>OZ017783.1:3695305-3810879 GCA_963969325.1 Lycopodina hypogea | reverse complement strand
AACACTGATCTTAGCACTATAAACTTGGTGGGGGAGGGAATGTTGGAACTGTCCCCCATTATTCCCTCTAAAAAAATTTAAGATTAATGAAGTGACGGAAAATTGTTAGTACACAACTTGAAATAATAAAAGTTACTACTTTAAAATTATAATTATCTTCTCTTTTTTTTTCTTGCTAAGAATTGTATTAAACTTCTATTCTAGGCATTCAATTGTAATCTGCACAAGTTCCTTGAGTTTGTGTCATTTAGACAATTGCTGGGACTTATATTAACACTGGCAATGTCAACATCATGATGATCAGCTTGAACTTTTTATTGGCAGATGGATGCAGAATGATTGCACTGAGTCTGTTCATATGATTTTAAACTTATATAAAGCTGATCCTGAAGTAGATATGTGTTCTCTGTGAATTTGACCTATCATACATTTGGTTTGAACTGTCTGTAATTTTGTTTCCAGAATGTGTACGTATACATCTGCAGATTATTGTGGCTGCTAGTCTTCAGATAGGATAGAACACAAATAATGCATCTTCTTACTTACTATAACCCATGAAGTGTGTGTCCGTCTGTCAGTCTGTGTGTAGCGCATCTCCTCCCAGACATC
Source organism: Lycopodina hypogea (assembly GCA_963969325.1). Classification (NCBI taxonomy): domain Eukaryota; kingdom Metazoa; phylum Porifera; class Demospongiae; order Poecilosclerida; family Cladorhizidae; genus Lycopodina; species Lycopodina hypogea. The sequence goes on along the minus strand of OZ017783.1, from coordinate 3,810,270 downwards.
TGCGCCAATCATCCTGAAGTTTTCAGGGGTTGCTCACAGGACCACTGGCCCAGTTTGGGGAGAATGTGGTTGTATTTAAAAGGATATTTCTAGAGTAAGTTTTATTCAGAAACCACACAGAAATTCAAGACACTAATTACTAGAGATGCATTCATAATATATACTTAGAATGGGGAATGCCCTACAAATCCAAATTCCCCCCCCCCCCCCCCCCCCCCCACCACCCACCCACCCTATGTATGACAGCAAAAAATTATAACTCAGGTGAATTCAAAAGGACACTAATTACTAGAAGTGCATTTATGATATTATCTTTAAAAATGCCTCACAAGCCTCCCTCCCCCACCCACCCACCCACCTATTACTATATAAAATAAAATATTAAGCAAACTGAACAAGTTTGTAACTACAGGAGGCCAAAGACCGACCGAAAAGCCACCCATAGGACGGATTTTTCGCTCTATAAATTCAGATTCACATCTGTGTAAATTTTTACCTGCAGCTCGACAGCCAATCAGCAGAAGCATGTACACTTTGAAAATTCTAAATATGTACATGTGGCTAATCAAATCAACTTACATCTGAGTCACACCCACAGAAAAATTAGAAATATGCATCCAAGTTTCACTAAAATTAACTTGAAAAGGCTAAATTTAAAGTGTTTACTAGGCATTAAGGGTGTTACTGTGACAACAAGAATAACATCTCCACTGCAGTAATTTAATAAACTTCTGGTGTTAATTATGAAGTGGCATATTTAATTCTGACCATCAATTTATGGTCTTTTGATTGATACCATAACCAACTTCTCCTGTTCTGCTCAACTTTACCCCCTTTTTTGTCCACTAACTGTCCATGACTCTCTACATGACTCTGTGCATATATTTGTAAGGAACTGACACTGTGATTCTTTCTTTTAGTAGGTAATGAGAGCACAGTAGAAATTAAATTACCTGAAACAGAAAGCTGATCACCTGATGTCATACTGACATGAGACACTTCATCAAGTTACACATGTTTGATCAAGTAAATGTAAGGCATTATGTAGTGAGTTATTCTGTGTTCTTATTAATGATAAGCAAAAAAAGCTGTACCATTCATCAAACAAATGGCTAAGCTTGCACATTCTATCAAATGAAACGGTCTGGTATAATCTTTGCATATTCTTCTTAACTGCCAACTACCCTAGCACATCCAAGACATTCCCAAATGTGCTGCTCCTGTCCTGTGTCCCACTAAAAAATTGTTATTTACCCTGAATGTCCAGGAAAGTTACCATATCTTTTATTCGATCATATCTTACCACCCCCTTCTCAACTGCAGCTAAAGTCTATTCACATTCAGTTGGGCCGTAGCAAAATCTTAATAATTGCGATTACTCAATCAATTTCACATTTCAGGAATGTGAAATTGATTGAGTAATCGCAATTATTAAGATTTTGCCATTTCAGGAATGACACAATGCCTGAGCCATTCTTCTGACACTTCATGGAACACCTCGCATTTTCAGTGTTAATTCACCATATGGAATGCAGTACAGATATATCAAAAAGAACATAAAGGCATATTTTGAACTTTCTCTATAGACTCTGTGTGTATGAACATGAGGGGAAGGGATTTTAAAACTAGCTATGGTCTGCTGTGTACATAAGTTTACCATATAGTCCGGCTCTACCCGGACATGTCCTCCTTTTTGGTCACTATATATCAGTCCAGGAGGATTTTTAAAATATCTGAAAATGTCCGGGATTCTGGTCTTCTTTTTGTTGAAAAATATTTGTTGCTGAAAAAGCTGCACTTTCCCCCCCCCCCCCCCCCCCAATTCTCCAGCTTAGCAACACTTGCGCAGTGAAGTGGTCTGGAAAAGCAGACACTGAAGTTAGCATGTTTATTTCTCTGTCCCCATGCCCTGGCGTAGGTGGTGGGGGGGATTGTGGTGGGTATTTAAAAAATATATAGTTCTATTCTGATCAATATCCCGACTGTTTGCAGATAGAACAGGAAAGGAATGAGAATCCCAATGTTTAGACCGAGTATTTTTGTGAAATTGGCAACAATGCAATTAGTGCAATAGAGTAAACTTTTCATTTCACTTCACACAGTGAAGCATCATCAGGAGTGCACATCTGCCATGTTAACTAAAAATCTTTAACCAGAGTGAGTGAAGGTGGGATCTTTTCAATTCCAAATTATTGATTTTCTTTCATTAATTGATGATATGAATATTTTATACTTTTACTGTAGTCGGGATAGAAGGTTAAAGATTGAGCTAGGGCTGGGGCTAGGGCCTGTTTCTCTTCTATGGTGAATGAAAATGAGGGAGCCTGAGATTAGATATGCTATTTCTTTTTTTTCACATTACATTATAGTAATGGTCCTCCACTGCACACAAAAAAATTCACTAGTAAATTATGATAACCCCCCCCCCCTCTCAAAGTGTCCTCTTTTTTGAATCTGCAAATATGGTAGCCCTAATATACAAATCTCTTTTAGAACGATAAATAATCACTATTTCTGTGTATTCGTGGTTCATGCTTATGAATATGATGAATAATTAAAATTGTGTTTTTAAAAAATGAAGATAATTAAAGAAAGAAGAAACATTATATGCATATCATATCATTTTTAACTGTTATGGTGATTCATATTTTAGAAAGCACTTAGTAAATCTTGTGTTGCTGGCATGTTGTATCCAATGTCGACTTTTTCCTTATAATAATTTATAATACTGAGGGATCCAGGGGTAGTTCTTCCGAACTACCCCTTTATTAAGAAAAAAATATGGTAAAGGGTAGTTTTGTAGGTGCCACTAGCTATAACAATAGCTGTTGGCTTCAGCTAACTTTCATACTCGCAGTAACACCACATTTCAGCTTAATTGTTGGCTTCAGCTAACTTTCATACTCTCAATAATACCTTTTTTCAGCGTAACTGATTCCTCAAAGGTAAGTTTAGGTAAGTTTTCTCGCTACTAGGAGCAATAGCTTTAGCTATAGGCTAACTGCGGTCATGCAGGTTAATAAAATCATTTAACTACTAATCCCACTATAGTTTGCTAGCTGAACTATAAGTTAATAGCTAGTGTATTCTGCCATGAGAATGAATGACTATGGTACTTGGATTTGGAATTATGAACCACATCAGAAAGCTACTGGGTTTTTTTTTTTTTTTTTTTATATCAAGCGTCTTCCTTTAATTTTTTTTATTGCTATTTTAGTGACTATGAGACTTTTCAGTACTTTATGCAGTGTTACAGTTAAACTGCAGCATCAGTCACTGGATATCATTAGTGCATATGAACAAATCAGTGATGTTCAAAAATGAGTGTGAGTTGCTTAGAATTAATATTGACGAGAAATTTTATACTTTGTTTAAAGAGATAGTTGAATTACTATTTATGAAAATGAACACTCAAGCAGCCAGATCAAGCTTCTAATTGTTTGCAATTCAACATCCTAGAAGAATGTTAGTTGTATCCTAGGATGGACAGAAACAATAATCTTTGACAAATTTATACATACTTAGTTCCTTTTTTCTTCTTTGTTACTTTATAATTGGGAGTTTGTAAAGGGTGTATCTTTTGACAAAATAGATGTGGTTTTGGTTAATGAATAAAAAAAAAACTAACCCTTCTGAAATCCTGGATCTACCCCTGTAATACATCTTTATGATGTATTACTATTTCACCCTGTCACTAAAATTTAAACTTTTATCACTATATTTTCTCTTCTATCCATGGAATTAGTAGTACCTATGTTCCCCATTTCTTTTTAATTTGTTTTTTGTTGTTGTTGTTGCTATTATTTTTTTTATTGGCACCTACATTTCTGAGCTATTGAAAGACAATAATTCATGAAATATAATTTGTTATTTTTATGAATTGAATTTAATTATTTATTTGTTTTTTGTTCTGTTGTCTTCTTTTTCCTTAACCTGTTTGCAGGGTGTCTTATTGCTGCAACAGACTGGACTCATGGCTCAGTGTACTCAGTACATGTGTCAGAGATATGAACTGAAGCTTCAAGTAAATTGTAGTAGTACATACAATAATAAATTATCCTTTTTTTGTCATGATTGGATGGTACACAAATACTGTATTAAAACGTTAGAGAGAGAGAGAAATAACAGCATGTTCATGAAACCATAGGAAAATATAAGGAACTCTGTTCTAAAATACCGAAAAAAAGCAGGTTGTGAAGAGTTTCTTTCTATTTTTTTTTTTTTTTTTTTTTTTTTATTTCAGAAGGGCCTGGGACGTTGATATTACGTTGTTCACTTGCCACTTAAATTGCAATGTCTGACTTGTATTCAATGTGTGTGACTTTCTTACTCTTTATGTACATGTGCATACATATGTGCTTAGGTTAGCAAGTGTGAAAAGTTTGGCTATGGGTGCATAGTGACCCAACTAGCTTCTACTGTGGCTGGCATGTCTGAGCTCCTTGACTGTGGTAAGTACATACAGATTGCAACAAGTGCAGATAAATTTGTTATGTTCTTTATCAGTATTCACCTGATACTATCCATGTGAATATCTCACCTTTTCATTCTCTCTCTCTCTTCAATGTAAGGTGTGGTGATTCTAGCTTCAATTTATAAACAGATTAGTTTCATTGAAAGGTTGAGATTGGAATATACAACAGGTATTTAAGGAGGGAAAAGATGAAAGGGGTTCAGTGAATAAAGGAGAGAGGAGGAAAGACAGATAATCTCTGCCTTTCTCAATCAGCTGCCTCCTGTTTCTCTGTTCCTTTCCTTTTCCCTCAGGTTTTATCTCCATGTTGATGAAGAAGTTCTGGTGTGTGCTGGAGGGTCAGGAGGATGGTCATGATCACAGGATCACAGCTCCTAGGGCACACCCACTGGATTCTCTTGACCACACCACTTACAGGGTAATCATGTTAATGCAAGTGCTTTGCCATGAGTTACATGCATGTTGTGTGTAACTTGCATTTGTTTCTTGTCATTAATTCATGGTACTTCAATATGAACCCTGGGCAACCAGGCACTATTGGCAAGTATTTCTCAGAATGAGAAGTGAGGTAACACTTTTAACTTTATTCTGGTCTATATACTGTATATGAACGAATATAAGACTCTTCTGTCATTGGTTATATTTAACATGTTCCTTTTAATATGTATGCATGTGTGCTTCCAGGCAGTAATTAACCTGCTCAATGTGCTCTCTTCTTTTCCTGCACTGTACGAAGCCATTAAAAGGGATATACCCTCATCTCAAGTCTCTGCACACTCATCTGTTTCTATAAGTGTACGTATGTACCCAATGATGTGTTTCATTTAAATGAATTGACTTATGCTACAAATACAGCACCCTATTCTTAACTCATCTACACCATTTTCTCACCTCTTCATCAATTCCTCATCATCTTCTCCTAATTTTGACATTTGCCTCTTTCTGACCTCCTACTCTCAACATGTACCATGACTATCGTCCTCCTTTCTACTACTACTACTTATCATATTTCCTTTTCTCTCTCTCTTTCTCTCTCTCCCTCTCTACAATAATCCAGGATATATTTAGTGATCTTGTGGTAATAGACTCTGAAGAAAAGAAACAAGTTCTGCTTGACTATGAAGAGGAACACTTATTTGGCTTACGGTTAGATGAAGTGATGACTGCATATTCTCTGCAATTTTGATTTGATTTCTCTTATTTGGATTAGACTTCTCTGTATGTATATGTTTCTATATTGCATACTGATGTGCATGCACTTCCGTTCACCCAGCGTTTCTCCTTAACATATTTGCCTCCTCCCCCCCCCCCTTCCCTTTTTCATACTAAGTAATTCCGTGGTACATTATATATGGCTATGGTATAATGTATTTTCTCCTCTAAGAAGTTTTTTTTTTTACCTGTGACACACAGGTCTAGTAACACTTTGAGTGTTAGGGTGGGATGGGAGGTGGATACATCCATAATTCCGGCTAAGAACAAATTTTTAACTAATTGTTTACTGTTTGGAAATACCAAAGTTTGTTCTGACAACCAATTTTTCACAGCTTAGTGCTTTTATTTTATGGGAAACCCTGTGGTTACAACTAAGCACTTTTTACTGTCTCTAAATCCAAAAGTGGTAAATCTTACTACAACTTTTTCAACTTATCTTAAGTGTTCTAAATAATTATTTATTTATCTTTTAAATAACAATACTTTAATAAAAACTATAATAATTATTTGCCACAGGTCTAAATTCAGGGCCACTCTTGTTAATACTGGAACTTTATTTTATTGGCTGTGATGTTGATGGACACTTTTCAAACATTCTGTTAGTCTCACAGGATGTAATCAGCCTTGTAGATATGATTTACTGTTGTCTTAAAATAGCAGACACTGGTCAATTCAAGAGAAAATTGATTAAAGTTATTATAAAAATGAATATGTTTATTTTTTCAATGTGGGGGTTTTCAATCATTGATGAAAACGATGAGTATATTAGGACAAATTATCTCCGTACTTAAAGGTCTTTATGAAACTTATATTTTGTTTGTTTATTTGTTGTGCGCCATGTAATTCTCACCAATTATGGTGCTATTTATGCATATTCTAGGATTCTCTCAGTGTTGGTGACTTGTCTTGACTCTGCTCTGTTCCTGGAGTCAGAATATAAGTTCATCGACACTCTTTTCTCTCTGCAGAAAGATGGTCAGACTGGCAAGGCAAAGGAAGGGTAAGGCATCTTCGCTAAGAATATGTTCACTATAATTGTATGATTTAACGCTATACACCCAATATTTCTCCATGTAGGAAATGATCTGGTATGACATAGTTGATGAATACCTCACTGTGATATATGATTAGAAAGTTTGATTGTTAGCAATTTTGTGTGATACCCAAGTGGATACTTTTTCTCTTTTTTTCAATATCTTCAGAGCACTTCAGTACACAGGGTAGGCACACACACTGGGTTAATTTAAGCCACAAGAATATTTTATGGTGTCATTCACATTAATGAAAATGTCGATTCAATTTTTTATACAAAATTAAATCAATATTATTTTAGTCCATCGACTACTTTTTTTTTAAAACCAATTTTGCATGTGTGCTATTGATGATCCTATATGAGAACCATCCAAAACATCTGTGATGGCCACAACAGGCAATAGGTCCAAACCCTTTTTTTCTGTCACAACCTGGGCCGTAAGGGAACGTCAATGCAAAGTTTTATCAAAATCAGTCCTTGCATCTAGGAGTTCCCAGTCGAGCACATAGAAACACAGGGAACAGGGAACATTAGTGAATTATTATTAGGATAACAGTAAGAACATTAACACTGATTAATAACTGATTATAACATGCATACCTTAAAAAGGATTGCATTTGTTTAGGTGTCAACTGTTGTAGTTCATGTTGCTTTGGGTTGGGATGCCTTGTGAACACATTCTTACCAGTAACCTGTATGGTGTTGGGAGGAGGACAAGCAGATGGAGGTCCATGTGAACTAGCTACCACACCATTGACAGCAGACTTCATTTAAAGGCAGAGAAACATTGAATAATAGTAACCGCAAAGTATGCATGCTACTTTAAACAGAAGTGTTGAGTTTTAGTCAACTCTGTTTTCACTTTTACTGGAGGACTGCAAACATAGAAAGATTAAGATGGCTTCAAAATCAGCCAGCTCTACAGCATTTAGTTGTTCCTTTCTTTCCTCCTGATCTTAATGTTCTAGTAGATAGCTTGTTTCTTGAGTAAATCAATTTGTTGTAAAAATAAACCAACCAAATGGCTTCAAATACACATTACTTTCTCAGCGTAAATGGCTTCAAATACACATTACTTCCTCAGTGTGCACATACCTTATATTAGAGAAATGGAGGAAATGAATGAACAGATTGTAGTTGTTTAAAATCTTCTTTTTTTTAATTGTTGTTATTCCTGTTAGCATAATTTTCGCTTTTTTTTTTTCTGCTGGTTTTATTGTAGTCAATTTCATTATGCCATAAAAAATCTAATAATTTGGTGTGTGCTATTAGTGATTTTATCTTGGATGCATGCTCTCTGGAGCGGAATAGGATCCTGGTTTCCTGCTACTTTATTGGTGGTCCTAATGAGAGGATTTTACCTCCACACTGCCTCAGTGAGGTAAGGATACACTTACATATTATACCTAATTAATGTTAAATGTGATCTGTCCAAGATTCACATGTATTTCTACATCCAGGTACATGCACTACACTTAGCAGCCACTCTTTCACTATAATTTTATTAATTCAGTTCACAGATTCTTATCCACATTACTTCCTTAACCCCCACCCCTCCAAAGGTAAAGCAGTGATGATACTGTTAATTGTATGTGGCTCTTTTCTTGAGTGCCCAATATTTGTAAAAATTATATTTTATTACACACAAAAAATGGTGTTAATTGTACAGATAAACATCTATTTCTTTGTTTATAAAACTACCTACATCATAATGTTGTTGCTTTCCAAAATACTTCTTTGTGAGTATCAGCAAGTATCTACCTATGAGAAAATGTTTTCCTCATGTGCATTATTGTCTATAAGGAACAGCTGATACATAACACAAACCACAATGCTATCATATTTCTTATACAATATTATATTATATATTGAGAAGGTAGTGAGAAAGAGAGGACCATGAGAAGGGGTAGGGGGAGATTAAAAGGGCTTGGGTCATGCCTAGTGCAGGACACAATGTTCAGCCTAGCAAAGCTGGTGTACCAATGATGGATCTCCCTTTAGATTACTTTTTTTTCTCTCCTGCATTTATTAAACTTAAATATCATCATATTGTGTATGTGATAGGCTTGTGGAGAATACAAATGGCCCATGTTCACAGCCTACCCAGCACCTTCAGTGTTCCAAAGGCCTCTCAGGGACAGCAAGCACTTAGCCAGTGAACCAGAAAGTAAGAATACTCATACACTAAATTAAATCAAGCTTGTCAGTCAATATTTATTTAACAGCCTCTATGACAGATACTCCCTTTCTAAAAATTTTTTTTTTCTTTAAAATGTGTTTTTTAGATGGTATTCTATGGAAGTTCTTGTGTGATGCTACCAATATTCATGACAATATTAACTGGAACATAAAACTGAGACTAATCTTCAAGGAAGAGCTGAGGAAGAAAAAGGCCCTCACATGCACATGTATGTACTAGTTCACATGCATATACATGCATGTTTGTGATACAAGTATATTGTGTGCCTTCACATCATAATTGACCATGAACATATATTTTGGAATAATTATAACATGTGCACATGCATATACATGTATTAAAATATAGAGTGTACTCTCTTTCAGCAGAGACATGCAATAAGCATTCTCTTGTCATAAATATAGCTGGAGTAGAAATAGAAAGATTTGTTCTCACTTCCTCATTAAATGGTTTGCACACATCAACTGCAATACACTCTTAAAATAATTTGTGATTTTTATGCAGTGGTGAAGGATCTGCTCCTGAAATATACTAACTTCACAATCTGCTCCAAAAATGAAGTGGTATTTCCATATAAGCGAAGTGATCATACCCCTCTAACGCCTTCTTTCCCTTCATCTTACACACGTGCAATAGGAATGATTATCAGGTCAGTAAAATCACTTTGTGTTTAATTTCGTAGTTTGTTGCAGTGATATTTTACTGCTCTTGTCTTGTACTCGCCCTCAAATTGTTATCACAAATCTGCAATGGACAAATGATATAGTTTCTGCACATGTGTCTCTTTTATATCATTTTATAAAAGGTTTAAAACACCTAAAAGTAATATCTTGTGATATTTGGAATACTTGTAGCTACTGATGGCAGTGGTAATGAAATTCACCTTCTCAGAGATTGAGTGTACCATTCTGTGGTGGTCAGAGTTGACAGGAAATGCAGCTGCAATGGACGTTGTCTGGAAGTGATTATTTTAATGACAAGAGTTGAATGCTAAGGGAGAATAACTATTTATATTACTCAAATTAGCCAGAAACTCTAATTTCCATGCTTGTAATGTGCATGAGTGTGGTGGTGGTGGTGTGTGTGAGTGATGTAATTTAGCTTGGATAGAAATTATTATATAAAATTTTCAACCATGAAAAAAAAACAACTAATTCTTTGTTCTTTCCAAATGTATCCATAAAATGTTTTCCCAGATTACATTCAAAGAAATGGAAACTCAAAATACACAACCAAAAGAAAATAAAGGGTGTTGCATAGTTATTTAATGTAACAGAAGTTTTGTATAGATAATAACTGGAACATTCTCTTCTGCTGTACATCAATCATTGGCGATTGGAGATACCTTAGCTAAGCCCTCTACAAATGTGCAGGGACATGGTAAGTGTCTATTTGATGATAACATGACATAACCTTGCATTAGAGTAATGTTATGCCTGAATAAAAGGCATGCTATGCTTGCATATAATTTCAGTTATCATATAGTAAATAGCTACTGTAATATTTTTTCATACATTGCTATAGATATGGAAAGTTCCTGGGGCTATTGGATTCCTCCTCGAATCATGCAACAAACCTGTCTAGCTTACTCAAGGATGTTAATGTCATGTGGAAGCTAGAGCAGCGCACACAGAAGCAACCTAATTTTGGTAAGTGGGTGTTAGTGTATGCATCTATATGCGTGCATCCTTAATGTATGACACAGGCCATTCTCTCCAGAATATGCAAGGCCCACTGTTAATGTACGTGGGAGAATACATTATGACAAGGAAGAGTAAATAATTAAGCATAACAAACCCAAGGTGTTGAGACAAGTATCAGTACTTAATGCTCTGGTTCCTTGTAATAGTGTTAATCCATAATGTAGAACATTACTATCTTGAGGAAATTGTGTGGTAAATATGATGTTTACGTTGTGGTTCCTGATAATACACTAATAATATGACTCTGCTTTGTTGATACCAAGTTTCTTTCTTTTTTTTTATTGTCTCGTTATCATTAGGTATCCATGGTGACCCTTATGTTGGCTTTGATTGGTTCACCTCCTCAGTATTTTTAGTGATGAAGGGATCAGTAAGTGACTGCTGGCAATTCCTGGAGCCATTTTCCACATTGCTTCCAGCTGCATATATGTGGGTACCCAGGATGAAAATATCTGTGAGTATTAAACAAAATTCTAAAATGACAGTGGACTTTGAGTTGATAGCTATGAATGGCTGAATGTAAAAAAAAAATGTGTGTTTCAAGGGTGGTCTGGGGTGCACTCTCAAATTCCACATTCATCCATGAATGGCAGAGTACAGACTTCAGATAATGTAATACTTCCTCTAGACCAAGCCATTTTTGTAGCCCAGATTCACAGTCATTTGGTTTATAAACAAATATGTGGCAATTTTCTCCATAATGACTGGAAGTTTGCAAGAATGACGATCCTCAGCCTTAGTAAATCTAGAGTTCATAGAGTTGACCACCTGTGCACCTGATGGTAAATGGAGTCCATAAGGTTAATGATCCGCTGGCCTACTTCACTCTAGATGAAATCATCAACTATATTTCATCTTTCCAGTCAATTTTTTTTTCAAACCTAACTTTTCTGTCACATCCAGGAAGCATAGGAAACATTCTCATCCTCACCACTTACTGTAGTTGAGGCTCACACATCTGTGTATTGTAGGTACATCTACCGCTGAGTGTTGCACACAGTGGAATACACCCCATCAATGCTGTCATTGCACACTGGGTGGAGTTCATTCTACAGGTAAAGCATGTCTGTTCATTATGAGTGGTAAGGAGTGGCCACAGCTGCTGATCCTAACTTGACACACACTGACTCTATACACCAGCACTATCTATCACTCCAGCCAGACTTTATCAACTGGTATTTCCTAGTAACTGTTAATATAACTCAATGCAACAATGCTTTTCTTTCACGTAGCTACTCTGAAACAACTATCTGTGCTTGTGCTACAATCATGATGAGATATGACAAACTCATGACATTCTAACCTATCACCAAGCTAGATGTGTGTGTGAGTACATTTGTCCTAATTGATTTAATCAATAACACACAACATTGTTACTTACTTGTTAGGGAGAAGGATTGGCATAAGTGACAATATTAAGATGTACACATGCTAAAAACATGTGAAATAGTTAGGCTGTGGAGAGATGATGTTAAATATTGCATGAACATTCTAAATAGATGTTACATATCTATCAGTTGCAAAATAGTTTACTTCATGTTGGTGCAGTTTTTCCTTATTATTTTGTACCGTGTTTACACACAGTCTGAGGTTCCTCATGTGTCATCAGCATTCAAGATGTCTGGCTATACACCATCTCAAGTAAGTGCTCTAATGTGTTTATGTGGTGAGGAAGCCCTTGGTTGAGAGCTAGGTTAGAAGATCAGAAGCCAGTATAAGACACAGATAGTGTGTAAAGTAGACATGGCTAAGGGGATTTAGCAGAGAAACGTTGAATGAAGAGAGAGAGATGGGCATGTGATGAAGATAGCAATGGATGTGACATAATTGAGAGGAGAGGGATACTCCAAAAGGATACTGTTTATTCATAATTAGTTGGAGGTTAGTGTGTGTGAGTTAGAGTATTAATGCATTAATTAAAACTGTGCATTTTAGTAGCATAACTTCAATCAGTTCTTACAGACATGTTAATAAAATATTTATGCTTCTATATATACAATCCAATATTACATTCGTGTTAGTAGTTTAGCATATTTTAGGTTTGAATGTCTGGCATAATTGAAGTTGTTTCCTGAATGCGTTTAATAATCATTGCAGATATGCCAACACTGGATAAGGCAATGTTTCTGTAACTTTCTGGACTGGGATGAAATCTGCAACTATCTAAGCACATGTATGGTGTTAGGAATTCAGTATCAGGTACATTATTTGGATAACTTTTGTTATGCAAATGATGAATACTGCTGGGGTGACAGAACCATATGCTTACATTTTAATACTCATAACACACTTTAAAATTTAAAAAAAACAAAAAACAACTTTTTGTTTGGCCCACTTTGTGTCAATCTAGTGTGCTTGCTGTTAATGCTCACTGGTGTTTTACAAAGGAATGTTATGAGTCTACCAGTCGACTACACAATCGCATGTTCTGTTAATTGCCTTGTAACCATACTAGAAACTGTGGCATCCATGCATGATATCACATAAACCTTCACAACAAGGCAATCAGAGAACCCTTTAAATCTAACAAATGCTGTTTGCATGGATATTGAACTTCACTTTTTGTTTCTTTGGTAGCCAACTGATCTCGAAGGATACATCTAAGCTGGGACATGTGTAATATTCGCATTCTCTATGTTCTAGCTAAAAAGTAAATTTGAAGTAATTTGTGTCTAATTTTACTCATTATTCATCATATCCACGAATTTTTTCCTTATTGTTAATCATACTTCTTTTCTTTTTTTCACCGATAATATGTACAATGTCAGCTGATTCCTAGCAAACTTCATGCATGCTTATCTTCAGCTAAAAGTGGGCATAGGTTTGACTGATCTTGGCTTTGGTATGAAGTGAAGTGGCCTTGTTATTGAAAAAGTTTTAGCATTAATAGTCATTTTTGATGTAACATATTCAAATGTGTTTGCATTTACTCTGTCATTCTAGGTTTATTTTTGTGTGTCAGTTTTGAAGCATTTGGAGACTGAAATCTTGACACACACTCAAGAACAAGACTTGCTTATCTTTCTCAAGGTTTCTAATTAAGACTTAAAATGGCCAACTACTAAACTCCTCTGTGTGTGGTGTTTGTTTGTGTGCATGGTGTACCAGTAGGATAAGAGTGATCGTGTATAACAGCTATATATATATATCACTAATGTCTATATACTGTGATGTATTCAAAGAAGTTGACATTGCCCCATCACACAAATTATTTTAACTGAGTCATTCAAACAGTACTTAGATTAATTCATTCATCAACCCTCTATCGAAAAGGAGACTACATCCTCGATGATGCTGGTGGTTCACTGATACAATAAGTAGATGTGGCAGGTTATACTTGATGTAAATGTAGTCATGAAGTCCCTAATTGGTACGTGTAGTGGACATTACTATATCTCAGGATAGATAATGTTTTGCTTTTACCATGTGGAGAAGTATGCACACACAGTTGTCTCAGATACCCACTTTAGACCATCCAATGGCAATTATTTATTCTTACTTACTGAATATTGACTGTGGACTTACTACGTTTCCCTGGACTATCCTCTGGAAATTTTTGGGCAGTTTCTTCGCAATGCTGTGTTTAGTTGTTCTCTCATGAACGCAACTGTGGATAATTTTATTCTATTTTGTCATGCTGATTGCTAATAACGATGTAACTCTAATTATATTACAAGAACTTGTTAGTTCATTGCTGATGGAGTAATGATGTTAAATCAGTATTTTAGAGCTGTCTTTTTTTTATTTTATAGTTTCTGGAGTTATTTATTTTTTAATTACAATGTAACCGCCCTAACGGACTCTCTGAAATAGGGACAATCTCTCTACAATGGACAAACAGTAAGGCATGGATTTTATTTCCTACAAGAGATAATAGGTCAGTACCTCTGAAAGTGGAACCTCCTAACTACCAACGGACAAAGGCTGGGGCAGCTTCCCATTCATTGAAAATGGACCCCTGAGAACGGGACAAAAGCCACACCCCATACTTTTTGTGAAACCGGGCAGCCTTTTGTGAAATTATATCAACCAAGTCAAGAATAAAGATACACACACTAAATGAGGCTTGTGACGTGAGGTGAATCACTCCCAAAGATTTTCCACCAGTTCCTTTGCATCGTAAGGTAGAATTTTAGTCCCTATAGCAGGTAGGTATATTGTTTCCGGCAATTATGTTCACAGTTTTACAGCAGAATCCCTTGATCCCTCTGTGCAAAAGCAACACTAATTGTTACTGTTTCTCAACAAGAACAAAGATGGCATGCCAGTTGAGTCCACTAGTTAGTGTCAGTACTCTTATATATCTATTGCCTGTCAGAACTGAACTGAAAATAAGATATGACTCATGTTGTTCACTATCTGATGATGACACACTCAGGATTGCATCTGTGCGTTGACCTCTTAACTTGTAACTGGTTGAATTTGAACATCCTCCCACCACTTAAACAAACTGGAGGAATGGAGCTATACTGATAGCCATTTATCACTACCAACATAATATTTGCTACAGTGTGCCTGCTTGCTAATTTTCTTGAATTTGGTGAGAAGTTGCTTTCTACAGCTGAACCTCTTTCCTGGGGTTGGATCTATTTCATATCCTCACTTCGGAAAGCTCTCAGAGAACAGCTACAGCTCTCCTCCATCGCTTCCCCCCCCCCCCCCCCCCCAATTACCCTTAGAGGTATAATCTAACACACAATATCGCAATATGTAGTGTGCTGGGGTGTGCTTGCTATGTACCCAACCCATTAACACTTGAGAATATTTTTAGTTTTTCACATTATGTTTAGTAAGATCATTCCTGCTAATGTTCTTTTGATGTTGTATTTTAGCTGGTTTGATTAGATCATGAATGCGTAACCAGGCTTGCATAAACCTGCAACCCTATGCAAAATCATTGCAACTTTATAACCACAGAAACTGTAACTCCCTTTAACATAATACATGTGTACCCAGTGTATCATGTTGCTGTTATCTTTGTTCATGTGTTTTTTTTTTCTTAGGAGGACAGTTTGGTTGGATTCCACACAGCTGACTGGCTGGATTTCATGGACAACTTGGCAGAAAAATTTGGAAGCATGGTTCAAAAGGCTCTTATTAATTTCTTCCAATAGCAATACCCAAGTCAAGTCATTAAAATAATCATTCTCAACATCTTAATCAAAATAATTCATAGTCTTGTTGTATACATACTAATATTTCTTGTCACCACCTGAATATCTAAATTGAGCTGAACACTTTTCTGTTGAGTCGTGAATAGCACAAATAATTTGATACCAAATTAGTGTTGACATTGATGTGTTATTTCTTTGGGATCTGTGAAAGGGACCTTGTGGCTTAGGAGAAATTTTTTGAGGTATGTGGTAAATTGTATAATTTATGTGGCAAAAGTGAGCCATTAGTTCTGCTCTGCATTCACATATACACTGCCTGGTATGCTTCAAAATAGACAGTCACATCAAGGACCTGATCAGTGACCACTGCAAGACACTGACGTTTTGTAGCTCCACATACTTTGAGTGCACTGAACTAGGACACAGAAGTTGACCAAGAATGGCTTTGCACAACCAGCAATGAAATTATACTAATGACAGTAGGGAGGGGTGGGAGCGCTAGTTAATTTCATCTGATTTTAAACCTCCAAGGTTTCCTTTCCAAAACTTCCTCATATATATGTATATATATATATACATATATCTCTCTCTATATATATATATTGTATTACAAAGATACAATGAAAACTCGGAGCTCACATTCACCATATTCCCTCCCCCTCTCCCACACTCATAAAGTTTTATTTACATTAAACCATTACACTAAATACTCTCTACCAGCACAAAACTGGAGACAATCTGGCCCGCAAGTTTTTAATTCTAATATACTTTGGAAAAATATTAAAAATCCCAATACCACATAGTAAAAAATTAAAGATCAAGAATTCAACCATGGAGAAGGATAAAGACACATTTTGGCCACTTCGGGAGAGAAATATCAGCTGAAATCAAAAGAATATGCAGATGATCATAATTCAACCTTGCTTAAATTGGGTAATTCAAGCAAGGATTATTAGCTACTGACCCATCAGAAACTTATCTTTTGATTGTTTTGTGAGCATATTTGGAAATTATACACTTCTTAGGTTAAGGGTATTTGGAGTTGTGGTAAAAAAGGAAAATGTTTATTAGTCATTTTGGTTTCTAAATAGAGCTCTTAATCAAGTTAGGTTATGGTATAAAAAGCCATCCTCTCTTCTTTTTTTTTTGTGTGGCTTCTTTACATATAGAATTTATTATCATATTAAAAGATATTTATCTGTATGACATAATGCACTAAACAATTTAAAAAATACAATACAAATTAATGTCAGTCACACGAAAAAATACAAATACTGAACATTTATCAGTCATGGCATGCTCCCATTTTTTGGCATTTTTAGCTCCTAAGTTTCTGAGTGCCCTTTTTAGTCTCCTCCAAGGACCACCCGCCTTGAAAGCTTGGTCAGGATCATCCAAATAATTCTTCTTACCTGGTAATTAGAAAAAGAAGGGGGAAAAAGAAGAGAATAATGCCCAATCAGGCAATTGAACCAGCAACCCTCAAGAGACCCAAGCCTAAACCATTTGGTCATGGTCTTATTCTAAATTATAAAATGTGAATTCCTCTGTTTTCTTTTTTTTTTTTAACCACCTGGTGTGCCACTTTGGGATATTTTTTCATCAAAATCTGTTCAGTAGTTCGGTCACCTATTGTTAACATTCAAACAGATTGAATCTGGCACCATTGTGTGTGTGTGTGTGTGTGTGTGTGTGTGTGTGTGTGTGTGTGTGTGTGTGTGTGTGTGTGTGTGTGTGTGTGTGTGTGTATCAGAGAAAGGTAAAAAAAAAAAAAATTTTTTTAAATTTCGAACTTTTGAATGGTTGCTATATTTGGCTCTCTCCAAGTTCTACTAGTTATAATAAGTTAAGTTAATTTGGCACTGGTTTAACCTTTTCATTTTATTCTACAGATATTTTCACTTGTACTTAACTAATTGGAAGTCTGTTGGTAGTCCAAAATTTGAATAATTCTAGTCTTAAAATTCTCTTTCAAGTGGCTACTTCCATAACAACAGAAATCATTTTAAACTTGCACAGGTATCATTAGTGAGTACTATATAAATTAATTTTATTTAACACTAGCACTTTATATATAAGTTAATTTCATTTATCACTACATTTGTTTACTTGTATTATTTATAAACCCTATCAACTTGTCACCTTGTCAAGTAACTCATTGTGGTAACCGTGGTAACACATTTGTTGTAAACATTTGTTGCTAAATCTTGACAGACTGATGTCTATAATCTGTGGAGTTGTCCAGATTTTAATAATAATTCACTTTGTTTAGTGTTTCAAACCAAAGATAAGAAAGTTCAGCAAAAAAAAAAAAAAAAAAAAAAAAAAAAAAAAAAAAAAAAAAAAAAGGAAAAAAAAATTTTTTTTTGAATTTTTGAATGATTGCTATATTTATCTCTCACCAAATTGTACTAGTTATTATAAGTAAAGTTCAATTCAGAACTTTAACCTTGTCATTTCATTTTACAAATATAAGTTAATTTCATTTAACACTAGGTTTGTATATAAGTTAATTTCATTTACCACTGCATTTGTTTTACCTGTATTATTTACAAACCCTACCAACTAGTCAAGTACCTCATTTGTTATAAACATTTGGGGCTAGTATTGACAAGCAGCTGTCTATAATCGTGTGGAGTAGTCCAGATTTTGATAGCAGTTCACTTTCTTTGGTGTTTCGAACCAAAGTTAAGAAAGTTCAGCACAAGAGAATGGTAATAAAGAACAGCTTTGTGACAAAAGATCAGAACGTGAAGCAGAAATCAAAGAGAAATAGAAATAGTTTAGTAGTAGCTACCTGGAATGTCCATACTTTAGTAGAGTGTTCAGGTGATGAGCGGATCTGTAGGAAGCAAATAATGGGTGTAGCTAAACATGGTAACCATAGTGGCAAGCCTGGGAAGATTGATAGGAAGATAGATTTGTTAATGGGAGAATTGAGGAAATATGGTGTATCTGTTGCAGGGATCCAAGAGACAAAGTGGTTTGGAAAGGATGTGTGGCCAGTGGGTAGATAGACCTTTCTGCACTCTGGTCGTCCTCTGCCAGGGGATCAGGAAAGAGCTAGTAGGAATGAGGGTGTTGGAATAGCATTGGACGAAAAGGCTACAGTGGCATGGAAAAATGCAGGGGAGGTGTGGGAAGCAGTTAGTTCCAGAATAATATCAGCTAGATTGAAGTGGGTACACACAGGAAAGAAAAAGGGAGGTTGGTCTGGAAAGGCATCAGGCACTTATGTATCAGTAGTGTGTGCTTATGCACCCACAGCTAAGGCATCTCCAAGCATTAAGCTCAAGTTTTATGATGATTTGCAGGATACAATAGATAGGATTCCATGTAATGATATCCTTGTTATGCTGGGTGATTTCAATGCTAGGGTGGGTGTGTTGGACACAGGGAATAATCTATGGCAAGGTGTTATAGGGAAGCATGGCTTGAGTGAGCGTAATTTTGTGGGCGAGGAATTTTTGGAATTCTGTGCACTAAATCAGTTCTCAATCATGAATACCTGGTTCCAAAAGAAGAAAATCTATCAAGGAACTTGGACACACCCAGCAACAAAGAAATGTCACATGATAGACTTTGTCGTGATGAGGGCTGAACAGAGAGTTGTTTGCCGAGATGTGCAGGTGATGAGGGGAGCAAACTGCTGGACTGACCATAAGCTTGTAAGAGCTAAGCTAAAGGTTACTGTTCCTCATTCTGCCAAAAGAAAAGAGAAGATTTCTTTGCCTTTTGCCATCCATAAACTGAAAACCCCTGCCAAGAGGGATGAATACTGTGAAGTGTTGGAGCAACATTTGCTGGCTAGACCACTCAGAGCTGGAGATTCCATTGAGTGCAACTGGGATGCTCTAAAGTCTTGTATTGTGTCAGCTGCAGAGGAGGTAGTTGGTAGAGGAAGCAACCACACTGGTTTGAGGATAGTGAGGAGTTGTTGTCACCTCTGACCAAAGCCAAGGATGATGCTCACCTGAGGATGATACAGTGCAATACTTCAGCCAACCGGAAAGAGTTTAGGAGACATCAGAGAAAGGTAAAGGTTGCAGTGGACAATGCTAAGGAAGAATGGATATGCAGGGTTGCCAAGGAGGGGGAAGCTGCAAAAAAGGATGGTTGCACAAGGTGGAAGAGTATCAGGAAGTTGCAGCTGGCTCATGCTGGAAGAAGACCAACAAGACCCACTGCTGTCATGAAAGAAAATGGAAGTTTGACTCAGGGTCCCGAGGAGGTAAGAGCCAGATGGCATTAGCATTTTGTAAAGATACTTAACATACCCTGCGCATTCAATGATGAAGTGATTGACACTCTGCCACTACTCCCACCACACTTGGATTTGGATATGCCACCAACTGAAGAGGAATTGATGCAGGCTCTAACCAAATTGAAGATGAAAAAGGCAGGAGGAAAGTCTGGTGTCCTTCCTGAACTAATCCTCCATGGTGGTGTAGATCTGTGGGATAGAATGCTGGAGGTGATGCAGAAGGTGTGGGACTGACAGGACGCAGTGGTTGTTCCAATCCCAAAGAAAGGTGACCTGAAGCAGTGTGACCATTGGCGTGGAATAAGTTTGTTGGATGTGGTAGGGAAGGTTCTAGGCAGAATTGTACAGGGAAGATTGCAAGTGATTGCTGAAAAAATTCTGCCAGAGTCACAGAGTGGGTTCAGGAAAGGACGTGGTTGTGCAGACATGATTTTTGTTGCTAGACAGCTTGTGGAGAAAGCGAGGGAACATGGCGAATCATTGTATGTGTTGTTTGTAGACTTGAGGAAGGCTTATGATTCAGTGCCCAGGCAAGCCCTATGGAAGGTCCTAGAGAAGTATGGCGTGCCAGAAAAAATGTTGAATGTTGTGAAGTCTTTCCATGAGGGGATGCATGCTGAGGTTAGAGTGGGTTCGACTGTAACTGATAGGTTTGAGGTCCGGAATGGCTTACGGCAGGGATGTACCCTGGCACCCACATTATTTAATATCTACTTGAGTGCTATGGTGGCTGATTGGCACAATAGGAGTAGTGGTGCAGGAGTGAGTGTGTTATATAAGCGTGGTAGGAAGTTGGTTGGGGACTGCACAGCTAAGTCTAGATTGAGTGAGATGAGAGTAACTGAGTCCCATTTTGCTGATGATGTGGCATTGTATGCAACCTCTCAGGATAGTTTTGAGTCAGTAGCACAGTTTGTGAAAGTGGCAAGTGAATGGGGGCTGACTGTGAGTACTGAGAAGACAAAAGGGATGGTTGTTGGTGAGGGATTGAATGAGAGTGATGTCAGACCAGTGCAGGTGGAGGGTGGCTCTGTGGATGTAGTCCAGGACTTCACATACTTGGGTGCTAACATCTCAAGAGATGGGGAGATCACTAGTGAGGTGACTAGAAGAATTGCTAGAGCAGCTAGAGCAGCTAGAGCATTTGGATGTTTGAGGGTGCCAGTATTTAAGAACAAAGACCTCTCATTGGCCACAAAGAGAGCAGTGTATAGGGCAGTTGTTCTAGCTGCATTACTGTATGGAGCTGAAACTTGGACAATGAAGGCTGTGCATACAAGACGTTTGAATTCTTTTCATAACCGTTGTATTCGGACAATCCTGGGTGTGACGAGGTACCAACAATGGAATGAAAGATTAACATCTCATAGCCTATCACATAGGTTTGGCTTGCAGCACTCCATCTCTGATATCATTCTGGAGCAGCGTTTAAGATGGCTGAGTCATGTGGGTCACATGGATGAGAAAGGCTTCCAAATAGATTGTTGTTTGGGGAGCTTAACATGAAGAGACCATGCCACGGGGCAAAGAAGAGGTGGAGGGATGTTCTGAAAGTGGATTTGCAGGCAATTGGTGTGTATGATAAGTTGTGCCAGGACAGGAAGGGGTGGTTTCATCTGTGTTTAGATGGTGTAGAGAAAATTTCAACATCCAGGCGATGGAACACCTGTTCAGCTAACAAGCAATCTGAATTAAGAACACTTAGTTGTGCCTGTGGAAGGAAATTTCGAAGACAAGGAGATCTGACCAGACACCAACATTTCTGTGTGATGCCATCATAAGCTAAGTTTATTGCCATTGGTCCTGGATTCATCCAGGACACTGCCATCATGGTACTTCGTACCATGGGCAGCTTCTAAGTTCTGTGTGTGTGTGTGTGTGTGTGTGTGTGTGTGTGTGTGTGTGTGTGTGTGTGTGTGTGTGTGTGTGTGTGTGTGTGTGTGTGTGTGTGTGTGTGTGTGTGTGTGTGTGACATGCACACAAATCATGGTGCACACAAAAAGCCATAATCATCTCATACGCATACGCAATAAAAATTAATGTATTTATGTGGATAGAGTTCAGTATTTCTCGGCCATGATCAGTACAATCAGAGAAGACCACCCAGTGAAGGGATGTGTGCCCTGCAACAAACAAGTGTCTGATTAAAAGGACATATACACACTACTGCAAAATAAATCATGATGTGACGTAATATGATTCATCAACATATACTCCAGTGTTCCTAACATGTGATGCACATGTTCAATTATGTGAGGGTAATTCAGGGAGCAAGGTTCTACCATGATTGCCTTAGACAACACTCTTCCTTATTCATGATGTGCATAACACCTATCTGGAAAAACTTAACACTTATTTGGAGCCATATTTCAGCTTTGGTGTCTACCTGACAACACTTGCTTGGAGGCTACACTTCTCCTTGATAAATAAAGTGCTGATAGGGCAGCCATGGCAGGAAAGCCCCCAGTCAAAATATATCCAAAAATGCACCAACATACAGAATTCCCATCTCTGCCCACCAAAATATTCACATTTGGCATGTGGGAGAGGGCCAGCATATATCCACACTACAATCCCTAAGATTATCTGGATAAATTCATAGTCATCAAAACAGACAGTATCTTCTGGAACTGTATTCGAATGTACACATATTGTAATCCCTCCTCTGAAACATCATACACCTTCCATTCCATGAGATTGTCACACCAAAAAAAAATAGCAACACAGCCCAATAAAGTCTACTCCAGCCTCTTACGATCCCATCATCTGACACCCATACTACATTACATGAGGGACTTGACAATAGGCATGGAGCGCTATCCTGGTACTTCAAATTCTGATTGAGACATTGCTTGTTGGGTTATAATTTTCATGCATCAATATATTATTACAGTGTCAGGAACAAATTATTTACCTTGCCTGCCCCGGTCATGTCATCGTACTGCTCCCAGATGTAGCCAGTCTTCAGGTACTGAGAGTACATGTTACTAATTAGATTGTTCCTGTAGGCAGAGGTTTGATAAAGCAATAGATACAGAATAAATGTTCACTCACCCACCACATTCATTAGTGTATGTGTGCATACAGCTGATGTGTGAATGGAGTTAGCAATGCTCACTATTATGCTAATGAAACACACACACACACGCACACACAACAACTTTAAAATGTAAAGGCACATTCATGCAGCTGCCAGGACCCTTTGCAGGAAGAATATAGCACAAAAGCAAGTACTTAATGACTAAACCATATACCATCTAATATAGAAAATAATAGAATGATCCCAAACAGCTGAGGATCTACATCTTTATAAGGAGATATCTAATGCACATCCACCTATTGCTAAACTTAGCATATAATTACATCGTGATGTTAGACGGTCTTAGAAAATTGAGATGGTTTTATTTATAAAGTAAATTCAATTAATATTATCACTGAAATTAATTGATGGTAATATTATTAGTGTGCACTTAGCATCATATTGGAATAGGCTCATATTATGAATCCTATCTTCATTCTCTGTTTCATGTCTGATATCTCATCAGCCTTTTATGTGTTCTAAAACTATTCGTGTCTGAATAATACAATAGCATTGTATGAAATGCATGGTTCTCGAGTTAAATTAAGCATTATGCAAGCTGACCTTTCCCTTCAACATTTGTAACTATGCCACTGCATTTCTAGTTTGTTAATCATTTGAGACATCTGACTTCTTCTTGTGCTCTGTCAAAATATAGCTACAAAATATATATATATATATTTTTTTAAATGGTGGTGGGGGGGGGGGGGGGGGGGGGAAAGGTAAGCTTTGCTTAGTTCATTGTTTTAATTTCCTTTTTTTACTTTAAAAAATCCTTTTTTGCCAACAAATAACATTTCTTGTTGTTCTCTATTGGCTAACCTCATGGCCATCTGTTCAATATTACTTTACCTTAACTCCTGGTAGACTTTGTTAGCCTTTGCCCGATGGGGTCCCTCCACAGTACTGTAGTAATGGAGAGCTCTGACTGTGAGCATGTTCATGTTGATCCAAACAGACCCTCTCCAGTATGGTGGATCATGCTCCGTGTTGTACTGTGGGGAAGAGCATATGGGTCACCACCTCGTCATAACGACACACGTCACATGCAGCAGGCGTGAAAGTTTGGCAGTGGAATAATTGGTAACCTATCATGTGTGACTCTTTTCAGTCTTCAATCATTATACCACAAAAAGCAGAAGGGAAGGAGGAGGAGAGAGGGAGGAAATGTGGGCGGGAAGAGAATGGGAGGGACAAAGGAGGGGCAGGAGAGAAAAAGTGAGAGAGGGAGGGGAGGAAAGGGAGGGGGGAAGATCAGGAGGGATGAGAGATAGGGGAGGTGAAGGACAGGTTCATGTGTTAGATAGAAACTAGGTAAGGTACAAAAGAAAGTACAGAGAAAGGAGAGAGTGGGAAGGAATAAGTAGACTTGGATAGAAAGTACACACTAAGTAATATACACTTCATTTGCTTTGTTATTTACACAATTATTCAAAAGAATATTATGCATATACATAATATATATATACATAATATATATATACATAATATATATATACATAATACATATATATGATTGTATGTAGGACTGACACAGTTAGAAAAAAAATCAGAAAATCTCATTGCAACCATTCCCCGTTCCCCCTTCCCCTCCCCTCCCCGCCATCCTCCACTTTCACTGTGAGTGAGTGAGTGAGTGAGTGAGTGAGTGAGTGAGTGAGTGAGTGAGTGAGTGAGTGAGTGAGTGAGTGAGTGAGTGAGTGAGTGAGTGAGTGAGTGAGTGAGTGAGTGAGTGAGTGAGTGAATGTCAGTGAGTGAAAGCTTAAGTAAATCTTCAGGGTCACCAGTAAAAACATTCACATAGTTGCAGGCTCAGTATATTTTAAGAAGCTGACCACAGTGTCCAATCAAGCCATGATTGGATTATATAATTTCTTCACTATTATACTCGTGCATTACTAACATCAGAACACTTACCTTCCTATAGAGCTTGTCATTTCTAGACAAAGATCTCAGTCCAAAATGTGTCCACAAGATAGACTGCAAATAAAATTGAGAAGCTAACATTACCAGTGCATGCGGCCACTAATACAAGCTACACACAGTACCACAGTGCCAAGGCCAATCTAAGAGAGGTTGCCCTTGTCTCCTTATATATATATATATGTATGTATGTATGTATATATATATATATTTGTCCCAACAACACAGTGATATGTGTATTGAGAGTTCCCTGAGTCATCCATGCATAACCAATATAAACCTCACCGCCAATACGTACACAAACATCCACCCATCCACACAAACACTCATGAACACACATGCACACACATACCAATGTTGTCAGGATTCTAGTCACCATTTCTTAGAAACCTGTGCATTTTTATTCAGAAATCGACCCCATACATATTGGAGAGAGGCATACATAAAGTCAACCTCCATATCCACATGGACACCATCTTGAGAGGCATGAACAACCTGGTGCCAAAGAGATGTGCGAGAATGTTCCGCATCAACTTCCCTCAATCTTCCAATTTAAACACATCCCTTTGTATGTAGAGTGAAGTATGGGGGAGGGGCTAGGGGAGTGGGCACAGGAAGGGTCTGAGCAGTGAAAATCTAGTCAGTGCTCTACAGCTATTAAAAATGCAGTGCCAACAAGAATGCCCCCAATCATGTGCCATAGGGTTCACCCCACAGTTGATTTTCAGGATAGATGGTGTTTAGCTACTACATGTATATACAGTACAGGCATGCATCTATGTACATACACAAGCTGTGATAGCTACATGGAGCACCCATGTGCCATACTTTTTCTTAATGGAACTCATTTATATTGAGGGAGAGAGGGAGAGAGGGAGAGATAGGACTATTTAAAAAGAAAGAGGGAAGAAAAAAAAATTTTTTATAACTCTCCATAATTGTCATATCCACTTCACGCATCACTCTCTCACTCACCTCATTGCGTATTCTGTTCAAGATGTAGCCTAACTTTTCTGAAGAAGGTGGCACCAACTTTAGCACAAAAGGAAAGAGGTTGACATAGCCAAAGCTGTTTACAAACCTGTTCCACACAAACAACAAGATTACAAAAATAAAATAACAAAGGTATCATTTAAGAAGTAAATATAACTCCAGAGAGAACTCGAATATATAAATTCTTGATATTCATATTTGCCATCTTGTCAATGCTTATCCACAAATACTCCCTGGAATTATTCTCAAGCTAGATAGCATAGTTCTGGCCTGTGAACCTAGCTACAGCAAATGCTGAATACAGCAATAAATATGTGAAACAGTAGGAATGCCCTAAAAAACAAAAAAGAGGAAGAAGTGTGTGTGTCATAGCAACAGTTTCATTAACAAATGACCAATTATGATACCATTAGCTCTAGCAAGACTGCCTGCATAAACTATGCAGACACACACTTCAGTCACATGTGTAAGATGATGGTACAATTAGTACCTGCCTTTAATTATAAGTCAATGTCTGCTACAGTGCTTACAGACATCGTAGTCAATAAAATCTTATACATCAAAGTTGGTACAGTTACAAGATAATGGAGGCAGTTACCGCAAAGATGGCTCCTTCGTTACTTTCCTTTTCTTGGTAGCTGGAAAGAGAAATGTTACAATAGTCAGAGTTTACGCATACACAATATCTACAAGAAAAGAAAGAGTTACATCATCTTAGATCAACAGAAATGACAATAAAAAAAACCAACAGAGTGACGTCACATCCCGTTTATATCCGTGTTACAGCTCTAAAATGAAAAATAACCTTAGCTATCAACTGATCCACTCTGTTATTAAACAGAGAGGCAGGGGATAACATAGGATCCCCTTCAATTAGTCACATTGTGTGTATACCCAGTGAAAAATTCATGAAAGTTCTTGAAGCGGCATTTCTGGTATTTGTATCCAGGGTGGTTTGTGCTCCTAAATTTCGTGTAGATCTTTTTTGGTGAAATAAGATTTGAATACTGTGTTCATTCATTGTGGCTAGTTAGTTCAATGCGTAGTTTAGTGAAAAAAGAAATGATGCACTTATTGTTTTTTTGGTAGCTACATCCCAAATGGGTGAAAATAATTCTACTTTTTTTGTCGGGTTTTTTTTACTTCTCAGAGTCAACTTGCTGCTCAGTAATAGGAAGTTTTGATCCCTAGAAATACGTCTAAATAATTTTTTGAGAGTATTTATTATTTCGACACATGCCAGAAACTCACTCACCAGCAGTGCCATGCTAAGGCATTTATCAACTGGACAACGAATTTAGCCACTGAGGTCACCACACCTCTAAGTATACAGATGATATTCTGATAATATCCGGTATAGCGTAACACGGATGATTCAGTAATCTTTACCATTTTCAATCCATATACTATAGTATCTATGATAGTAGGAGATCACAGTGGCTGTGCAGATGATAATGCTTAATAAATCAAGACAGAAGAATTAAAACCTTGGTATTCTATAACATGCCAAATATACACTAACTTCAACAACTGACATGGAATGCTTGGATGAGGACTTTGCACTTTGACCAGCTTGACTGAAGTCGTGTGAAAGCCATAGTCGGCATACATCTGCAGGGGAATAGACAATTAGGGAAGCATACAAATACTTGTTTATCACTAGTAAGATGTCTGAAAGGAAGCATGCCATTCCCACAGCAATACACACTCTGACAAACAAGCTTGATGAGACATTTGACCTTACTGAGACATTTGAAAAAACACTCTCCACCTCATTATAATTATTCCAAAATGCAGTCTTTGGTAAGTACCTTTCACCAAAGAGTCCCCAGAGGTGCTCAATCTATGGACATTGGTGTTCTGTGATTATAATTCAATGCTCCACTAACCTTCCTCTTCGTGTCCCAGTGTAGTTTATCCAGTAGGACAGGGTCCGATAATAGCTGGTGGGTGAGTTCATACACCTTCGCGTCCTCTAATACACAATAATAAAACAGAAATTATATAAAAACCTGGTACTCATGAAAACAAGCTTAAAGAAGTTTTACTGGGAACAAAATCAGTTCAGAATTTGGAGAGAAAAATGAGATACATGCACACTAACTATATTTTAACAAGAGCGGTCCACACAAAGACCTGCGTCAAAATAATTGTTTAGAACACTTAAGATGAGGTTAAAGTTGTGGTAAGATTCCAATTTTTGGGTTCAATATGGTAAAAAGTACTTAGTTGTAACCATAGGATCTCCATACAGTAATAACTTTTAGTTGTAACCACTTAGTTGTAACAATAAACCTTGGTGTTTCCATACCATAAAAAATTTGTTAAAAATTCATTCTTGACAGAAATATGTGGATATACCCACCCCCCTTCCTACCATTCCAAGTGTTCCAAGACCTGTGTGCCACAGGTAACCAGAGCGGTCCTGCACTAAGACCTGTGGCACATAATTACTATAATATTTATAAAATTCTTTTTTTTTTTCTTTTTTAAGACCAGGAAAATTATCGTTTTGGAACAATTAAAATGTATTTGAAGTTGTGGGAAGATTTACAATTTTTGGGTTTCTATGCAGTAAAAAGTGCTTAGTTGAAACCACAGGGTTTCCTTATAGTAAAAGCAATTAGTTGCAACCAATTAGTTGTAATAATAAACGTTGGTGTTTCCAAACAATAAATGATTAGTTACAAATCCATTCTTGAGCAAAACTTGTGGACATATGCTGCCCCTCCCCCTCACACCATTCCAACTGTCTGACACAAGTAAAAACATATATCATTGGTTTGGTGGAATATCCTATCATGTGATGCAGACTACAACATAAGGCCACACACTGCTGCACCCAGTCAGTTAACTCTGCAAGTGTGGGGGCAAGGGTGTGGGGTCTTCAGAACTCAGCCCCCTGCCACTGGCAAAATCAGGAGGAGCAGATTCACAATAAAATACAGTGTTTCAAATCTGTTACCATTTCGTTTAGGGAATTTGGTCTCAGAAGAGGTTTAGGAGTGGGCAGGGACACACCACGTCCCAAAGGTGGGGTGGGGTGGGACGCTGTAGCAACCCTAGCAATGACTTAAAACAGACATCTCTCTGTTACACCTCTCCCACCCTTCCCTCCCTCTCTCTGTCTCCAGCTCACCTCCAAGTAGCTGTGCTATTCTGGCCATGACGCCAGCAGCTAGACTCATCCAGCAACGCAAGTCCACATGGTATTCCTCCTCAGACGGATGCGAGGCACGAGGGAAGTCATCCAGACCAGAAGTCAGCGTCTGTGCGGACACAATAACAACATTTAGCAGAGGATTATACACAAATTACATGCACAGGAACATGACAATGTGTATGTTTGGAATGTACAGATAAATACTGAATGGTACAGGCATGTACAGTAAGCTGATGTTTATGGCTGCAGGACAAAGAATTTGCACCAGTGAAGGGTGAATTGTAAATGAGGTATCTAGATTCTATTAATAACGGCAATAAAGAGAACGATAATAACAAAAGGCAACAATTGCAACAACAAACCAGCACAACAATATTCATATATGGAGCTGGTTGACTGCCCCTCTTGTGCCCTTTGGCATAAAACACACACAACAACAACATGCACACACAACACATACACAAACACAATAACATGCATGCACACAAAACAACAACATGCACGCACACACAACAACATCACGCACACACAACAACATGCACGCACACCCACAACAACAACATGCACGCATACACACACAACACATACACAAACACACATACAACAACACACACGCACGCACACACACAACAACATGCACGCACACACACAACAACAACATGCACGCACACACACAACACATACACAAACACAACAACAACATGCACGCACACACACACAACAACATGCACGCACACACACAACAACATGCACGCACACACACAACACATACACAAACACACAACAACAACACGCACGCACACACACAACACATACACAAACACACAATAACAACATGCATGCACACACACACAACAACAACATGCACGCACACACACACAACAATAACATGCACGCACACACACAACAGCAACATGCACACACACACAACAACATGCACGCACACACACACAACAACATGCACGCACACACACAACAACAACATGCACGCACACACACACAACATGCACGCACACACACAACAACATGCACGCACACACACACAACAACATGCACACACACACACAACAACATGCACGCACACACACAACAACAACATGCACGCACACACACACAACAACATGCACGCACACACACAACAACAACATGCACACACACAACAACATGCATGCACACACACACAACATGCACGCACACACACAACAACATGCACGCACACACACACAACAACATGCACGCACACACACAACAACAACATGCACGCACAATAACATGCACGCACACACACACAACAACATGCACGCACACACAATAACATGCACGCACACACACACAACAACATGCACGCACACACACACACACACAACACATACACAAACACACACCTAATAAAAAAAAGGTGAGGACGACATTCTACAAAGTGAATTTTGAGTGAACAGTTGGAACACTGTTGGTATAGTGGTATTTTCAGATGTAGAATCACACCTTTGTCTTTCACCTCTATTCACCTTTGGGTTGAGTTCCTTGTCGGTGGTGCTGTTCCTCCCTCGCCACCGATACGTGGTGGGAAGAGGTCCACTCTGCAAGGGCAATACAGGAAATGAAAACATCACCTTCATAATAGGGCATGCTATGAGATAAGGCTCTGTCTACTGACGCACTTGTGTGGAGTTGAACCAGTTGAACCACACTTGTAACCTGGGGTAGAGTTTCTGCAGGTACACTAGATCCTAAAAGTTAAAACAACAACAATAATAATGAGAATAACGATAAAAAAATGTTTATTATATTTTTTGGATTGATGACTGTCCCAGCTTGCTGTTGTGTGCAGAACTGCCGACCTCTGACTTGCATGAGTGAGAATTTGGTTTTCAAGAGTGAGGCATGCTCATTGACCAAGGTCATGTGGACACTGATAATTATAGCCCACCCCCCCCCCCCCCAATGTGTTAACCTCAGCTTTCCCACTAATTATGACTATATGTACCAGTGCATGCATGTATTGTCATTACTAGGCCACACCTCTCACACCCTGCTGTGTAGAAATGCTGTATGGGCAATAGATTCAGAGTTAGGGACCATCCCAGTTAGATAATATGTTGCTTTAAACATGCATGTACACAAAAGTAGTATGGAAACTTCTTTTTTTTTTTAATTTTCATTTACAGTACATAAAGTAAGTTTTTGCTGCTATGGGCCTTATTGTACCAATGTGGTTCTCTTGGAAGTTTCCCAAGCAATAGGCATTGCCTCGTATTTGAAACATGTTTTTGCATGAGAATCATCTTCTCCCTGGTGTCCACAGGATACACTTTGATAGAAACAGTATAGCAAAAGGAATATAGATAACTCTTTACTGGTGCTACAAATGGCCACCTTTTGTTGTCATCCCTTCTCGTACATACTCCGGTAAATATATGTTCCACTCCATTTTTCTAGGCTACTTGATACATCTTCTTCCATACCTGTGGAATAGTTTGCTATAGAATCCAATAGTGGAAATGAGCTGTGCTAGCTAAGCTACATATGCGGTAAAGGGTCTCTCCTTGTTGCTATTATCTAGGTATACTTATGTAAAAGTAGCTGCATTTGAAGATCTGTTGTTGTTATTTCTATAAATCGTGCGGTTCAAGAGTCTGCGTGTAAGCGTGACATGCAGATCAAGTGTGTGAGTTGGTACCATTGCAATAGCCTGGGGGAATGTCTGTCTAATATCCTGCAAGTGTTCACCACAAATATAAAAAGTGGATGTTTTTCAAGTGGAACAGACTCGGAGGAGACTAAGAACTGGCATGACTGCAGACCTTTGAAATCCCAAGGGAATCTTTTAGATGTTGGTTAAGACAAAAATTGGCCAAAAATTATCATTTTCAGCGTCTACATTTGTTGTGTTCCAGAAAAGAAAGGACTGCAATTACTTTGTTTTTGAAAATAATCTTGTGATTAAGTTAACAAATTTCTACAAAAACTATCAGAGCCCCAATGCTGTACACAAAACTGTTGAGAGATTCAAGTATAGACATAGCAGTACATGTCTACACTCTAATTCCCCAGTTTTAACAGACATGAATGTTTCAGGTGTGCACAGGGCAGTATACTCTGTGATTGCATGTGCAAGTATCCATCATGTGGTGACCAAATACATCCTTATCATTTGCCCTAATCTTCATCAACATTTCTTTGTCTATCTTCCCTTCCTTCTACATGTACATGTACAATCTCAACCCAAACTATTTCTTCCCTCCCCTCGTAGTCCACACCATCATCCTCTCATTCCCTCTATATGCCCTACTTCCAACTCCACTCCTCACTTCCTCCCTTCAGTGCAACCTTCTCCTCACCCCCACCTCCCATCACTGCCTTTCTCCTTATTACCATCTTTCCTTCCTTCTCCATGAGAGTTAGAAGTGTGTCGAGAGTGAGGAAGAAGGTGGGCGGGTTGGCATTCTCATTATGCTGAACAACAAACTCCTAGAGAAGAAACACAAAGAACATGAAGAACATGAAACAAGAATAAGATTACATTTGGTTAATATTATATCACCCCTAAATTTAAGTTTCATCAAGAAAATGGAAGCAACGAATATTGCATTTATTGTGTGTGTGTGTGTGTTGTGCGCGTTTAATGCACAAATATTTGTATAGGGATCTCCTCCCTAATGTTTCACAGCAGTAGTTATAAGGAAGAGTCCAGTGAAATATTCTAGTGCTCTTCCTGTGATCATCTGCGGGTATCCTTGAAACCTTTTAAAGATATGAATAAAAATTTTAAAAACCGTTGATATATTCCAGATCTGGAGAATGTGCAGTACAGGCTTGGCTACATGCACATGTAGTCCTTTGCAGCAACACTTTGAAGGTCAAGCCAAGAGCACTCCTCCCACCCATCAACACACCATCCCAAGTGGTGCACATAGGTTGGCAAGGAG
This sequence comes from Lycopodina hypogea, assembly GCA_963969325.1. NCBI lineage: Eukaryota > Metazoa > Porifera > Demospongiae > Poecilosclerida > Cladorhizidae > Lycopodina > Lycopodina hypogea. The sequence goes on along the minus strand of OZ017783.1, from coordinate 3,777,180 downwards.
ACAGTGGTCCCACTGGACAAGGTTTCGTTGTTAGGAGGTGGGGGGGGGCGGGGTCGGGTTGATCATCTCACATTATGCACTACTCCTGTGGAGGGTACATTGGAGTTAACCATGCTCTGGTCGCAATGCACATGCTTCGTTGTCCACCATTGAGAGTAGGTGTGGTCCCAATGATAAGTATAACCCTGCAGTGCTGCAAACTCCTCAAGCACGTGTTAACAGCTGATAATTGGTGCAAATCAGCTGATAATTGGGTGCAAATCAGCTGATAATTGATGCAAATCAATGGCGTAAATCAGCTGATAATTAGTGCAAATCAGCTGATAATGGTGCAAATCAAGACTAATCTTTAGAGGTGGCAATATTTTTAGTTCCTGGCATGAGCTAGAGTTAAATCAGGGCTGACACAGTTATTAGTCTATTGTGTGTACAATCATCTTCAATACATTTGATTACATTTGTGAAATTATATTTAATAGGAAAGTACTTGTATTATGGACGGAGACAAAAAAAAATCTTACTATAAGTAGAGTTTTTTTGTTGGTTTGTTTGCTCTCTGTCATATCCCAGATGCCTAGTTCTAGATGGCTAAAGAAAAGAAAGAAAATGGAAAGAGAAGTAGAGGAATTGGGCATGGTTTTGATGATTTTACTTAGTGTGTTTACCAAATTGTGGTGTGTAGTATTCATAATGTACCTTGGTGGCTGGTTCTCCTGCATGAAATTGATTCCCCCCTCCTCCTGAAGGATACTTTAACATTTGACAACTAGACCTCTTCATATAATTGTGGATGGATCTGTTGTTTGCTATCTCATCCCAGATGCTTGGGCCTATACGGCTAAAAAAGAAGTAAAGAAAAAGAGCTGGAAGTGGTTTGGGCACAATTTTGTTGACCTACTTGTGTTCACTAAATTGTGATTCTTAGTAAGTGGGTGGTTTACTCAGGCATAGAGTTGTGATCCCAAACAGACAAAGGAAACTATAATATCATATATATGTATGGACTAGCAGAGTGTATAAGTCATGAGTATCTGATGCCTAGGGTGGAACAGCTTATTGATAGATTAGGTGGGGCTAAGTTCATAGCCATGCTGGATCTGGCACAAGGGTATGGGCAAGTAACAGCGAAAATATAAATTGGTAAAGGGTCATCAACTTGTGGGCATGGTGTAGCTTCCCCCCCCCCCCTCCCCCCATACCTACACACATTGCCCTTATAGACCCCATTTGGCCGTGGGAAAAGTGGAAGAAAAAAAAGATGAATAATGGAAAGACCACATTAGAAAAAAAAAAGATGAAAAAAAATTGGGGTTGGGGGGTTTGGGAAGATGTTTGATCAAGTATTTGGACTAAGTATTTATTTAAACCAAAAGAGCCAAAGTTGTAATCAATGAAATAGTGTTCACAAAATAACAACACACATACTCACAAATAAAAAAGATAGATAAATAGGAAAAAATACTGCAATTTCCAATTTCATTATTTTAAAATCATCCCATATCCACTGCAATAATTTATGTAAATTTTTCATTCCTATCGGCCCAGCAGGTCTCTAAATCCTTTAATTCAGACAGACAGACATAACTATGATAAATATATTCATTAAGCAGGATAGAGTAGGCTTTACGCTGGGGAATTCGGTTGCTGGGATTTCTATATAAAGTGTGAGGCTGTGAGCTCTCAATATTGATATTTTTTATTGGTAAAGGGTCATCTAACTTGTGGTCTATATAGATGTACTCTTGGTGGTTGTTATTTTTTCTTTCCTTTTCTATAATATAATAGCACTTCCATCATCAACACATATTACTTGCATAACAATATCATTTAATTTAAAAACATTGTATGTAACCAAATTATTGATGCATATTATTCACATATAATACTTTTTATGTGTAACAATTATAATAATATAATAACGATCTTCACTGAATCATGCGTGATGTTACTGTTTTGTTTTTTTGGAGAGACATTCTGCTGCCATGATTAAAATATATTCTTCTATGCTCAGAGTCAAGTTTCTTCAAGGGGGGGGGGGGGGGGGGGGGGGTGAAGGGGGCAACAATATAATATAGATATTTTCCAAATTATGAACATGAAAGTTGAGATAACTTCAAGTGGTGTCACAGTTGTGGGTCTAGTTGGAGGTTGATAGCTTGAACAATTTCCTTCCCCATGTTGTCTTACTGTTTAGTATTCTACATCAAGCAATAGCGTGAGGTGCATGTCCCTTCAATTATATTTGGAAAGTTGGCAACTATACACTAGAACAGCCTCAAACTCTGCCAGTTGAAGGAGTTGCTGGGTTTATTATAACTCATGCAAAACAGTAAAAATTAAGGATTTCATAAAATTTCATTAAGTTTTGGTAGACCCCATAAACTTTTCTCTAGAGGGAGACAAAAAATAGGATAACATACCCTCCCCTCAGGTTCACATTTAAACCCACCACACACCAAAACAGTATAAGCTAACATTGAATTATTAGGCTTCATACTAAAGGTCAAACCCTCTAGACCATGAAGCATTAAAAAAAAAAAAAAACTGTAGACTTCGTAGTTAGCTTAGAATAGGTACACAAAAATATCCACCTCACACAAAGCCTGCAGGTTCTTGGTAAAACTCAGCAAAACCCCAAGGAAATGGAATTGCCCTGGTACTTATGCTTTCCTAACAACAACCTACTCACAAATGAATACACTGTTGGCTTTCCCAGCTGAATTGGCAGCAACCTAGGATTTTTCAACGTTTGAAACAACTTTCTTCATCATCAAGAGAAAGCCTGCACATATTTTAACTGACGTAAAAAAAAAATTTTTGCGGGTAAAGCGGATGACATTAGCAGGAAATAGTTAAGGCAATTGCTCACGCACAGCTGTTTCTAATCCCACTTTCGGGTTTTAACCTATGCTTGGAGTGGGTTGAAATTACACCAATTAATTTTTTTCCTCATTTATTTGCATTTTCTCCCTTTCCCTTTGAATTTACACAGTTAATATGGAAGTTAACCAAACATTTCCTAAACCAGCGCTATAAAACATTGTGTCATCTCTGAACATTTTTTAAACAATGGTTCTGGTGTTAGGGAGAAAATAGATCCCATAAGAAAACTGACAGACAGACAGACAGACAGACAGACAGACAGACAGACAGACAGACAGACAGACAGACAGACAGACAGACAGACAAGCACACAGAAATTATGAGCTGCAGGTAGAAGTATACCGCAGGGACTTTGCTCAGAGCTTCATCTCCTAATATTTGCTCTCGAGGTATCCATCCTTCAATGTTAATGAGGTCCATCCAATGAGCCACTACATCCTACAGTAGAAATACAACCACAAATATTCAAATATCCTCCAATCAGTTCCACCTGCATCCATGGCGACACACAGGTGGAGATTCCACTGTACCACTGTACCTTGGTTATGGAGATGTCCCAATGGGAGATTAAGAGCTGATGGAAACCTTCATCCCACAGAAATCCACGAGGGAAAAAAGATCGAGAGGGTACAGCACTGTACAAGGCAGCCGGCCAGTAGTCCTACATGTACACATGTACACATGCAATGTGAAAGTTGGAGCAGTTCTTTATTCCTGTGGGATAATTTCTACCGAAGTCTGGACATTCAACTACAGTTAAATGAGATTGATTGGGAGGAGGGAGGGGGGGAAGGGAGTTGAATATATATATATATATATCTATCTTTGGGATAGTAGTAAATTATTTTATTTACATGCAATGGACGTTAAATTTCTGGACAAAGTACAGTAAAATTTGGCATGCTAGCACGTCTATGCATTTGACTAGACTTCAAACATGGAGCACATAGGAGGTCAAGTTCGTGTGTAAACATCTTTATGCTTGGGGATTAAGATTCACAAACTAGACTATGCACTGTTTCACCGAGTGATTATTAGTTTCAATAAGCAAGTAAGGGGGAGGAGTGATTGATGTGCCCTGGCGTTCATCGTTGGTGTATAAATTAATGTCTATGTAACTGAGATATTATGATTTGTGTATTTGAGGTCAGGAAGAACCTTTGGATTCCATTCAAAAATGTGATCAAGTGGTTTTCCAAGTTTGTTCTCAGGAACACTGTTACACGAAACATAAAACACGGACTAATTGAGACTGTAGTTTCTGCCACCTTTCATGTTTTAAAATATATCAGGAAACCACACAGTGTCGGGTATAAAGGTCCACTTGACTTAACTTTCTATACAATACATACTTCCAATATACCAATACACCTGCAGAAAATATTGTATTCTGGGTTTGAAGTATCAAAATTATGTCATAAAATTGCTGGCAACATTGCAACAATTCACAAATCCTAATGGTACAACCAGCTGGGATTCTAATAATGGCATTGAATGACACCTACGAGTATTTAAAAATGGTCATGTAAAAATAAAATAATAAAGAAAGTGCATTTATTGGCTTACTATAGGAACTGATGTTTCCTTGGAGATGACTCTATTCAATCAACGATAACAGCAACAATAATAAAAAAGAAAAATTTTTTTTTTAAATTTTAAAGTATGCAAACAATATTATTAATATAGATATATAAAACATGTATAAAGATATTTAAAAACTGTTTTAATGAACTGCACTTGATGGAATATGTATTTGACATACGCCACATTGTCTTCAGTGTACAGAATCAAACTACATAGCAGTGTTCTTCACACTTGTGCACATCTTGATAGGATGCCAACAACAAGATCATTCATGTTAACACAATCACAAATCTTGCAACTCTCATTGAGTGCAGTGGAATCATGCCCTTGTGTTCCCTCACTTGGTGTGCAGGAAATAAGGCAGTGTGATGAACTGTACTGTCACATGACACCAAAAACATGACTTACTTCAATTATTATGAGCATCTCTATTTTACACTTGGAGAATATGATAGATAAAAGGTTGGCGCATAAAATTATTCGAGTAACAAATTAACCTATTTTCAACTTCAAGTTATATTCCATTGTACTCAATATCCGACCAAAAATAAACTTCTTAAGACTTCAGAAAGTGTTCAGAAAATGCAACTAATTAGTGTGATAAAAAACTGTTACAAAAAAAAAAATTTAGATAACTTGCTTAGATTTTCCGTAGAAGTAGGATATACCTCCCACCAGATTACTGAACGCTGCCTTGGCAAAAGACACCTCTGGTTCGTCAAAACCCTGTATCACACCAGCACAATAACATGACATCACAGCATTAACAGACATGCACTCATGACCATATTGATAAGGTAGGGAGGAGAGGTCCACTATGCACATGGTATGTCACAATATCTATGGAATAATTTGCCCAACCATATGAGAAAATTGTATGACTAAAAAATATATAATACAGACAATTTAAACATAATATATTTGATAATTTTAATTCTACTGAACAAAATCAAATATAACTGTAACCACCATATTGTCAAAATGATATAATTACTGAGAGAGAGTCATTAATTTACTTTCCCACCTTGGATTCCAGAGCAAAAGTATTTTCAAACTGCTGATCAAAGCTCTCTGTCTTCTTCTCCAGTTCTTTGGTGAACTTGTCCCCACTGAGACTGAAGGCAGCGCTGAAGGGGCCGGCTTCAAACACAAGATCTATTGAGAATGGAGGATGAGCGGTCACCTGAGGAAAAGGGAAAAAGGAGAGACAGCTTACTCCAAAATTGGCAGTGCATAAAATCACAATGAACATTAAGGTTAAAGATTCAAAATATCATGCTAAAAATAGCAAAAATGAAGCTGCATAAATTTATTGTCCCCCCTATTTTTGGAACAGAAATAGTTTTTCTTACAATAAGTTGCATGCCATATTGCATACAAAACTTTATTATAAATTTGTCTTTAAATGCACAGCAAACAATTGCCTGGAAATGTGAAAAAGACAAGTCAAGACCGTTTGGCCTTGTCCTTCACTTCCCCCTTGATGATGATGGATACCATGGCTATATTACGTATAACATGTTTCAAAGCTAACCCTCTTCATAATGAAATATTCAAACAAACTCATTTCTTATTACATTTATTGAAGTATGTATGTCAACCTTTAATTCATACTAATTACATAACCTTTAAAACTAAAATCATTTTCAGAAGTCAATCATCTAAGGGATTAGTCACACTTGTCAAAAGTGCACATATCACCATCAGAATAAATATCATGCTGAGCATATAGTCAAGGAAATAGAGGGTGGGTGACAAAATGGCAAAGACCTGTATAGCACATCACCTTAATGTGGAAAAGGAGGGGAAAGGGGGGGGGGGGGGGGGGAGGATGGAGAGAGAGAGGTAGAGAAAACGGGAAATCAGATCTGTAAGGACAGGTGGGACAAAGTGCAATGAATGTGTGATGATTGGAGAGCAAGCAGAGAGAGGAGAAACTAAATTGCAAGTGGGAGGAGAAAGAAGCAGAAAATTTGAAAAAAAAGAGTGAGAAAAGGTTGTGTTCCCCTCCATAATTCCATGGTTTAAGGAATTCACATGATTACAGTTATAATTGGCATATGCACTGACCGAATTGACCGCTTTGGGGGAGAGGGGGGCGGAGCAGGAATAGATAAACACAATAATATTGTATTCATGCAGACCAGAAGTAAAACCTTCCTTTACCAATTTAAGTAAGATATCATATTACAGAAAGTATGTACTGATACAGTTTATATAAATTGGTAAAGGATCACCTCACTTGCAGTCTTCATGGGTACAGTCTTTTAATCTTCTTTCTTGCACAAATTAACTCATTGGGTTCATTATACAATAAAATGTCCTGTTTCTGTTTCAAATAGGGCAGAGAGAGCTATAGCCAAATAGATTGTCTTAGACTATCAGGCTTCAGCAGTAATTTCCTTTTGTTGCATGGCTAACAAAAATACTCCACAAATAAGTGCCTGGCCATTCAGAGCTCATGCATGCTGAGAGATACAATGCATGTGTACAGGATGAGGTGTTGTGGTGATCGCTAACAGCAGTCGTGTTCAAGAAGATATGGACATGCACACAGACACCATGCCAAACTATGGAAGGCCATAGAAGGTCCTTAGTAATGGAGGATGTAGTACCAGACAAGAATCTGGAAGACGAGATGAAAAAAGAGCATGTGCTACAGAAGTGCAAGTATAATGATATCTTTCAAAATATAAAATGATACAAACTCAGCCTAATAAGTATTTCGGTTCTAATAACTGGCATTATCTAAACCCATTCGTGAGTGAATGTGTTCATCTATGTATACAACATGTGAGGAAGTACTCATGTATAAATGTGTCCCTGTGTGTGTGTGTGTGTGTGTGTGTGTGTGTGTGTGTGTGTGTGTGTGTGTGTGTGTGTGTGTGTGTGTTCTGATACACACACTTCTTGTGAAGGGCATTTAAGTTGGGAGGAGGGGAAGGTAGGAGATGAAACATACTGCACACCTTTTGCAAAAACAAATTGAGTTATCATGTTACTAAGCTTACCTGATAGGCAATGAAATTGGGTCGACGTTTGTGGTGTTTCTCCTCCACGACATCACCAGGTAGCACCACCAACAGGGGCATGCCCTTCTTTCTTGGAGATGTTTGCTGCATCAAGGACTCGACACGGTTGGTCAAATGCATTGCTGAAGGAAAACGGGCTGACATAAAATTATGTGCCTGCAGCACACACAAACACACAAACAGAGTTGATGTCATGGATGAACAGAGGCTTGAGTCTAGTTCAAAACATGACGTTCGACACAATGCAATGTAACATAATGTAACACATTGCACAGAAATATTACATGTAGCATCATGGGGTCAATCTAATGTTTTTAACTTATATACTGTAGCTTGAGGGGAAATAGTAGGACAACCTTAGCTTACTGTGTCTTTTGGCAGCTGTTTGTTAGGAAAATGAACTCTGAATTGATTGAACTGTAAAAGAAAGGACATTATTAATACAACATAAATGCATAGGCCACTTCACACAGTTCTCCAACATCTGGGCTACAGAGAATATCTTCTAAAGCACATCCTCAACCACTGAACATGGTAGAGGTAGTTACAGTAGTTAGCAAGTGATAGCTCACTTCTGGTGTGTGCCCATAAATCTCCTCCATCACATTCTGCTGTGTCTTGGCGTATGCCATCTCCCCTTCCCCCTCGTTGTAGACATACAGGATCAAGGACACCAGCTGAGTCTGGGGCACTCTGGGCTGGACAGAGATCCTGGCAGTCCACGTGTTCCCCAACCTTGACTCTGAGAGGGTCACAAAGTCCGTGTTCAGCTTAATAGCTGGAGGGGGGGGGGAGGATTTGAGGAATCATATAACTTACTTTAGAGTATCATCTATGCAGAAATGGCAGAGATATGATTTCACTTGAGGATTGTATAGCTCCAGCACAAGCCATTTCCTCCACCCCCTCCCTCCCCCACCCACCATACCATTATCCAGGATCTCCTGCTGACCGAAGCTGGTACCGTCGTGGCGTGTCCAGCCATACTTGGAGAGATCATGCTCACATGTGTGACGTATGCCAAGTTGACCACCATATGTAAACCACATGGCACCAGCCACCAGTGACCTGGTTAGGAGAAAGGAAAATATAAGGAAACAGGTCAATAAAGAGGAGATGATACACTATTACTTGTGCAATAGTCAGATTCAATCACACATACTTGACTCAATATCTTATTAAGCACTTGCTCATATAATTCAAACCATGAGCCATATTTACACCTGATAGTAATTTATATACATACACATACAAATGTTAAGACATACAGTAATAATTCTTACTTTGGAATTCTTGGTCGCATTCCAAAGTATACATTTGATCTGTAAATGAAAAAATAAGAAACTGTAATTCCTTTAATTAGTGCTCTAAAAATACTTTTTAAAAATTTGGCATAATTATGAAAGAACAATGAAGCTACGATGAAGAACTGAATCACAACCATCTAGACTACAGCCTAGCATGTATCAAGTGACAATAACCAAATATTAAATAAGAGAAGAGGAACATCTAGAACAAGACTGTTTGGGACTTACTGAAGTGGATGAGTTGGAGGATTCTTGGGGTCATGACAGGCATTACCATAGCTTAAGTTTGATACAAGAACCAACCATTCCTCACCTGTGAATTCAACTACTCTACTGTGTACCTCTCATTGGCGAATAGTAAATTCTACAGAATAAATTTTTTTGTTGTCCATGCTACAGAGAATATACTTATTGTGTGGCAGCTTGCTTCAGACATGTTTGCTTCTGTATTACTGTACTGTATTGTCCTATTCGTGCACATAACAATGAAACTTTTTTTTTTGGAACAAATTTAAATATAGCACTTACAACCATGTCAGAAGGAATAGATTAGATTGATTAAAGAATGTGAGCAGTGACAGAGAAAAAACATGAACTTCAAAATAAGTATCCTTGGTTGGTTGTTTGCTTTTTTTTTATATATATTTTTTTCTAATAGCATCAGAATAAATGTAATCACTGCTTACATTTTAGAAAGAGAGATGTCAGTTCTTTTTCTGCTTCATTGTTACATATCACCAGATGAAAATTAATTTATTTTAAACAAATAACTGTATTGTGTAGACTACAAATAAATAACTTTTACCATTCAAATCAGCTAAACTAATCAATATATTGAATAATATTAGCACATACTAAATGATATTCTCAATAAACTACTGCTCCAAGTAAAGAAAGGAAGCAACCATAATTAACACCAAGTAACAAAGAAATATTGAAGAGCTGTACAGTTTCAAAGAATCTTGAAACTAAGTTCATTAAATTTATTTGTCCTTAGATTATTGAAGGGCAAGTGGTAAACGTAAGTTCCAACTGGCAGGAAAAAAATTGATTATTTGTTAGTATTATAAGTTTTGGTCAGTTGGACAGAGAAGTTGCTTTACTAACCACCAGTGAAGGAATCCTGAATGTGCCACAATCAGGAGAAAAGCTGTGAAAGTAGCAGGAGTGCCCAGATGGTAAAGAATGTGATACCTAGCTGGTAGTGGTGGCATAGTTGGTTGTGTAGTTTGTAATTTGGGATGTGCCATAAATACAACACATCACATTCAACATCAAACAGATTTGACCACTTCACAACAAATCTCCTGCAGGTATATCACCTGTCCCTCATAAATAACAATAACGTCAATACCTTTGGCTTTTGTACACCATCTCATATTCCATCTGATGTGATTTTTAAAAGCATGGTAACAATTAATAATAATTTAAAAAAATTATTACAAAAATGAATGGTTAATAAGATAAAGCATATACACACGTAAGATATTCATTAAAAAAAAAGTCAAAAATTCAAGTCAATAGGAAGGCATCATTCAAAAACATTTTATATAATTGACCACATCCACCTTGAAATTAAAAAAAATAAAAAAAGGTTATAAAAGGTCATGTCAGGTTCATATGCTAGACCTTGGTGACTTACTGGTCACATGTTCTTACCTGTAGGACCCCCACAATCTTTTCTCATAGACAGACTCATTCCTCCAATCAGAAGAGACAGCAAATGGAGCATCACATGGTCTTGACACCATGGGTCCAGCCAACCACCTGGCAGTCAGAGGAAAACAAAAACAAATGTCAGGACAATAATATTTAAAGTATGGATGTTTCAAAAATAATAATTCAAACTTAACAATAGAAAATAATTATGCATAATAATAATTTTAAAAAAAATAATATTCACAAAAGAAGCTTCTTGTTACAAACTTAGTACCAGTGCAACTAGTTATCCTCATGTGGCATTAACTCTATGGATGAATGGATAAGGTGTGAAAGTGGACGTTTCACCTTTCAGCCAGTACAACTACAATGGCCAGCACTCCGACACATAGAGCTGGAATGATGAAACACAACCAATTCCTGGAATGGGAGGACTTCACAGCCTTAAGATGTGGGTGTGGTCTTGATTTGGACACACCTCCAATTTTGTGCTAGTTCACATATAGTATGGAGAAATTAAAATGCAAGTATAACAGTTGGCATGCACACATTCGGTCCGGATAAAACTAACCTTAGGCCTAGCCATATTCTTGTCCTAGTGTTCTTGTTCTCTTCTCACATAATTTAATGGTAAAGAATCGTCAGTACAGTGCACACTTTTCTCCACCCACTTTTTGGAGTGCGTACTATTTCTATTTGAAGCACCGTTTCCAAATGCTTAGGCCATGGTGAGTCATTGCCTGCTGTCCACCCATATATGTAGCAGATTTGTCATTGTAGAATAATTCATTCCACTTTCCACAGCCTCAATAGTCACTAAGGGGCTATAAAATTATTCCTACGAAACTTTTTGTGAGTATTGCACAATTTGTACAAATAGCTTGGCCAAGCAAACTTTTATTCAAGGCAAGTTCCAGAAATGTGTTCAGCATGGCACATACAGACTCTACATGAACTGGTAAAGGCTCCTGAACTCAGCAATTTTCAATAATATCTTAAATCTTAAACCCCAAAATGATAGTCAGTGTCTAAGGTGGCCTAACTTGTTATTATAATGGGAGCTTCTAAATAATTTCAGTTTCACTTGTACCTAATGTATTATATGCCTATTCTGCATTACTTGTGCATTGACACTGATCAAATTTTCCTTGCCTGTAATTAACTGTATGTGTTGCAGTACAGTGTTGTGCACCAGCAGACTCAAGGTGAGATGCTTCTGCTTCTATATTTGTCACTCTAACTACATCATACCAGATTCCATTAGTCTGCCTGCACCATAATAATGCACTCCAAGTTCATCATTCCCTTTAATATTTCTTTGTTTAGTTAAATAGAAATTAAATATTAATTAACTGATATTATACTTTACAAATCGATTGAGTTCCCAAATATTTTATTTAGTTTTGTCAACATTTTCTAAGTATTTCAGACACTGGATTGAGAGACAATTTCAGTGATGTGGAGAATAGATCAAGTTTACATGGTTCGTAATTCTATTTCTGCCTGCAGCTCATGGTGATGGTGTGTGGAGTGTGTCCTGGAGCAGGAACTCAGAGTCCAGCCAGGAGACCATCTTGACTGGCTCCATAGATAACACAGTCAAGGCATGGAACTGGTATGGGAGTTTAAAGTTTATGCATGCTTAATTGGCAGGTAGAAAAGGAACCGTGAGAGTCTTTGCATGCTTTCAATTCCAATGTGCAGCTGCTAACCCAATATGTTTCGTTTCATGAGGATTATGGCGCTGTTAGTTCATTGCTTGACCTTATGCAATGTAACCTCGTGTAAACTGCCAATTACAAATTCGCATTTTCCTCATCACTGAGTTAAGAAAAATCTTGAATTATATGTGACGTAAGGCATGTTTTTATTCCAAAAAAAAACACCTGATATCCTATATCATATGATATTTGAGATTTTTAAAATAAACAATAGCAATGAATTGTGAAGACTTGAAGTGTGTGGTTTGAAACAACTCTCTGGGCCCCTTAGCAATTACTCAGAGACAGTGAAGGGGTGGGGGGAGAGAGAAGGTTATTAAAGAAATCTATGATACTGCTATAGCAAAAAATCAAACTACTACTGACTTAAAGGTTCAGCTCCTCAAATATACAGTGACTGGAGGCAAGTAACCACGTGGGATAGGTGATAGTGAAGCATTGTAAGAAAGCACAGTCACATATCTGCCACAGAATCTACTATGTATCCTCCATTTTATTTGCGGCATCAAGAACATCCTCTGTATTATCTCTGCTTTACTAGTCCTCTCTATTAGCACAGATATTGTTGGAATCCATCAAATCATCTCCTGATCTAAGCCAGTCAAGACAGGCACTGTCATCATGCAAATAGCACCTCTCTTTTGTGTCTTTAGGAGAATATCTCAGCATATGTGTATCTCAAGCATGCGGGCACACACACACACACACACACACACACACACACACACACACACACACACACACACACACAGACACACACACACACACAGAGTTTCCAGTGGCTGTGATTAGTCACTGCAACACCTTCCATCTTTCTATCAACATCCTTGCACTTACTACTAATGCCATAGCATGCCTGGTCTCCACTAATGCCACAGCATGCCTGGTCTCCACTAATACCATAGCATGCCTGGTCTGAGTGACCAATGAACTACTCTCTTGTCTTCCTTGCTACTGAAGGAGTCCCAAGTCCAAAAGGTGCTTTAAATCCTTAGAAATATGTATATTTTGTCATATATTACTAATATAATAGAATTGTCCCAGTGTGTGTGGGATCTCATTGTCATGCGTTTGGTTGTCCCATGGCTGAGACAGTGTCCTCTTGTGTTCTATGATCAGAACTGCCTTGGGTGCTATCGGAACATCTGGCAACATGACTTTGTTGCTGTTGCACCGCATGTGGCTGGTGTGCAACAGCTATCGATACATAAAATCTTCATTTTCTAAATTTGTAATGGATTATGGTGTCCAATGGGCTGGCAGGTTCATGTTTATTGATCAAGACAATGTGAATGAGCTGTACTCCATGAACTTTAGTTCATAGTCGAGGCCAAAGGTCTATTTCAACCTCATTACTTCTGGTTTACTTTCTTCTCTTCCACCTTCAATATCAATTATTGTGTTCCCCCCCATCTTATGTTCAATTTACCTTGGTTCCTTCCCTCTGTCCCATATCTTCCTCCCCACCTCCTGTTTCTTCAAACCACCTCCTCTTCTGCCACATTCCTTGCACTCCTCTTTACCCCGGGTCCTTACCACTTCCCTTCTCTTCCTCCTGCTCCTCCTCTGCAGGGAGAACAAGTCATTAGAACACAAATGGACCTTTGAGGGGCATCAATTAGGAATCATTTCCGTGACAACAGATCCTCAAGGGCAAGGTGGCAGTGATAATCAATATAATATATTTATAATTGATATTGTATGTATATGGTCATCAGCTTATTGTGGGATGGGAGTGTGGTGTGTTTGTTTAATTCCAATTCCATTCTTCCAAATAATACTTTTTAATTAATTGAGGAACTCTGTAGTTGGGATTTAATTAGACAACTGCCATGAAGTCGACTAGTGAAATAATATCCTATGAACTATTACTAGCTCTATGTACTAACTTCAGACTCTGTACGAACAAGTTGTGGTGGCAGAGAAGAGACCCTCCTGTTTGTATGTGTAGCGCTTGCCTTTCCTGATCTGCTCTAAGCTTTCTTCATGCTTAAGCTGTCTCCAATATGCAACCGCAATAATGTGGGCTTGTATTTCTATATCTATTTCACTGTATAAATTGTCATCATGAGAAAGCTTCTGCCCTTACGGACACACTTGCTGTACATCTGTGAGATCACTCATGGCCACCCACTTCTGCAAGGGCAGTAGTGTGGTAGTGGAACAGTTTTAAATAGCTGAGTATGTGTAATGGAGACCTGAAAAACTTCATAATATAGTAATAATACTTTTAAGAAAAAGGAATTTATTGTTACTTATTAAGCGATCATAACAATGTCATTCAAATGGATCTCTCTTCCCATCTTCTGATGTGCATATGAATTCTTATTTTTCTGTGTATTCATTGTACAATGTGTGGCTACTGATCTGAGATAAAGGCTTGTATTTCCTGGAACTCTTTCCATATCTGTGGCAGTCTGTCTCAGGTCAGGAGAATCATTTGGTACTTGGTCGAAACATCTAAACCCAATATGACATGAAAGTTACTGTTAGCTAGTTAGCTCTCTGTGCATTTATGTAATACAAGCATGGACCCTTTATCTTATGTAGCTCACCTCCATATTGTAATGGAGTTATGACTGTGTGTTGTGTTGTGTTCGTTGTGATTGAGTTATGACTGTGTGTTGTGTTGTGTTCATTGTTGATGAGTTATGACTGTGTGTTGTGTTCATTGTTGATGGGTTATGACTGTGTTGTGTTGTGTTCATTGTGGTTGAGTTATGACTGTGTATTGTGTTGTGTTCATTGTGGTTGAGTTATGACTGTATTGTGTTGTATTCATTGTTGATGAGTTATGACTGTGTGTTGTGTTGTGTTTATTGTTGATGAGTTATGACTGTGTGTTGTGTTGTGTTCATTGTTGATGAGTTATGACTGCGTGTTGTGTTGTGTTCATTGTTGATGGGTTATGACTGTGTATTGTGTTGTGTTCATTGTGGTTGAGTTATGACTGTATGTTGTGTTGTATTGGTGTTGCAGTCGGTGCCAGCAGTGGATTGGATGGCTACATAAAGTTGTGGGATATGGAGACCGGGAAACTGCTCAAGAGCATAGATGGAGGCCCAG
Organism: Lycopodina hypogea; assembly: GCA_963969325.1. Lineage (NCBI taxonomy): Eukaryota > Metazoa > Porifera > Demospongiae > Poecilosclerida > Cladorhizidae > Lycopodina > Lycopodina hypogea. Next base: position 3,761,928 of record OZ017783.1, on the reverse strand, counting down.
GTATACATGAGTACATACTGCACTAGAACAATGATGCTTCTGCTTCTATATCCCAGAGAACATTAATAAATAAATGAATAAAAGAGATTTAATCTTCACTCTAGCTCTCTCTTTTTCTGTGGTGAAGTAAGTATTATCTAATTACTAGCACGTAATTGCTGCCTCAAGTGCTTGCTGAAGTCACACAATTGTCTGCTTGGAGGACATCTTGTAGAGATTTAGAATACATAGTGAATGTGATTAATTTTTTTTAATTAAAAAATTAACTTATTTTTTACTTCTCACGTATTTATTTCAAGGATGTAATCATGCAGAATTTATTGATACACAACATTTTGAATATAGCATCCGTTCATTGCAGTCTCTTCTCTCTCGGGTCCAAAACTTTGATGTTATCCTTGTTTCCAACATGTGACTGGGCGACATACATTTGGCCATGGCTGAAAAAATTTAATTGTAGGAAGATTCCCATCTTGGTGAGGGTCTGGCCCTGGCTCTTATTAGCAGTCATTGCAAAGGTTGCCTTCACAAGAAACTGTTTCCATTTTATGTTGAATTGAAAAACGTCTCCCGGCACCAGTGGAATGCAGGGGAATAAGATGTCACTTGCCTTTTTGATTTCTGGTGGCAACTTCTTCCTCAATGATGTGGTTGTGAGGTGAGTAATAATGTACCGGATCTCATTGCAGTGTCCGTTATGAGGATTGAAGTTCCTGAGGAGCATAATGCAGGCACCAACCTTGAGCCTGAGCATGTGGGGCGGAAAGCCAAATAAATTGAGGTTATTAATGAATTCAAGCGGATATGTGTGTTCCTGATCCACACTATTGCTGTTCTGGTAGATCTTCTCATTACCAGGAAACTTATTCATCATGTGGCTGTTCACCATCTCCATGGCATCATTGGTGGGTGTGATGATGGCTCTGCTTGCCAGCCACTTATGGTCTTGTTGGTGGGCATCAAGGTTATGGAAGACAAAGTCATAGATTTTTAATTAGCCTTGAACATCCCCGGTTCAATTCCTCTGGCAGCTGCACCATGTGCTGCCCAGATATCCTCCATGATGGTTGGAGTTCCTACTCCAACCTTGCCCAGGTAGTCTGCAAAGTTGACACTGTCTCTGTCTGCATAGGCCACTCAGGTATTCTGCCGCAGCTTTATGGTCTCCTTCCTTTTACTCACATCTTGCAAGGACCTGTCCAAGCACTCATACATCCACTTGTGGCTCATGGAGATCTCAATCTATGATGAGCAGGTCAGCCTTCTGCAGGAAAACCCGTTTGGTGAAGTGGCAGACTGACTCATCCTTGTCTCTTTTGTTATACTCTCACCTGGGCCAGGATGGTGTTGGTGGCGTTCTACAAATTTTTTTTGTGTTGGCATATATAAGCATGTGGCATGCTATATTGGCTTTCAAATTAAAAAATTTTCTCTTTGACATCTTTGATAGGTTTTTCCTCAACATGGCACGAGATGATTTTCTCATCAATGGAGGATATTTTTCTACCTAAAAATCTTTTGAATCCTCCATCGCTTCAATTGTGCCAAAAATGGGGAAAAAATGAAATCCCCCATGACATAGATAGTGATGACTCCCTGGACCCCATGATCCGTTACAAAAAAATTTGGTGTGTGTGTGCACACACACACACACACACACACACACACACACACACACACACACACACACACACACACACACACACACACACACACACACACACATCAACTCCATTATAATAAGATAGTCCACTAGAAAAATACCCATCCTAGGGATGGAGACATCAGCCGCCGCCTCCCACCCTCCTGAAGGATATTTTAGCATAGCACTCATCCTATGGACAGAGATACAAAGACATTTTAATAAAATTGTAGGTCTGTTGTTTGCTATCTCATCCCAGATGCTGGGGCTTACAAGGCTAAAAAGGAAGAAAAGAAAAAGAGCTGAAAGTGGTTTGGGCACAGTTCTGCTGACCTATGTCTTTACACAATTGTGGTTTGTAGTAAGTGAGTTGGTTTATTCAGGCAAAGAGTTGTGCCCACAACCAGGAAATTTTGGGGGAAATAGCCCCACGAGCTGGGTTTTACTCTGATCTTCACCAAACTTTCTTATAACCACCCCAAGGTGACCTCTATCAAATCCTGAAATTTGAACTCTTTAGACCCAATCGTCTGGGAGTAGTTACCGAACAATCAAACAATCAAATTGAGAGTTTTAGTAAGATTAAGGTGCAAATGCCATGGCTATTTGGATTCAAACCTGTTTGTTGCTGTTTGTGTATTACTTGGAAGGTTTACAGGACAACAATGTTTACTACACAGAATGTTTGAAGACATGCTAAAAGTTCAGTGGGACGTAACACAAGTGGCAATGTCATGTGACTTATCACAGCAATATATGATGAACAAAGTGTGTGATGTGTAATCATCATGTTGGCATGAGTCTGAGCAGTCTGACAACCTCAGGGCTTGCATACATGCTATATGTGCAGGTTATGATGTAACCTCTGACCAATCCAGTGTGCCCACACAAACAGTCTGGAAGTTTACCACAATGTTGCATCGTACATAATACATAGTTCAAGGGTTGGGGTCAGGGTTTGCAATGTGAGGGGGGACGACTTCAAACAAGCACATGTCCTGCACCATGCACTGCAGACTGAAGCCTCAATGCTGCATGTAACACAAGCTAACATAGAAACTTTCTCTACCTGAACTCTGCAATTGAACCTCCTCCATCTTGGCCTTGTGGGTGAATACTTAGGATTGCACTTGTTGGTGACCAGCTACACACTTCGGAGGTAATTTTCTAAACGAGTCTCGGAAACATACGCATGTGTGCTCACTAAGATGGCATGTTTCCTATCAACGTCACTTCCAATGTTTGTGATTGGTAGCATGTTGGCTCGCCATTACTCGGAGCCATTAATTTAGGTTTTCACCACCTGTATGTTGTACATGGAAATATGTCATTAGTACACTGCGACCACATGTATCTTTGGGGGCATCCCAGAGCTTGCAACTCTAAGCCAATCATGTTCAAGACTTGCTACTAACTATAAAACAAGCTAGACAGTGTCTATTATTTGTGATCACATATGAGGCATTCTTGCTGCCTCCCTCCTCCTCCTCCTCCTTAACTCACACCCTACTCACACCCTACTCACACCCTACTCACAGGAATCTCTCCCTCGCCTTCATCCTCCACTTCACTAGCAGCAGCTCTTATATTTCTGTGAGAGGATTCGAATTTATTAATAAGTCAGGCTCCAGGTCAGCTTTCATCGTGATCCCAGAGGGCCTTTAGGTTCTTACTGATGTTAAAATGTCTCATTTATCTCTAGACTTGACAATTTTTATCTTAAATACTCTTAATCATTTTTTCGGTAGAATACAAGTGACATGTGTTGTGTTTTACTTATTGTTATAAGTATTATTAATTGTTGGAGTAGCGTGCGTTCTATAAACCAGATCACTCATTCATTAGGAACTGTTATCACACACCTCTCCATGGTTTCTGCCAGGTGCACATACAGCACTGCACTCTTGTGGGACTAGTTTTCTTCAGGAATGAATCTGACATATACCTATTAGTGCTAGTGGGAAATAACTCTTGTCCTGTTTCCTTTTTCTTCTTGCTTTTGTACTGCTAACTGTAATGTGCTCAAACCCAAAATTCCCACCATACTTTATTATTTGTTGTTTTGTTCTTGGTGTCCAAATGTTACCAAACATTATCTGTTCACTTTTATTTCCGATAGCATCATTATGGTAGAAGTATCTGACATGATGCTATGATGTGAATGCCCTGTGTGTGTTTATTGTTGTTGCTGTTCCAATGTTGTTATTATTCTTGTTGTGGTTCTAATGTTGTTATTATTCTTGTTGCTGTTATAATGTTATTATTCTTGTTGCTGTTCTAATGTTATTATTCTTGTTGTTTATCTGCGTGGTTGCAGTTGATGTGTGGACGCTGGTATTCTCAGCTGACTCTCGGCTGTTAGCTACCGGCAGTCACAACGGCAAGATCAACCTATTCAGTGTGGAGGAAGGGAAGAAGCAAAGTGCCCTTGACACCCGTGGCAAATTCATCATGTCCATAGCCTATGTATGTGTGTGTGTGTGTGTAGGTAGGTAAGTAAGGGGTGCGTGTGTGTGATATGTCACTATTTTACTAATGTATTTAGTGTGGTAGCATATTTAGATGGAGATGTTCATAGTGAACTTTGACCCAGCTTTAATGGAGGCAGGGTGGGTGCGCCCAGGTGATTTTTAAAAAATTTTTAATATTGTTTTATTGTAGTAGTTTTTTGTTGTTGTTATTTTTGTGTCGTTTTTTTTTGTTTTTGTTTTTTTGTGTGTTGTTTTTTTTTTGTTTTACTTCCTTTTCTTCTTCTTTCCACATTTTGAATGAGATGTGGAGAATAATCACAAGTAGTCTGTGTGTGTGTGTGTGTGTGTGTGTGTGTGTGTGTGTGTGTGTGTGTGTGTGTGTGTGTGTGTGTGTGTGTGTAGTGAGGTGGTCTTGGTGGAGGGAAGGGGCATGTATTTCCTTCCATCACACTGGTTTTGGAAATTATGATTTGGGGGTCCAACCAGGAATGACCCTTGCACGTGCACACACATTCCTAAGAATTGACAGCATCTGATGGTTAGTATTCTTGTCTGATGGTTAGTATTCATGTCTGATGATCAGTATACCTGTCTGATGGTTAGTATACCTGTCTCCTGTCTTTAACTATGACTTGGTGGTGTTTTACATCCACCAGCTGTTACCTTTGCTTGTCCCTCTCTCTCTCTCTCTCTCTCTTTCTCTCTCTCTCTCTCTCTCTCTCTCTGTTGGTGTGTTGGTGTGCAGAGTCCCAATGGAAGACTTGTTGCGTCAGGAGCCATTGATGGCATCATTAATCTGTTTGACGTGCAGACAGGCCGACTGCTACACACCTTGGAAGGTGAGAACTTGCAGCTTGTCTTCTGTGTGTCTGCATATGTGACTCTTCTGTGTCGTTTCTAAGAGAATGTATACATGTACTGCAATAGGTAATGTCCATCATTTCCCCCATAGTGGTGATGTAATTCATAACACTCTGTGGGACAGTGATGTCGAACCTGCAGGGGTGTGATAGTTGAACAAAAGAAGTCAGCTTCATACCCATCCAATATATGTTTCAGCATTTTTCTCATTTCAATTCTACATTTATAAGCTTCACTTTTCACTTGTCCTTCCTTCCTTCCTGATTCCTCCACTGGTTGTTTGTCCTTTCCTTCTCTTCCACTCTTGCTATGATCTCCTTCCTCCTCCCCTGCCACACCCCCTCATTACCATTACTAGGTCATGCCATGCCCATTAGATCACTTTGCTTCTCCCCGGACTCTCAACTTCTTGTGACCGCCTCTGACGACAAAGACATGAAGATATACGACGTGTAAGATGATATGTGGACAGTATTAGTGGCACGAGTGAATTTACGTCTTGTTTCTCTAAAGAAACACTTCCTATAGATTAAAAATATATATTTTTAAATTTTTGGTTTAACATTTGTTCTAATAACAGGGAGAGTGTGAATGGCAGGAGAGGATGGGCAAAGCAATAATTTATTTCATGCTCATCTGTGACCGTGTTCATGATTATGATGGATAGTCACAGTTCTTACAGTATTTTGGAAGGTTAATTTGATATTTTGGTAGTTTTCTATTGCATGCATATATGCTTGGGATATTATTTTACATCCCCTGTTAATGAATAAATAAACAGGTACATGGATATTTGTAACCTTTGCTCTTCCGAAGTACCCAGTATAGGTTAGCTTTTCAGGATATGTACAGTTTATGAGATGTCCTAAAGCTGACTCTGCCTATCTGCCCACCATTGATGCCTGCTCTCTTTCTCTCTCTCCTCTTCCTCTATGTATGCAGACAACATGCCAACCTGGCGGGCACCCTGTCTGGGCACAGTTCGTGGGTGCTCTCTGTAGCATTCTCCCCTGACAACAAACACTTTGCAACAGGGTGTGTGTGTGTGTGTGTGTGTGTGTGTGTGTGTGTGTGTGTGTGTGTGTGTGTGTGTGTGTGTGTGTGTGTGTGTGTGTGTGTGTGTGTGTGTGTGTGTGTGTGTGTGTGTGTGTGTGTGTGTGTGCATATTCACACATCGAGAATGTCATAATGTGATCTCTAGGAACGAAAACGTGAGGAACTAACAACTTTCCAGGTTTTAATAAATATTTTTATACTTCCTTTCACTCTGCACTCTCTTTTTCCCTTAACCTTTCTAAAGTGCAGTCAATATGATGAACCCTATTAATCTATGTCTCCCCCCAGACCTCCAAAACTGCAATGTAACATCAATTTCAGATAAATGAGTGATATCCTAATATATGAATACTTTCAATACCACGAAAAATATACTTTATATGAGGGGAGGCACTAATTCTCTTGATGAAGTCATAATTTGAGTGTGTGTGTGTTGTGTAGCTCTAGTGATAAGACTGTGAAGATCTGGGACGCCAGCACCAGGCAGTGCACACATACCTTCAGGGACCATTCTGACCAGGTGAGTGGGTGGGAGCAGTAGGTAAGGTGTTGAAATAGTTTTTGAGTTATTGTGATAATTTAACCTTCCCAGTTATTGAGTTTAATATGGAGGGATGTGGTGTTCCAGTTTCCGTGACTCTATATACCAAAGCATGAGTAGATGGTTTGTTTGTTGTTGTTTTTTTGCGAAGTGTCTTGCCCATGAAACATGTTGGAGCTGTAGGTTCTGCATCAATTTGTTTATGGTTGTAAGTTTATGAAGGGAACCATGTGATCCAATAATTCACACACAAGGTGATGTTTGTGGAATATAGCCCTTCAAAGTTGCACATCTCTCTCCGCGGTATGCCATGTGTGGTTGACTCCCTGTGGTGATTCACGACATGTATAAAGTTTCCTAGCAACTGTTGATTATCTTGTTTGGATACTGTTCCTTTATTTTGGGGTGTGATTTTCTCCTGTTGCAGGTTTGGTGTGTGTGTTATGATGACACTGGAGCAGGAGTTGCGTCTGTGTCTGATGACAAGTCTCTTCTGATCTACAACTGTCCTTTCTAACTCTGATATTACCTTACCTGATGTGCATGTTGTAGCTCCTTCATTTAGCATTGTTGATGACACAATTTTCAATCTGATTTTCTTATTTTATTCTCCCTTTTTTTCCTTCTCTCTCTCTTTGCCTTTTATCAATTCACTTTATCTCCTTGCAGGGTTTTTTTTTTTTTTTTTTTTTTTTTTTTTTTTTTTTTTTTTAAAGCGGGGGGAGGATTTCCTTCCCTTCTCACATATGGTTGCTTACAGGTTATTACAACTGAATGTGGCAAAAGAGCCAGCATAGTCACAAATAACAGTTCTACTTCCTTTCACTGTAAATATTGTAAGGGTATACATCACATCTATACATCCATATAGACACATACCACCATTCTGAGAAACCATGGTGGGTTGAATAGCACCACAAAAAAAAAAACCCACGGGCTTAGCAAATATAAATTTTCTCACAAGAAATATTTAGCTTTTTAGAAGTGGATATTTTTGTGTTGCATGTGAAAACAAATGTCAAGTCTGAGTTATCAAAGATAGTGCTATGTCCTACACTCCACCTGACTCATAATTTGGCCTTCCCAATTATGCTAATTTTTGGACCAGTTATGTTATTCTTTTATGCTGCATTTTCGATCAATTATGCTTCTAAAAGTATAATTGAATATTATGCTTCAAATATAATTAATTATTCCCACATATAGGTCTATCAATTTTATAAAATATTCATTTCAAAACAAAGTCAAATTCATTAAGTGTCAACAACCACAAAAAAGGTGATCAATAATCTTCCAAAGAACAGCTTTGTCTTTCATTGAAAGAATGTGGAGATCTTTTAGCTGCAGGCTGCTGGATGGCTGTACTGAAGTCACTTGCTTGCCATCACTGGACCACCTTGGTAGTTCATCCTCTGTGTTTTTACCATCACTCTAATTTCGGAACCTCAGTAGATACACCCACAGCTTGGATCAATACATGGTTAGCCCAATTTTCAAATTATCTCCTATTATCAGAGTGAAAAAGAGGAAGACTTTTAAATCTTCAATAGAAGGATTAAAAAATTTTTTTTCATTTTATTTTTAAAAAATTATTATTATTATTATTATTTAAATGGGCTGTTTTGAATGCAATCAGTGGTACATCAATATCACTGTAAAACTTCAACGAAGTAATCATAGAAAATAGAAGCAGTATTGAGACAATGCAGTGTAGGAATAAGGATTATGTTCATGTCACAATATTAAAGGGCCTTCTCCTTCAAGATTGTATGTTGCTGGTGCCTTAACAAAAGCACTGCCAACCTCTACAGTAATGGCCACTTCTTCACTTCATTATTTCAATACTGCTTCTCTTTGTAGGGTTAGATGGTTTTGAATTATGAGCTACTGATACATTAGTATTGGTGATAAATGATAAAAGATCCATAAAGCAGTCATAAACTTGCTTGAGCATCTCACTTTAATCACCAATGTGGTTTTTGTCTTCACAGCTAATCTTGATTTCATACTTAAAAACAAACAACTGTCAATAATCCCATTTTTTTTAAAAAGTGATACAGTACAGGTGTACTCAGCTTTCTCTACTTCCAGCTATTAATTATGCTCCCTAGTCACCAATTACCCTCAAAATTATGATAGTATAATTGGGAAAGGCCTATTCACAATGCTGGCAGCAGTTGTGCTGCACTGGCTGATTAAAACCAATAACTTATAATTTGTCTTATTTGTAGACTCATTGAATCTACACACCTAATAAGTGCTTTCAATCTTCTTATTCACAACCCAGTGCTATATTGGCGTCATTAGGATGCAACATGATAAAATAAGTCAAAACTTTTAATTCAACATTTAGTCTTGTTTTGAACCTTTAGTCAATACCACCACCACAGCCCTAGCCTTAGATGAACCTATTCCACAATATTCATGTTCACAAAATACATATCAAGTTCATTTACCATCTCCTCCTATTCTGTACCGCTATTTGAGGAAGTTGTCTCGAAATGATAATTTCCCCCTACAATTTTTGTTTGATGGCAATAGTTGTGTTGCATGCTTCAAGTAGCCAGAACCACAATGTTCAATAGGCCCTTTTTAAAAGCTTAGCCTCTTTCTTGTTAAAAAAAAGGGTGGAAAAAAAAAAAAACCAAAAAAAAAAAACTGAACAAAAAAAAAAACTTTCCACTTTACAGAATATGCCGAAATGTTACTTAACAAAAATTCCAGGGGCAACCTCCGCTGACCCTTTACCAACCAACCAACCCCCCCCCCCCCCCCCCCAGAATGCAAGAAAAAATCTCGAGCATTAACAATCTTAGAGAGATAACCATGCTAATATAGTCTTAATTTATTTCAGAACCGTGAAGCAGATGTAAAATAATAATTCCAATTATAATGTCTAATAAAAGGGGGAAAACTGAACGGGGAAAAAAAAAGAAAAAAAAAAAAAAAAAAAGGGTGGAAAAAAAAAAAAACCAAAAAAAAAAAAAAAAAACTGAACAGAAAAAAAGAGGGTGAAAAACCAAAAACAAAATCCAAAAAACAATTAAACAAAAAAGCAGACAAACAACCAAAACAAACCAAAACAAAAAACAACAACAAAACAAACGAGTTGATGAAAGAAACTTTAAACATAGCAAACAGCATATATCTATAACTCAGTCCTTAAAGTTATTCTTGACCAGAATAAGTGATTCCTTGAGTTTCTTCTCTCTTTGGCCCTGGGGATGCAGACAATCCTAGTGGGAGAGAAAAATACCAACAATGTCACACACACAAAAAGCAATATAAATGATCATCCATTCACAATGACATTTCTTTCCTCTCTCCACACACAGTGAGGACAAACCTATCAAATTTACTACATATTCCTATATACATACTTCCTAGTAAGGCAGAGTTATCATTCTTGAGAGCTTATGGTGAAATAATAATTGAATATATAGAATGTAATTCGATCAAAATTAAACAATTTTTTTAATTAATTATCTGAAAGCAAAAAAAAAAAAAAAAAAAAAAAAAAAAAAAAAAAAAAAAAAAAAAAAAAAAAAAGGGGGGGGGGGGGGGGGAATTATAATTTTATATATTTTGCAAAACTTTGGGTATCATTTTCATTTATCTTATAAGGAAGCTACACAACAGTTCATGCCATTGCAGAAGGATGAAAGGAACTTTCTTTTTCGCTTCACCAGAGGTAGAAAATTAATCAATTATTTAAAAACAAAAAAAACAAAAAAACAACAACAAAGAGAGACAGACATCTAACAAACTATGATATTCTCAGCTCTATAGTATTCTCCACTGAACCGGCAGGAAATGTCACTGCCAATAAAAGAAATGAGGAAATAATTTCCTTAGGATAGGAAATCACATTAATTTTCAGGGTAAGTAAAGTCAAGTTCCCCCCCCCCCCCCCCCCCACCCACCCCAATTCTTGGAGTCATCACTAATCATTCTTGAGATGGCATTAAAGTAACGCTACTATCAAATACCAAGAGTTATAATCTCCTCTCCATATGATAGTATAACTCTATTTCTATTGACCCTTATGCTAGTTGCAATAGTAACACCTGAAAGATTACTCAACAAAATAAAGATGACAAATATCAGTTTCAGAAATCTATTATTACATAAAAAATTAGAATATCTCGCATAAATTCAAATTAAGATTCTTAATTTAACAATGGACTTATTTTTTTGAATGGGGAGGCAGAGTGGGCTAATGATATCGTATTGGCAGAACAGAATTAAGTAGAACAACTTGTTAAAATAATTGTGATGTGGGGAATTTGTAATAAGAATTTAAAATTTATCATGAACCAGCAGGATTTCATCTTTACTAGGGGAGGGGAGAAGTAAGAAATTGCTATTGTATAATTAGCTTACATCTTGTAGACTACAACCTTCATTAGAGGTAGTGTGTACATCTTGTGCATGTGCACCCCCCCCAACACACTCTGACAATATCTCTTAAATATGTGGTTTGCAGAGAAAGCTTCACCCCCACAAGCATCTTCTTATAGATGAAACCCTGAGTAGATAGTTAAATATACATTCATTCATTCAAATTAAAAATACTATATACCTTTACCAAGTTTATCTAAGCTACGAAGTACTTTCGCTGTTTATTTGTGTCGTATTATACTAACAATTTTGTGATAAATAAACACAGTACCTTCCCCAATCTTGGCCTCAAAACTCACTATCTATACCGTACCATTCAGAAGGGAATGTTTAATTAAAGTCAACACTCACAATGATTTCTTGAATGAGTTCTGCAGATCTGATGATGAACCATTCTCCGTTAAGTGCCTTATCTGTGGTGGTGGAGGAACATTCTCCATTTCCTGCAGCATGGTTGCCTTCTTCCTGCACATCAGGACGCCCCTCCACAACCACACCCGACAACGACTAATACACACACACACACACACACACACACACACACACACACACACACACACACACACACACACACACACACACACACAATAATATTCCTGCCAGAAATATTAAGGAATATATAGTCCTAATTAGTTTGATTAAAAGTTTGTATTTACTTCAAGCAGAGCTATCCTGGGTGAGGAAAGGTGATACTATTCCAATATGGAACATGGAAAATGTCATGCAAACAAAAGTGTCACTGAGCTTTGCCCGCTAAGTTCTTGGAGGAGAAACAAATGCTATAACTTGACTACTGTTAAGATCCCTAACAATATTTCTCAATGAATATGCACACAGTGTGTGTAATGTAGTGTGTGTGTGTGTGTGTGTGTGTGTGTGTGTGTGTGTGTGTGTGTGTGTGTGTGTGTGTGTGTGTGTGTGTGTGTGTGTGTGTGTGTGTAATCTCATTGTTAACCTCCCCGTGGTATTCCCTGGTCTTGCTAATTGCTAATTGCATGACGTGGGACAGATGGACTGGTGTCCCGTACTGTTCCGTGTGTATCTGTAAAATATTCACAAAAAAAATGAAGCTTTCAAAACCATGAAGTTTAATTTTTTACATGCTAAATCCAAGACCAGAATTGCATGCTGGAATGTCCGTACTCTTGGAACCCTTGGTGACCAGAGGGCACAACTACTTGCTACTATTAAGATCATGAAGGAGAAAAATATGGAGCTCCTGGCTCTTTCTGAGTCCTGTTGGACAGGGTGTGGCATTATCAGGATTCGTTCTACAACCATCTTCATTCTGGATCGCCCTCCAACCATGTTCGCAGTGTTACCATAGCAGAGTCCAAATGTCATTGTTGTGATCATATATTGAGCATGGGATTCAATTCCAATCTCCATGGTTCCACTAGGAATACCATACAGCCATTAACCATGAGAAATGGAGTAAACCACATAAGATTTTTCAACTTGGCCTATCAGACAGAACAGTATATAAATACCACCAATTTATATGGAATGGATGTGTGTCCCCCCCCCCCCCCCCTTTACTGGGATATGAGAATGCACCTTTCCTATGAAGTCAGGTTTAGCTCTACAAAACCACATGAATATTAGAACTACCATAATTCAATATGAGATCAAAAAAAGAAGTTAGAGTCAATGTAAATGGCACATATTGTTTCATACCTGCACATGCCAATACAGTCGCTCATGACGATCCCTACCAAGTGACTCATTCCTCAGCAGCAAACAGGATGAATAACGTGCCAACTACACACACACACAGCAATTGAAACAGTGCTATTAAGTAGTATAATCAATCCCATAGTATGTTAAACTAAATTCTAACTCTCTGAAATAAGAATACCAATGCATACACTCTAAATCACCACACTCCCATATCCTCTACAGATTCTCTTCCCAATCCAATTTTTCCTTACCTTGTCATTCATCCTTGTTTTTTCCAGCTCAGCCTTGCATTCCTTCTTCATGCTCCTCACGTCTCCCAGGGACTTCCCGTCCTCGTGCATGCCTTTCAGCAGCTCATGCATCTCCTGTCGTCTCTCCTTATCCCTAATGCGGTGTTCACGCCGCAACTTCTCCACTGTCAGTCGAGATTCCTCTAGCACCCTATCTAGCACACCCTGTGTAAGAATGTGCATCTTCAGTATGCCGTGCACAAAAAAAAATCTCAAAATGGAAGTAACAATTAAGTGAGTGACATTATCTATTGATTCTATAATGAATCAATTGGCTTATTCAAACAAAGATAATGTGTTTACTGTAATCACTAAAAAATATTAAACTAATTTAAAATGAACAATCAATTTCATTGTTGATTATCAATAATATCAACAACACTAGTACCAAAATTGATCTCAAAATAATATTAGAACCACATTACATTAACAACATTGAAGACAACAATGTTAAAAAAAAATTATACAGGACAATAACAAAACAACCCCTACCGCCTTGAGGATATAGTCGCAGAGGTGATTGAGAATGACCAGAGATTCCTTCACACTTTGGGCGAGTGGGCACTTTTCCTTACAGTCGGTGATCTGAGCAGAGTCCAAGAAACCCTACACAAGAACAATGCAAAAAAAAAAAAAAAAAAAAAAGAAGAAAGAATACCAAAATAAAAGAGAAAATAATGTGAAGACAGGATAGTCTGTGAGTCAGTGGAATTTTTCATCAAAAGTTCACAAAACATAAATGAAGAAATATTTCTGATACTGCACAACTTAACCACCTTTAAATAAAGCGTCTATCCCAATATTTCAGTGATTCCTATTGGTAGCAATGAATCAAATAGATTCTACCACATGAACTGCAGCTATTGGGAGTCCCCACACCTGATGCACATATATTTTGCTTCAATCAAGACAACTATTGTGTACATTTGAGATTCTTTCCCCTTCAATTTACTTTGTGTAGTTCAAATATCAAACTGAATTTAGGCTTGGTAGAACTGAAACTGGACTGGCCAGTGACGTCTACTGTGATTAGATATTTAAAAAAGAATAGGTTCAACATAGAGTGACGTTGATTTTCTGAGGACCAAGGAGATATGAATAATATAGAGCAAAGGAAAGAATAATAAAGTATTCCCTCTACCTTCAACCAATAATTAATAAATTCTCAAGATGGTTAACATTTTGTTTTGAAGTGTAAATATAATTTCCAATGTCATCAGCACATCAATATGTGTTACACCCCATTAGGTTTAGAACAAAATGAAAATGAGCTACAAAAGTCACAGCTTTAGACTGGTTTCTGTTGTGTTGGTCGACAATACTATAGGGACCCGCACACTGAATCAACATTACACAGCATTGAGGCAATTCAAGTAGGTTAACAATTTAGTTCTTTGATGGGGACAAACTAGATAAATATCCACACTAGGCTGAGGTATGTCGGTGGAAGAAGCTCTATTGAGATACACACTGGATCAACATCACGCTGGGCTGAAGCAGGTTGTTGCTCTAGGATGCCAAAACTCCAAAGGGAATAAACATTGGATCAACATCACACTACACTGAGGTAAGTTGAAGTATGTTGACAACACTTCTATGGGAACCACACACAGATCTCAGGTTGTAATTCTCATGATGCAAACTTGTAACAAACGTCATACTTCATGTGAACAACTCTTACAATTTGAAATATCATTTCTCACATTTCGGCCATTTTCCAGAAGATATTTCTTTGCTATTTTCTCCAAATCTCTCTGTCTATTTGATGCCTTCATGTCCTTCCACAAGGTGTTGCCTTCTTCAACCAACAGCTAAAGCAATAAAACAAAAAAGTAACATCATAATCATGATCAATTCAACATCATGATACGACACTATTTCCTTTTTTAAATGCACCAGTTAAGTTTAATTTGAAACCCCCAAAAGTCCACAAATAATAATTTGGAGAAAATGACTAGGCAAATTTTTGACAAATAGCATCAACTACAATAATGTACATCTAAGAGTCGCTTGTAAACACCAGCCAAACGTCTTCCATTGGAGAGCAAGTTGTATAGGTCATCTCCACTCATCTTCTTTTGCAGACCCAGATGGACTTGGAAGGTGAAGAGGAACTCGGAGACAAAAAGGAACGAAGGAATAAGTGAAGGGTTGATGGGGACAGGGAAAGGAGGAAGACAAGGGAGAGCAGGGACCCCTGTCAGTCGGCAGCCTTCAGGTGAGTCATCCTCTAGTGACGACTGATGCAAGAGAACAGGGCATGGATGCAGCAACATCCAGAGGAACAGAGAACAGGGGATGGATGCAGCAACATCCAGAGGAACAGAGAACAGGGGATGGATGCAGCAACATCCAGAGGAACAGAGAACAGGGGATGGATGCAGCAACATCCAGAGGAACAGAGAACAGGGGATGGATGCAGCAACATCCAGAGGAACAGAGAACAGGGGATGGATGCAGCAACATCCAGAGGAACAGAGAACAGGGGATGGATGCAGCAAGATCCAGAGGAACAGAGAACAGGGGATGGATGCAGCAACATCCAGAGGAACAGAGAACAGGGGATGGATGCAGCAACATCCAGAGGAACAGAGAACAGGGGATGGATGCAGCAAGATCCAGAGGAAGGAAGAAAGAAAGGGAAAAAAAGGAAGAAAGAAGGAAGAGAGGATAAAAGAAAAGGGGCGAAAGAGAAGAAGAGAGATATCAATGATGAGAGACAAGGAGAGGAGGCAGGAGAGAGAGGAAGAAGGAAGGAAGGGAGGGGGAGAGGAGTGAGTGAGTGAGGGAGATATAGGAAAGGAGAGAAAGAAGAATATCGGAAATGTAAAAAAGAAGGCAATAAATACTAAGTGTAGTGTGTGTGTGTGTGTGTGTGTGTGTGTGTGTGTGTGTGTGTGTGTGTGTGTGTGTGTGTGTGTGTGTGTATTAAAAAAAAGAAGTAAATTAATAATTATCATTATTTTATTATTACAAAGTTGACATAAGATACAGGCATGTCCAAACAAACACAAAAGTAATGTTGTCCTGACATGTGCTGGAGAACTTGGCTGTGGTAGGCAATGTTAAAGGACACATATTACTTGCCTCCCTTCTCTCTTGTTTGTCTCGTGCTCCGTCACTGCCTTCTTCCTCCTCCATCTCTCCCATCGCTGCGCCAACACCAGTGTTCTCCCCTAAACCCACCACCCTCTGTTCCTTCCTTCCCCCACTTCTTCGAGCCTTTTTGGCAACACACTGGGATCGGCACTGCTCATCCTCCTCCAGTTCCATCATTTCCACTCCATCAGGGAGAGCAGTCCGTGCGGGTGCACGCTCAGCACCAAGACTTACATCCTTCATAATATAATCTGCACTCTGTCTGTGGAAGATGCTATTGGTCTCAGGGGACAGAGTGTAACTCACACTAGGTACAACAGGGTAACCTACACTAAGGCCATCCCTTGTCTGCAAAGAAAAAGACGTTGAAGGTTTTCCACAAGACTGATTTTGCCCCACAGTGGGCACTTTGTCCAGACTCGAGCCAAACCAAAATGGATTATCAGGTGATTTAAAATTGTAGATAGGCGTTTTCTTCACAGAATCCTTGTTCTCCTCATCACTAGAATCAGTCTCCATATTATACTCACTTGCCGAGTATCTCTGTGGAAATTTGCGGGTCCTGGCTCGCCTTGTGGTGTTAGTGTTACAGAGAGATATCCGCTGCTCGAAAGATGTGGATGGAAGAAAAGATGCCTGCAATGGATAACCGGTGTAGGCTGATGATTCCGGGTCTACGAAAACAGTCCCAATCGGTAAAGAGTCGGAGGGTTTTCCACACTGAACAGAGTAAGATCAAGGCAAGGAGGAGAGAATATATATATATATATATATATATATATATATATATACACACCTTAAATATTTTATCATGTTTTACTATGTCATGTCAGATGAAATAAAATGCAATCTTTCAACCATTATAGCTGGTTATTTTTTCCATCTTTCCCTAACATACCATGATGAATTTGTCATCTTCTTGCATGTAAATGCTGTAAGTTGAATGTTCCAATCTCTGCCATTTCGTCTTTTCATTGCCATGGAGAAAAATAGTACTCTTGTCACTGGGCTTGTTCTGTACAGGACAAACCGGTGGACATACTGCAGCTTGACTATGGGAAGTGGGGTTACCCTTGGAGGATATTTTGAGACGCTCCAAACTGACCCTGAGTTCCGATGGCTTTTTCCCTATCGGGAAAGAGAAATATATATATATATATATATTTATACACATATATAATAACAAATTTTTTTTTTAAATAAAAAAGAGAGAGAGTTTTACTCGCGGTTGTACCAACCAATGTGGTTGATGGCCTGCCAAACACTTGGATCTAGAGGCCTGAAAATTGGCATGCATACACAATTTGACCCTGGGAGTAAGCTGGGCTATGCTAGAGTATCAGCTGGGGTCATTAGGACCCTAAAACAGGATTATTACCTGCATGAATGAACTTCCATATTGCATGAGAAATCACAAAGCTTGCTACAACAAACCACGCTATGTAATCCAATCACACAGAGTTCAGAAGGTCACTAATCACTGACTGAAACGCTTGCATCCAAGAGGTACATCCACAGATTCTGTTTAGCTTAGTGAACAGGCTAATTTGTTTATGCTAACATTATTCATTGTTATTATGCAATGTAATCACATACACTAAATAAAAACACGAAGTGATTACCAAAATCATCAGTAAATTTATGAATCCGATTGTTCACAATCTACCTTCCAGCATACACCATGTCTCCAAAACATCTTGGCCTTTCTAAAAAAAATCAACGGGCAATGATAGGCTCTCCTCTGATTGCTGGTAAACAACCTTTAGATATTACACAATGTTTTCATAACATTAAGTTGTCGTTTTTTCTTCTTCTTAAATCAACGGGCAATGTCAGTGGCATGCCAATTTATGAGCTGCTGTTAGTTGAATGATGTCACAAGGTTAAAAATTGGTATTTTCAGTGGCTTCAATCATGTTTCATGTTAATATAGGCCTGGGCAACACTGGATGTACTGTGGTTGTAAAAACAAACAAACAAAAAACAACAACAAAGCAAAACAGTTTGGTAATGGTTATCAATCATGCATGCAGAAAACATAATCACAATTCCTACGAACACTAACTCTATTGTTTACTCATACTGCTATTCATAGCCCTACAGTATATATATATATATATATATATATATGCAGATAATGATCGTCATTTCCAACGTAGATAGGAGAGAACGTCTTTTCTCAACTTTGACAAATTCTGATTTTATTCCAGTATTACCCCCAAACCAACAGAATTCAAGATAGATTGCCCACATACATGCACAATCAGCCCTTTCTGGATCATGCTAAAAACATTCCTAGCAGCCACAAGTAATGTGATATCAACCTAAGCCATGTGATATTAACCTAAGTCATGTGATATTAACCTAATGATGTCTAGAGTGGTAAAGTTCCTTATGATTTTGTCTTTCTTTGTGCAAAAATACCTGGAGATTTCTCCTTTGACACCATGGCTAGTTGCTGCGCTATAGGACAATCCAACTGCTGGGTTTTGGTCATCTCGTCTCTTTTCGTAATGTATTCTGAGACACTCGGGAAACCGGCTTTCTTGGCAGTGTGAGCCAGTATTCCAGTGGCCTCTTTCCCTTCCTACGAAAGAGATGACAGAAGGTCAGTGCATGTGGGGAATGGAGTGCGGCCATGACAACTCCATGTGGGGGAAAGGAGTGTGGGCATGATGATGGAATGAAAGTGTTGCTAGGTGTCTTTAGATATGCACTTTCATAAAGACATGCCAAAGGTAGAGAGAGATTAAACAATGAATATTTTCAGTGCTTAATACTAATCAGCAAAGACACTATTTTTATAGATGGGTGGTATCCATGGTAATTTTTTATAATATGGAAGTAGGGTCAAGAAAACTATTTTGTTTCAAAGCAACCCGAGGGGATTACAAACCACAAAAACAAAATTTAGCAACAACGATAATAATTATGTTGAAAGTGAATCATTTTCCTGTCTTACCATTAAGCTAGCCAGCCAGCCAGCCAGCCACAGGTATCACTGAGAGACCACACCAGCCAGCAAGAGGTGAAGGAAATCATGTGTGTTAGTGCTCAACAAACTAGTTCAGTGATGCAGCCACATGAAGTTCATGGCACATGCTCGGGCCTTAGTGTAGAACATTTGCACAGAGGACAAGGAGGTAGGGAGAGGAAGGGTTGTGTCAACCGTAACTACTCATGAAATAATCGATGACCCAAGGCTCTTAATAAGCAAATGACAATTGAAGCTATAATCCTAATAATAAATAACTGAATGTAGTGTCTCTGTATGTGTCTGGAAACCCTTAGATGCGTGGACCAATTAGAATTAAACTAGCATGGATACTACCTATAACCCTCAGATGTGACAGGAAAATCTTTGTCTGGGTCAGGCTGGGGCAAGCATTTTCCAGCATTTCGGAAAATTCCGGTAAAGGTTTATGTGGCTAAAGCACTTGAAAGGATAATCAGAGGATCAATTTTGATAAAATCAGGCATGAATGTGTTCTTTATGGCCCCAGGATGTGATGAAATGTTTTAGTTCAAAACCTTTTTTTTTTTTTTTTTAATTTTTATTATAAATTTGATGGAAAGATGAATTTAAATTGATGGCATCTTTTAGAGACCCTGCAGATAGTTAACCTGCAGATAGTTAACCTGCAGATTGTTAACCTGCAGATTGTTAACCTTTCGTATCCATCTACCATCAGGCGCAAAGGCCATCAACTCTAGAATCACTAAGGCTGATGATCGTTAACCTTGTGAAATTTCAGTCATTACAGAAAAAATTGGCATGTATATTTTCACTAACATGACAGAGTCAGTGAGCAGCAGTTGCCAATCAATGAGACTTACTAACTACAGTTTCCTCAAGTAGCCAAATTTAGTAAAACACTTGCAATCAGAGCACCTAAAATTTTCTTTTGCATCCGGCCTTGTTGGTGTACCCATTCTCATGCTTGACGATGAAACTTCACCATTAGCTTGTTGGGCATCAAAACTTTTAGAGTAAAAAACAAACTTTAAGAGATATATATATACACATACATATATATATATAGGAACAAATTTAAATCGACATCAACAGGTTTCAGGAAAATGCATACAAGCCTTTATCTAACATCTGAGAATAAACATTTCAAGCCATTTTGATTCCTCCGGAGATGTAGTGTCTGCGTTCAGATCTTCAACACAAAAATGCCACACTTAAGCTGTAAATTGTCATTCTATGATGATGCTTCTATTCAGACACTTCCTGCCCACTATGGCATTGACAGGGCCGCAGACACATCGTGGAGTGAGGAAACCATCAAAGAGGTGATAACCACGACACAGAATTGAAAACATGCCGTCAATTCATAGCCAAACAGCCGAAAGACAGCATGAATTTGTAGTTAGGGGATTGACTTCAAACAAAATGTAGAAATCACGCTCCTAATCCCTGTGTAAAAGTGCCGTATAGGTGGTGCCTACTGCCTCCAAACCTTGGGGATGGTTTCCAAACTGACAACTTTGTCCTCAGGTCCCCAAAGTTTTTGACTTGGCACGGGCCCTATAGAGGTTTCATGGTTCACAGGCTGATTAAATGCACCTGAGATATGTTAAATAGGGATCTCAAACCTCCAAGTAACACAGGTCAGCTAATTTTTCAACCGGTGAACCACGATACCACAACATGCTCATCTGTAGTGATTGTTGTGATGTGTGCATTACTATTGTACTCCAGCTAGCTATAAACCTTTAGATTACTATATTCTGCACACTGTTCTTGATTAATTATTGGCAGAAGAAATCGGGTTCTAGCAAGTTCTTCAAAGATCATGAAAGCGTAACATCACAATTATACAAACGGTGTATTATCAGACAGTTTAGGCAACCCTGAAATTCCCCAACACGGTGGATGTTAGCACTATTCTCTATAAGTAAACAGCAGAAGTGAGGTTATGTAAAACATAAAAATTATCCTTACGGAGCTTGTGGATGGGCAACACTGGGAGGCACACTTGTTCTAATTAGAGCACAACACTGACATCAAGAAGTAGACAAACTACAGCATGCAGGGATGAGTGCACAAATTTTCAACCTTGTTCACATAATTAAAACATACTAGTCATGATTATGGATTAGTTTGTGGCTTTATCAGCCAAGACAGTGGTCCTTATATGGATTAGGAGTTGGTTGGCGAACAATGCTGAACAGCTAGACAGCACAAAGCAACATAATCTAAATAAACCTAGCAGTCACTCTCTACACAATAAGCACTGAGAAGTTGTTTCCATACATGCAAACCTCAAGAAGACCATTGATTTCATAGAGAGCATTTGTGATTAACAATTTTGACACAACTGAGATAACTCATGAAAGTCCACATAAAACCTATAGTATTGCTGTCATGTGTCAGTGAATATGCTGCCCCAAGGGTGTTGGGACCCCCAAGCCATGCAGATCCTCAGAACACAAGACCATTACAATTAATGATAGGTTATTGTTATAAGGTTGTCTGAGATAATGCGTTGTACGTTGGAATGCATAGAACATTTGATTTGTTTTGAGTTACCTGCACAGTGTTTGCATTCAAGAGAAATAATTGCATTACGTGTTTTCTCTGCAATCCTAATAAAACATCACCAATGCCTGTGCATTTTTTTTGGTCTGGGAACTCTTAGACATGTGGTATGATTTTGATGAAACCTAGCACTAGCGACATTTTTTTTTGGTTTCGATTTGCTGCCTGTTATGGTCGCCACAGTCATTTTTTTTGGCATTGTGTAAAGGGTCACCCATAGTATGGACACCCACTAGTAGGCCATCAGATCATCAACCTTCTTACCATTCGGCTTGTGGATTGTCTACTTGTCAATTCTACAACTGAACTAACCATGACTTGGAGAAGAGAGGCAGCACACTCTGGTCTGCACAGCGTAAGGAAAAAAATTAAAAGAGAAACCAAGACTAATGGAGAGTCATAACAACCTCACCAAGGACGTATAGCTATCTGCAATCTTACGACTGTCAGTGACCTGTATTGTCCTGTGGCTAAATTTTCGAAATAGCAATCCATTAATTTGCCAAGCAGTGGTCGCTGAAGCGAGTAAAAGGTGCACTGTGATTTCGTCTGGCAGACTGCAGAGCCAGATAAAACATTATTTGGATAATACTTAATGCACTATCTTCTTTTCTCTTCTCTTCCTCCCACGACTCTTACTTCCAAAACGATGATGGTTGCTACGAGAGCCATAACCCACTCCTGTAAGTTCACACCACCTAGAGATTATTGCTGATACATGTACTACTAGTTCCATGAGAGAATGTTGCTGTTTGTTTTTTTTTGTGTTTTTTTTTTTCAATTTTAATATTTTGTTGTCATGTTTAGGCTTTTTTTTAATTTTAATTCTCCTAGAATCTTGGAGAGAAACATTCATAAAAGAAGCAAGTCAAAACTTCATCGCAAGCTATCAGATTCAAAGACTGTTTAGAGGTATTGTCCTCTGTATTTTCCACAATTCATTGTGCAAGGGGAAAAAAAGCCAAACTGGGAATGCTACATGATTCAGGGGAAAAAGAAGATGATAGCAGTTCACTTTCTTTGGTGTTGCGAACCAAAGTTAAGAAAGTTCAGCACAAGAGAATGGTAATAAAGAACAGTTTTTCGACAAAAGATCAGAACGTGAAGCAGAAATCAAAGAGAAATAGAAATTGTTTAGTATTAGCTACCTGGAATGTCCATACTTTAGTAGTGTTCAGGTGATGAGTGGATCTGTAGGAAGCAACTAATGGGTGTAGCTAAGCATGGTAACCATAGTGACAAGCCTGGGAAGATTGATAGGAAGATAGATTTGTTAATGGGAGAATTGAGGAAATATGGTGTATCTGTTGCAGGGATCCAAGAGACAAAGTGGTTTGGAAAGGATGTGTGGCCAGTGGGCAGATATACCTTTCTGCACTCTGGTTGTCCTCTGCCAGGGGATCAGGAAAGAGCTAGTAGGAATGAGGGTGTTGGAATAGCATTGGACGAAAAGGCTACAGTGGCATGGAAAAATGCAGGGGAAGTGTGGGAAGCAGTTAGTTCCAGAATAATATCAGCTAGGTTGAAGTGGGTACACACAGGAAAGAAAAAGGGAGGTTGGTCTGGAAAGGCATCAGGCACTTATGTATCAGTAGTGTGTGCTTATGCACCCACAGCTAAGGCACCTCCAAGCATTAAGCTCAAGTTTTATGATGATTTGCAGGATACAATAGATAGGATTCCACATAATGATATCCTTGTTATGCTGGGTGATTTCAATGCTAGGGTGGGTGTGATGGACACAGGGAATAATCTATGGCAAGGTGTTATAGGGAAGCATGGCTTGAGTGAGCGTAATTTTGTGGGCGAGGAATTTTTGGAATTCTGTGCATTAAATCAGTTCTCAATCATGAATACCTGGTTCCAAAAGAAGAAAATCTATCAAGGAACTTGGACGCATCCAGCAACAAAGAAATGTCACATGATAGACTTTGTCGTGATGAGGGCTGAACAGAGAGTTGTTTGTAGAGATGTGCAGGTGATGAGGGGAGAAAACTGCTGGACTGACCATAAGCTTGTAAGAGCTAAGCTAAAGGTTACTGTTCCTCGTTCTGCCAAAAGAAAAGAGAAGATTTCTTTGCCTTTTGCCATCCATAAACTGAAAACCCCTGCCAAGAGGGATGAATACTGTGAAGTGTTGGAGCAACATTTGCTGGCTAGACAACTCAGAGCTGGAGATTCCACCGAGTGCAACTGGGATGCTCTGAAGTCTTGTATTGTGTCAGCTGCAGAGGAAGTAGTTGGTAGAGGGAAGAGGAAGCAACCAGACTGGTTTGAGGATAGTGAGGAGTTGTTGTCACCTCTAATCAAAGCCAAGGATGATGCTCACCTGAGGATGATACAGTGCAATACTTCAGCCAACCGGAAGGAGTTTAGGAGACATCAGAGAAAGGTAAAAGTTGCAGTGGACAATGCTAAGGAAGAATGGATATGCAGGGTTGCCAAGGAGGGGGAAGCTGCAAAAAAGGATGGTTGCACAAGGTGGAAGAGTATCAGGAAGTTGCAGCTGGCTCATGCTGGAAGAAGACCAAATAGACCCACTGCTGTCATGAAAGAAAATGGAAGTTTGACTCAGGGTCCCGAGGAGGTAAGAGCCAGATGGCATCAGCATTTTGTATAGATACTTAACATACCCTGCGCATTCAATGATGAAGTGATTGACACTCTGCCACTACTCCCACCACACTTGGATTTGGATATGCCAACTGAAGAGGAATTGATGCAAGCTTTAACCAAATTGAAGATGAGAAAGGCAGGAGGAAAGTCTGGTGTCCTTCCTGAACTAATCCTTCATGGTGGTGTAGATCTGTGGGATAGAATGCTGGAGGTGATGCAGAAGGTGTGGGACTGACAGGACGCAGTGGTTGTTCCAATCCCAAAGAAAGGTGACCTGAAGCAGTGTGACCATTGGCGTGGAATAAGTTTGTTGGATGTGGTAGGGAAGGTTCTAGGCAGAATTGTACAGGGAAGATTGCAAGTGATTGCTGAAAAAATTCTGCCAGAGTCACAGAGTGGGTTCAGGAAAGGACGTGGTTGTGCAGACATGATTTTTGTTGCTAGACAGCTTGTGGAGAAAGCGAGGGAACATGGCGAATCATTGTATGTGTTGTTTGTAGACTTGAGGAAGGCTTATGATTCAGTGCCCAGGCAAGCCCTATGGAAGGTCCTAGAGAAGTATGGTGTGCCAGAAAAAATGTTGAATGTTGTGAAGTCTTTCCATGAGGGGATGCATGCTGAGGTTAGAGTGGGTTCGACTGTAACTGATAGGTTTGAGGTCCGGAATGGCTTACGGCAGGGATGTACCCTGGCACCCACATTATTTAATATCTACTTTAGTGCTATGGTGGCTAATTGGCACAATAGGAGTAGTGGTGCAGGAGTGAGTGTGTTATATAAGCATGGTAGGAAGTTGGTTGGGGACTGCACAGCTAAGTCTAGATTGAGTGAGATGAGAGTAACTGAGTCCCATTTTGCTGATGATGTGGCATTGTATGAAACCTCTCAGGATAGTTTTGAGTCAGTAGCAGCAGAGTTTGTGAAAGTGGCAAGTGAATGGGGGCTGACTGTGAGTACTGAGAAGACAAAAGGGATGGTTGTTGGTGAGGGATTGAATGAGAGTGATGTCAGACCAGTGCAGGTGGAGGGTGGCTCTGTGGATGTAGTCCAGGACTTCACATACTTGGGTGCTAACATCTCAAGAGATGGGGAGATCACTAGTGAGGTGACTAGAAGAATTGCTATGGCAGCTAGAGCATTTGGATGTTTGAGGGTGCCAGTATTTGAGAACAAAGACCTCTCATTGGCCACAAAGAGAGCAGTGTATAGGGCAGTTGTTCTAGCTGTATTACTGTATGGAGCTGAAACTTGGACGATAAAGGCTGTGCATACAAGACATTTGAATTCTTTTCATAACCGTTGTATTCGGACAATCCTGGGTGTGACGAGGTACCAACAATGGAATGAAAGATTAACATCTCAAAGCCTATCACATAGGTTTGGCTTGTAACACTCCATCTCTGATATCATTCTGGAGCAGCGTTTAAGATGGCTGAGTCATGTGGGTTGCATGGATGAAGAAAGGCTTCCAAATAGATTGTCGTTTGGGGAGCTTAACATGAAGAGACCATGCCACGGGGCAAAGAAGAGGTGGAGGGATGTTCTGAAAGTGGATTTGCAGGCAACTGGTGTGTATGATAGATGGTATGAGTTGTGCCAGGACAGGAAGGGGTGGTTTCATCTGTGTTTAGATGGTGTAGAGAAAATTTCAACATCCAGGCGATGGAACACCTGCTCAGCTAACAAGCAATCTGAATTAAGAACACTAAGTTGTGCCTGTGGAAGAAAATTTTGAAGACAAGGAGATCTGACCAGACACCAACATTTCTGTGTGATGTCATCATAAGCTAAGTTTGTTGCCATCGGTCCTGGATTCATCCAGGACACTGCCATCATGGTACTTCGTACCATGGGCAGCTTCTAAGTTCTAAGAGTGTGTGTGTGTGTGTGTGTGTGTGTGTGTGTGTGTGTGTGTGTGTGTGTGTGTGTGTGTGTGTGTGCGTGCGCGTGATTTCATATATTGAGATAGATTGGTTAATAAAATCTAGCTGTACTGATAAAAAGACAGGATTTAAAAATGCCATTACTGTTTTAGTAGGAATATACATGTCAGCTAGTCTTGAGTAGCCAGACGGATTAAAAACGGAACAATTCATCTGCTCTTTATTTTTTGTGATCCCAGCAGAAGTGTGTCATATGCCAAAAATGTAATTACTGTTGCAGATATTAAAGGCAGAGTTTGTGAACTATTCAACTAGCAAGGATTGAAATGGGCTGTTGATTCCGTGAATTTAGTCATCGCTAACTATATGAATGTGCAATTAGTGACGTAAAAATCTAACGAATCAGATTTGGTTACAAAATCTAGTGATTGGCTCATGAAAACCTGCCTATATGTACCTGATAGTTTATCAGCAAAGCAGGAGGTAAAGGGTCTGGCTACGTGAGACTACATGCCAGCCTGCTCAACAGCTTCGTGTGATTCACAGCAGCTGCTATTTCCCATTAATGTGATGTTGTCAACAAAGGTAGGCAAGCCATCATATATTTGCTGATCAATTTAAGGTAAATAAGCATGACACGACAATTCTTCCCATTTGATTTTCCAGCAAAGGATCATTTCGATAGCCATGAATATACATAGCAGGCATATAAAACTGTATATGACTACTGACTTTACCATATTGTACCAGCCATGCAGAGAAGAGAGGAGTAAGAATGTACCATGTGCTTCAACCTTGTCTTTCAATATGAATGCTATTCCCAGTGCACATTCCACATGGTGAGAGAGGCTCTCTGAGAAGGAACCAGCAGGAAAGGGTTGTCACTTCCCTCCTATTCTACAAGCTACCTGTATCAGTCAGCTGCATGTCTGGACAGAAAAGGTAAATCACACACTGGAACCACTCCAGCTTCCATTTGATGATGTTCAGTACAAGTCAGGTTTGTTGGGTCAAAAAAAGAAAAAAAAAGAAAAAAAGAAAAAAAAAAAGGGATTGCAGGTAATATGTTCCGTGCATCCACTCCTTGACAGGAAGGAGAAAGCCCAGAGCATATTTAGCCTTAATGCACCCCACGTACTCCACAATTATTTAACCTGACATGAGAGTCCCTGTCCCTGTCATAACTACCTGTTAATTCTCAGGAAAAGCATGGGCAGGTACATACCAATTAACACCTGGTGAATAGTTCCTTCAGGTATAGTAGAGTTTAGTGTAGTATACCCCTAGTTCTATGGCTAAAATTCTTGGCCAAGATTAAACTAAAAGTTGTTGATTGAGCTCCAAAGGAGGGGGGGGAGAGCAAACATTAGAAACATTTCAATGGTTTCATCTGAAAAAGCAAGGTAGGGGTTGAGGTTTAAAATATTGCTCAGGGGGCAGGGCTTGATGGATTACAGAATTTAAATTCAGAACTCTTCCATCCATGGATGAACAAGGGAGCATCGACCACCCAGGGAGGGGGGAGGGGGGGAAGGGGGTGAGAATCAGAGAACTAACATTTGCCAAGCTTGTGCATGGGAAAATGTCGACTTTTTCTTATTCCCAAGTTAGTGGACCCCATACACCTCCTGCAGGTTGCAACGTATGAGCACAATCAATGGATGGTTTCAACTGTCTATAAATTCGCACACCTCCAACTAAGGGGAGCAATGATGTGATGGATGTTTTAAGACATAGTCATCACACCATTCCACAAACATACACACACGCAACGCATACCTTCTTCCGGCAAACGGAGCAGTTGCAGTGTTTCCTGCAAAAAGGACAGAGCCAAGAGTGTGGGTCCATAGCCCTCATGTCCACGCCATAGCGGTTCAGCAAACATCTCTGACACCTGGTAAAGGAGAAACACACAATGAGAGAGAGAAATGAAGAAAGAGGAGGAGTGAAGCAGGGAGAAATGGAAATCAAGAGAATAACAAAAAGGTAAGGAGTAGATTAGGCATATTGGGGGAAGAGGGAATTCAGTAGGCAAGATGGAGGGGGGGAGGAAGAAAATGAAGAAGCGACAGTGAACATTCCATAATATGGGTGGAATCATAGATATATGACTGAGAAATATAAGGAAATGGTTGACAGGAATGAACAGCACTTATTGCTCAATTCACTACAGATAATTAATCGGGGATTCAAAACTACACACAAAAAAGAATCACAAATGTTATGCCTACAAGTCTGGCAGTGAGATGAAGCAGCTGCAGAGGGTGAAGAGGGATAATGCAATGAATATGAGAGAGAAACTGCCTAAGAAGCATTTTACATGATTGAGTTGGTCTTGCTGTTCTATATATATTTAGTGTGTGAGTGCATTGTGTCTCAGACTCAGTATTTATAGATATTTGGAGGCGGGGGGTGTCCAGTTATCATCACTGGAGAATCATTGCAAAACAAATGGTCTAGTAGTAACTGATAATGCCCACTGTTGCCAACTAGCATATTTGAAATCAGCCAGGCATGGAAATATTCCTTCTGGAGTATACTAATTATTTGGCATATTTCTTGCATATTTCTTGCATATGTACGCACCCACAACTAAAATTAGTTATGCAGCTTTGCTATACGTCAATTTCATGGGCATTCCAATCCAATGTAAAACATTTTAATAGATTAATTGAAGAACAAATGTAACCTATAAGATCAAGGGACCAAGATAGGTTAGATGCAATTCCAGCTTAGCGACATAGCAAAGGGTCTGGCAACACGAGATTAATGAGGTCAGCTGGTGAGGAGATGGGGTCTTGCTGAAAATCAGCACAGAAACTTTTTCTTGCTTCTCTGGAAAGATGAAGAGGTGTTTGAAGGTGGCATCCCACAGAATCCTGAAAAGTACTGGGCAGGAGTCCGAAAATATCCAAGTTCCACCTCATGCACATGTCTTCCAGTAAGCTATACTGTTGTGAAGAGTTTTTTCTTCCTCAAGTAACTTTCACCAAGAAAACTGATGAATGAGATCATGTGATATACTCGGACAGTATAATCTGAATCAGAACCAGACTCCAGTCATAGAAGAAATGCTGTTGACATTGTGGCTTCCAGAAAAATGCTGAAAAAGTGCAGGAAAGAAATATTGTATGCCCAGTATAGATAATTAAAGGTCTGCCAGGAAAGATCACCAGTAAAAATCATTGGAAGAAGAGGGAGATGGACAGGAGATCTTGGACGACCGGTGTGTGGATGTATGGAAAGATAGATTGTTTTTGTCTTCATTTGCAATTGATACTTAACACTAGATGTCTTTATCGGCACCAACAGAAAACCCGCCCTATGGGCGGTCTTTAAGTCAGCACCTGCGGTAACAAACATGTTTATTTCTCTTTATGTAACATGTATGAATTAATAAACATGCCAAGTTTCTGTGATAGGTTGTGGATCATCACCAAACCACACCCATTGAAAAACCCACACCCATAGCCACCCTATCTAAACAAAACGTCCCTGAAGTTTCTTGAAGATCCCTCCAGCGGTTAGGGAGGAATTATAGTCTGCACATACAGACAGACAAACAAACATTGTGAATTAGTGTAAGATTGTTTA
Organism: Lycopodina hypogea; assembly: GCA_963969325.1. NCBI lineage: Eukaryota > Metazoa > Porifera > Demospongiae > Poecilosclerida > Cladorhizidae > Lycopodina > Lycopodina hypogea. Next base: position 3,732,246 of record OZ017783.1, on the reverse strand, counting down.
AAACATGTTCTAAATTTTGTCTGCGTGTGGTGTGTGTATGTGCATGCGTGTTGGGTGTGGCTCCTAGCCCGGCTATGGGAGTTTGCTCGCACTGGCTTATAGTGTCCGTTTAGTGCACAGGCAATCTGACCACGTCAGGTGCGCGTGACTGTGATGGCAGCTAGAGAATTTGCATGTTCTTGTGTGTGTGTGTGTGTGTGTGTGTGTGTGTGTGTGTGTGTGTGTGTGTGTGTGTGTGTGTGTGTGTGTATGCGCGCCTGTACTGAAAAGGCCTAGAGGGCTTTCAGTTCGCTCAGCAGGGTCCTGCGGTATCAAAAAAGGATCTGCACCTCAACTAAATTACATCTGCTGAAAGCTGTCATCCTCCCGGTGCTAATGTACGGATTGGAAAGTGCAGCGCTTCTCTCCCACCACGTCCGATGCCTCCAAGCATTCAACAACAGATGTCTCCACATCATCCTGGGGATTTCATTATGGAAGGAGAGGAGTACATCTATCAGGCACAGGCGCAGCAGGAACAGATTGACATCATCCTAATGCGACATCGACTACACTTCCTGGGCCACCTCACACGAATGGATGATCACCGCATGCCTAAACAACTGCTCCTATGCACTCCTGCTCGTGGTTCAAGACCACTTGGGGTACCATGTCTGAGAAGGAATGACATCATTCGCGCCAACCTTCGTCACCCCAATGCCGAGGACAACTGGCACCAGAAGGCACAAGACTGCGTTGCATGGCGGCTGGAAGTGGATGCTGCACAGACCATCAACAGCGAACGCGAGACTCAAGAGAAAGAGGCCAAGGACAAGAAGAAGAAGTGGAGGAGGGAAGAGCAATCAGCTGAAGAGGCAGATGCACTCGTGTGTCCTGAGGAAGGCTGCACCTTCATGGCCTGAAATACATCCAGCCTTGCAAACCACTGTCGTCAGTGGCACTCTCTCCTGCGCAGTGTAGTATGTCCACACTGTCAGGAGTCTTTCACTCCCAGGGCATCAAGAACCACGTTTGGCGATGCTCCAAGAAGTAGAAAAGGACATTGGAAATGGATCTGGCCTGCATAGCAGCAGCAACTGCGTGACGCAGTATAGGAAGGAAGGTGTGTGTGTGTGTGTGTGTGTGTGTGTGTGTGTGTGTGTGTGTGTGTGTGTGTGTGTGTGTGTGTGTGTGTGTGTGTGTGTGTTGGGATTTGATAAAGTGATTTGGTTGATCTTGTTAATTAAACCAAAATATTTGATAGAATCACCGAGTTCCTATGGATGTAATTGTGGTTTAGCATAACTCTTGTCAGCATGATTGTATTGCAAATTAATTAACCTTTAAACTGATTTATAAGTTTATATAAACCAGTGGTATTGACAGTAAACCACAGCTGGTTATCACTGTTGGCTACAAAGAAAGCAACACTGAAAAAGCTGACCATCCCAGTTGATCTATCTCAAAACGAAAGTAGCTATACTTTATAAAAATGCTAGTCCTGCATTAATACTAACTGATCAGAATAGGATACATTTTAAAGAGGTTCTGGAAGTCGGAAAAGAATTACTGTACTCGAAAATAATGAATCTTCACTTACCTTCTGCTTATTCAAGGATGTCTAATTCAAGGGGTCTTGCCCCCCACCCCCTGTCCAAAAAGAAAGCATCTAGTGGCCATCACTATGTGAGTGAATAGATGTTTGATATTATGATACTAGTGGATACACTGTGCATTCATAGTATTGGTACAATAGTAGCGTATAGAACTTCACTGAGATGATTAGACTGTGGACAGACCTAACTACATGCAAGAACAGCTTTCTTTCCTACTGCCATCAAGCAAGTTATAAGTATATACAGTAGCACAACAGGAAGCATACCGGTTGGTTTGTGGAGAATATATGAACTGTGGCAACATCTCACCTAACAAAGATACATATACCTAAAGTGTTCAAAGCTAATAATATACAAAACTGCCAGGGATGCTAGCACAAGGCGTTTGTTTCATTTTGTACACATGTTTTGTCTAGTACAAGAAGGGAGATCAAAGAACACGTGATAGTCAAGGCACTCAAAAGAAAATGTGAACAAAGCAAAACACTGACAACGCTTTAAAAAATGGTAAAGAAGATTCAGGAGCAAAAAAATAATAATTGTGGGCTGGAAAACATTAATATAAAATTTTTGTTACCTTCCTTACATCAACGGAAAACACATTGTGTAAAAATAAATCACAACTTCCAAACAATACCGATATTAGAAAATTATTCTGATGTTAGAAAAAAAAAGCATATCTAGAGCTTGGATTGGGCAGGATAGATATGACGTTTCAAACAATTAAACCTGTTTGAAGAAAGAAATGCTTTTTTTCACAAAAGGGGCAACACTAAATTGTTTCGACTTTTACAGATGGCTTTTCTCTATTGGTGAGGGTACAGACCAAGTAGGTCTGCTTCAAGTTAGCCACCAGACACCCACTGAAGACCAGTGGGGGAAATCAATGACTATGTGGCAACAATAGTTGTAGAGGGAGGGATCACAGGGAGTGGAGTGTAATGACATCCTGCTAGCAACTGCAATATCATGTGACAAAGGCAAGATGGATAAGGTGACAATGATCCTAACTTGTTAGGGTTTGTCCAGAGAAGTGAATCAAGACACTGCACTGAGCAAGAAACAGCTTAAAGAATATTTGAATATAACCAAGAAGGTTAAAACCTTTGTGAAACTCTTTAGCAACAGCAAGCAGCATGCAAAGGACACATAAACACACATACACACACACACACACACACACAGAGGAGAGAACGAACAAAAACACACACACAGGAGAGAATGAACGAACACACAGACGAACACACACACAGGAGAGAATGAACGAACACACAAACGAACACACAAACGAACACACAAACGAACACACAAACAAACACACAGACGAACACACACAGGAGAGAATGAACGAACACACAGCTGATCCAATTTTTTTATTATTCATACCCACGCTTGTTTCAAATGCTCACTAAATTAACCAGAGGGTACAGTATGACTGGAGAAACCAAGTGGTGTCTATAAAGTACAATAAAGACAAAGGCTCTAACAGAAATGAAAGGGACTGAGGAACATGTGAAAAAAGTCACAATGCTGTACAAAATCAGCATGTACAGGCAATGTGCACCATATAGATAGATAGTATGGGTCTATTATAAGCCAACTACTCCACAGAACATGTAGCAACAAAAAGCAGCGAAAAATGTTACAGGGAATATTAATCCACACTTTCGGCTCCAAAGTTAGCACTCAAATTCAACCAGAACTCCAGTCTTGCAACAACAACAAAATTCTACACTATTCTAACCACACAAAACTCAAGTTTTTAAAAGGCAAGCATGTTGAACTTTACTGGTAAAAACATACACAGTCCAATACCACCACTGTTGCACTTCAAACAATGGGTACAAATGCATTATATATAAAAAAAAGTTTTTAAAAAAAGAGCAAGAGAATAAGAAACACCAAGAGGCCTGTATGCTGCCAGTGTGCCAAACTGTAGAGCCTTTCTCTTCCGGACTCTGTGGTATTTGGTCTAGCATGTATCTTCCCAGAGGAACTAAAACAGCTGAAATGAGAGTGTATATGACATCAAATGCTAAAACCAAAAAGGTGTGCTTCTGTTTGTGCCTCGGGCTAGCTACAGCTTGGTGTTTGTCTGTGGGATTGGGATTAGCGTGGTCTGAATGCATCTTTACCACTGCTGTGTGAGCGTGTGCTGAGATCGTGTGCATATGTGGTGTGAGTAATCAACCCCTGAAGAACATTTCCGACAATACCTTGGAATGCATGTGAATGACAGCATTTTGTGTGCACTTTGAGGGGGGGTGGGTTAATTGAGGTTATTGTACTTCACTAATCAGTGCTGAACCAAAACTACACCCTTCCTGCAGAGTTTGATAATACTGAAGTTACTGGCCCCTACTGGTTGGGTTGTCACCATCAAAAAATGCAGGGACTGCTGAACACCAACGAACATTTGATGGAATGGGCTAGCATACTATTCAGAACCCCTAGGGTTAGAGTTGGTAAGGTCTATATGGCTATTATTAAAGAAACATTCTTCAAATATAGATATAGAGCGAATATCATGGGGTCAAGACTTGAGTAGATGGTGAACACGTTGAGTTATTGATCGATCAGTTGATTAATTGGGTGTATGGTTCAGCAGTCCCTTCATTTTGTCTGTGACTACTCTGACCTATAGGTATACTCCAGTAGCAGGCATACACCATTATCGAACTGAGTTTTCCTTTCACTCTCCATCAATACAGGATCCTAACAAAACATTCAGGTATCAACATTAATTTCGCTAACTTATGCCTTACCAAAATCTAGTGCACTGGCTGCACTTAAGCCTTTCTTTGGGGGGCTTAGTTTCATTGATTCCCTTGTTGCTGTAGAGAGACTGGCGGCACTGGTGGCAGGTGCGGCACTGCCCTTTGTAACCATGCACCACATAACCAGAGATATTTTTCCCTTTTTCACCATCCTGCCTGACAATTTTCGCCTTCTTGACAGTGCGGCCATGGCTATCACAGGTTGAATACTTAAGCAACTTGATTGGTGGGATAGCCGGAAGGCCGCTGGAGTTGCCAGCTGTTAAAGCTGACTTTACTCCAGCTACAGATCCCTCCATTATTTGCAAGTCCACAAGTTTTGCCTCGTCAGCTATTCCCTCCCAGATTAGAGACAGAAATTGCCAAGCCGTTGTGGGGGGGGGAGGGGGGGAACTTTTATTGAAAATTGACAACATCGTGATTTGGGAACTTTTTGTTGCCCCCAACCAAGATTTTCTTTCTTCCACCCCCCACCCCATTCCCAGACTAACCACCTTTGGGTAGGATGATGAAGATCCACTCTGCAAGGTGTGAAGCAAGAATGGAAACTTGATATCAATAACAGGTGGTAATTTGTTTATTGTTGGTCCACATCAACCATCTTGGTATTGGTAAGATGGAGGTTGCAAGATCTTCTGTCTGTTGGATCTTGAACTGAATAACTGGATTGAAGCTCCTCTTTGGACTGAAAACTAATCCTACATGAAAATGTCCCCTAACATTTACCAATATGTTTGTTCTACTTGTACACTACCAGTAATTTTTTTCTTCATTTTTCCCCTCAGTATACTCCAATCTGTTACTCCCACAGATACTCTCTCAAAGTATTATTCCATTTTCTTCAAATTGATTTTCTGGTGTTAAGGGTTTTGTTATATGAGCATCAGAAGAATGGGAAAGCCTCACCTTTCATAGACTGATGTATATTCATGTATATTTATTGTTGCAGAATGTGAAAGTCTCTATTGATTGAGACTAGCACCATAAGAACAGGAGCAGTAAAAGGAGCTATAATTTAGGTTGCGCTTCTTTGTGTGTCCTTCACTCAGTTAATTAGTAGTTCCTGTCCAAAACGGAGGGTCCAGAGGGTCCAGAGGGATTTGGTTCTTGAAAATGCTTGTGGTTTGTTTCTCAGGCAGCTTTCAACATAGTGAACATTTTCCTTTGGAGTGCTGATGGTTGGTGAGGTTATACTTCAGAGGGTGGTAGGTGGTAAACCTTGGGGGGGGGGGGTGGGGGTTTAAATATGCTAAAAATAGTAACAACCCAAGCTGATGAATGTTCTGCTGGCCTTGGGATAGAAAGCAGCTTCTGGTGGAGGCTAGGTCTGTGTGCATTGTGGTAAGTAGGGTTCTACTGGGAAAAAGAAAAATCAGTGCTATTAGCTAGAATACATTTTCATAGCTGTTATCTTCTTGCCTGAATTAGAAAGTGTTTTACAACTGTAGTCTTTGGCTATGCTCATAGTTGACTGTTGGGGGGGGGGGGGCTGGTGAACTGGATGGTAAATAGTTGAAAATAGAAATTAATAAAATAGAAAAATTACAGACTAAATTTTTGTTGCCATTATCCTTTAATCTTTAATTTTTATCATTTTTTAAAAGAGATTTGGAAGTGGCCCACTTCTGTTGGATTTGGGTGTTTGTTACTTACAAAATTCAATACTTTTGACCATATTCAAGTTGTGTTTGCATGTTTCTATATCTCTATGTCCATGAATTTGTGGTCCATAAGAACCACAAATTGATTGCTACATATATATATATATATATATATATATATATATATATATATATTTTTTTTTTTTTTTTAGTATTTTGAACCTGGTAAATTCATGGACCTATGACATAGAAGCATGCAAATACAACTTAAATTTGGTGGGAAAATGGGTTGGGTAGCACAAGGCCACTGATTTTTTTCTCTAAATCTCTGTAGTTTTCTAAAATAGGAAAATCTAGATAGACAAAATATGGCAATTAGAAATTTTATTAATGTAGTGATCTGATAACCCTCCTACACCCATCCCAAGTCCTAATGTCAAATTTCAACTCTATCTGCCCAGCTGTTTTCTAAATCCTGGTGAGTATACTCAAATAGAAGAAAATAGAATAATAGACTAAAATTCATCTAAATAGAGAAAGGTAGACAAAAAATAAATAGCAATTTATAATTTAATCATGTAATATCCATCCCACAATCCCCCTCCCAAGTGCAGGTGCCAAAATTCATCCAAATCAGCCCAGCCATTTTCTTAATCCCATGGTTTGTTGAAAATAGAAAAAAAATTGGATAGATTGACAAAAATGTGGCAATTCAAAATTTAATATGTAATAACCATCCCAGGTCCACCCAGGTGTTCATGCCAAATTTCATCTCAATCAGCCAAATAGTTCTCTCAATTCCAATGGTTATGCACAAAAAGAAAAAGATAGATAGAGAGACAAAAATATGGCAATTCAAAATATAATCATGTAATAACCACTCCACACCCATCACAAATGTTCATGCTAAATTTCATCCAAATTAGACCTATCTCTTTCTCTTTGATATTCTTCTTCCTCTCTGTCTTTCCATTTCTCTCTGCTTTCTCTGTCTTTCTCCCTGTTTCTCTCTGCTTCCTCTCTATCTTTCTGAGACTCCTCTCTCATTCATTGCAACGTTTGTGTCAATATAAAAATTGTATTAGTCCCTGAGGTTAAACTTTGGGGTTGTTCAGATTGGGATTCATTTTCTGACTTATCACATATATCTTCTTGTTCTGGTTGATTTTCTTTTTATCTTTTCTGACTTCGTTTAGACATGTTGTCCACAAATAACTGTTGGTCTCTCCAGGGATGACAATAAACAGCAAGTTACTTAGCCTGTTTAGCTAAGTCGATGACTGTGTGGGGGACTGTGTGCGGTATCCAAGCAACTGGGTGAGCGTTAATAAAATTATGTGTGTGGTCATGGGTGTGGTTTTGTCATAGCCACTCCCACTGGAAGTTGTTTTGGCTGTCAAAAGTCAATAAAGACCAATCAGACTGAAATTTGACGTGTGGTCTTCAAGTACCCAGATAAGCGTTATTAATAACATATGGGTGTGATTTGGCCATAGCCACACTCACAGGAAGGCGTTATGCTATCAAAGCTAATCAAAGGACCAACCAGGCTGAAAATTGGCATGTGATTTCCAAGGAACGGGTGAGCATCACTAAGCATGTGTAGATGTGTCAGTGGGTGTGGTTTGGTCATGATCACACTCATGAAGTTATTTTAGCTGCCAAAAACTAATTTATATATCAATCATGCTGAAATTTGACATATGGACTCCAAGTAACTGGGTGAGTGCCATAAACCACATTGGGTGTGGTTTGGCTATAGCCACACCCACCAGAAGTTGTTTTGCTATAAAAATCTAATCAAAGGACCAACTAGGCTTAAATTTGGAATATACTTTCCATGGAACTGAGTGAGCATTATTAAGTATGTGTGGGGTGGCAATGGGTGTGTTTTTATCATAACCACACCTGCAGGAAGTTGTTTTTGGCTGCCAAAAGCTAATTTATGTACAAATCAGGTCGAAAATTGGCGTATGGTCTCCAAGTTACTAGGTAAGCATTACTGACCATATTTGGGGTGATTTAGTTATAGCCACACCCATAGGAAGATGTTTTGCTTTCAAAAGCTAATCAAAGGACCAACTAGGTTGAAATTTGGCATGTAGTTTCCAAGGAACTGGGTGAGCAATATCAAGCATGTGTGGGTATACTTTTATCAAGGCCACACCCACAGGAAGTTCTTTGGCTACCAAAAGCTAGTTTATGGACCAATCTGGACAAAATTTGGCACAGGGACTACAAGTAACTTGGTGAGTGTTATGTGGGTATGGTTTTGTTCAAGCCACATCCATAGGATGTCCTTTTGGCTAGAAATACTAATGAAGGACCAACCATGCCGAAATTTGTCATGTGGTCTCCAAGTAACAGAGTGAGAGTATTAACAGCATATAAGCATGCCAATGGGTGTGGTTAGGTTGTAGCCACACCCACAGTAAGTTGTTTTGACTACCAAAAGCTAATTAAAGGACCAACAAGGCAGAAATGTGAGTAGTTCTATAATGTTTCATGCTGCCATTGGCCTGGCGATGCCGAGTGTATATATATATATATATACATACATACTAGCAGCATATACCCGGCATTGCCCGGCCAATTTCAACATGAAATACAATAGAAGCTACTCAAATTTTGGCATTGTTGTTCCTTTGTCTACAACTTAACCACACCCATTGGTACACCTACATTCAGTTAATACACTCACTCTTTTACTTGTGGAAACATGCCAAATTTCAGCCTGGTTGGTCCTTCAATTAGCTTTTTCTAGCCAAAATGACTTCTATGGATGTGGCTATGGCAAAATCACACCCATTACCATACCTTCATGTGTTTAATAATGCTCACTCAGATTCTTAGAGAGGTCATGCCAAATTTTGGCCATTTTGATCCTTGCATTCGGTCATAGTGCCTAGACACACATACATACATACATACATACATACATACATACATACATACATACATACATACATACATACATACATACATACATACATACATACATACATACATACATACATACATACATACATACATACATACATACATACATACATACATACATACATACATACATACATACATACATACATACATACATACATACATACATACTCACGACAAAAATATATATTAAAATGGGTTTGTGAATTTAATTCCTTAGGTTCAATCTTTATTCAAAAGTTTGTCTTATTTTGGCACTTTTTCTCTTTATACACCAATGTAAAGTGGTGTAGTAAGGAGGGATCCTGCCCATGTTACTTCCAAAGTCAATTTATGTATGTTTTAAGTCTGTCGCTCCAAGGGTTTGTATTGCCAAAGTACCATTTTTGACCTTTTCTTGGGCCTGACATGAATACAGAAATGGATGTGGTCATATTCATGTACTTAAAACATTCCCCAGATTATATTGATTCAATATATATTGGTTCATGGGTTTAACTCCCTTGGTTCAAGTGTTTTTGATGAAATACCATTTTTGGCATTTTTAGCCTTACACAGGGAAATGAAGGTGTGGCCAGGTGGAACCAAGCCCATGTTAATCCCAGAGTCTAGTTAGTTATACATACCAAGTTTTAGATCTGTAGCTCCAAGGGGTTTTCAGGTGAAAATACCATTTTGGCTTTTTCTTGTTACCATGGTAACCATTTCCCAGATTATTATTTTTTTTAGCCCATGTTTTAAGTTGGGTCAAAACCTATCATCATGCCAAGTTTCAGAGAAATCCATCTAGGGGTTTGGCCAGAATGATGGTACAGACAGACAGACAGACAGACAGACAGACAGACAGACAGACAGACAGACAGACAGACAGACAGACAGACAGACAGACAGACAGACAGACAGACAGACAGACAGACAGACAGACAGACAGACAGACAGACAGACAGACAGACAGACAGACAGACAGACAGACAGACAGACAGTGTAGTCCACATAATTCAAATTTAATAGTCCAGAGGAAAAAATTTGAATTATAAGAATTTCTCTTACTTCATAATCACACCATTTACGATAAAAATTTGAATGATCAGGTTTCATGTTTTCAATGAACCAGGTTACTGCACATGTGTTATGCCATTGTGTGTTATTGGTTTGTACACAGGTAAGAAGATATAATCATCAGCTAATTCCAGATCACTATTACAGTGTGTAATGCATATATGTTAGGGAAGTAGGCATGGATCACATAATATTAAATAAGGGCAAGGTCATGAACTATTTTTATGTTTGTATTTATATATTATTGCTTTACATCATAACCAGTTATGAATTTTTTTGTCAATGAATTATTATGATCTTTTAGCAACTCAGTCTCAAGTTGTTCCAATTGATCATACCATGGTTCGTGCCATTCTCTGCACAAGAGAATAGCAGGTAAGGTTTCATATCTAAGAAACCAGAATGAGTTTGATGGAAAGTAACAAAGGGAAGAGGGTCACCTGCATCACCATCCTATCTTCTGCATCTTTAGTGCTCTGCTCTAGGGAGGCTACAATGTCTGCACTGCTCAGCATAGGGCTGCACTGCAATTGGCTATCACCTCATATATACTACTCAAAGGTACAGTCCACATCAATATCAGTTTCAAATGATGAAACAGATTCACTCTCCACAACCTCTTCAAAATGTGTTGATGGTATAACTTAATCTGCTTTCTGAAGTAGTTGGCAATTGCAGATAGTGAAAACAAATTCCAAAACTTTCTTACCATCACTATAAGAGGAATTAAAAAGATTTTTGTAACAGCTGAATATGAAAAAAAAAAAAAAAAAGTAAATAAATTCACCTGGTTTCAGTGAGGCAAACTTTTTTTTTTTTGTTTTGTATTTCTGGCTGGGTATTTCTCCTTGGGGGGGGGGGGGGGGAGAGAGGGGGTATTCCTCTGTGGGATTTTGAACAGCAATAGGTAGTAAGAAGCAAAAAACAAAAAAAAACAAAAAAAACAAACCCACCAGCATGTTGCTGACTAATTCGTGCTTATTTCTGAAACAGCAAAACTCAGCTGGAGGTAATAGTGCGCATGGGTATTGTTTGTTTGGGCAATTCAATTTCTTTCCACTTGGAATATTCTGTCTTATTCCTATGTGGGGACCTAGGAAAATTTTGAATAAAGTGGAAATTCATCCAGGTTTGAATTAAGTGGACTACACTATATATATATATATATATATATATATATATATATATATATATATATATATATATATATATATAGTAGAACTGACTGGTCAACCAAACACCAAACTGGAAAAAAAAAGTTGGCAAAATACCAAAAAAAAGTCTACCTGTTTTCATTTGGTTAAGAATACCCTCCAACAGAATTGCAGCTGCTGCAATGCTCTATGCTCCTTTCACTGAGGAAAACAACCCCAATAAGGTGTATAGGAAGGGAGAACAGCTTCAGTAAATACAATTCTGGGCTGTGGGCAAGAGTAAAGTAAGGAAAAAATAAAGTTGGCAGTACTTAATAAATTTGGAACTTTGTGGCTGGAAGAAGTGTTAAAACAACTAAATAGTAGCAGAATGCAGTGCAGATAAGCATGTTTGCATTCAGTTACACTATTTAGGATAAGTGTTCATCAAAATATTTTTTTTAGATTACTGTAATAAATCATAATTATTAGGAAGCACATCATTGGGATATCATGATTTCAGAGTTATGAACACAGCAGTTTTCCAAGGGGTTCATAACTCTGAGGTTCTACTATATATATATATATATATATATATATATATATATAGGTATTTAAACTATTTTAAACCTATCTATCTATCTATCTATCTATTTATCTATCTATCTATCTATCTATTTATTTTTGGTTTTAACTTCCCACCCCACCCTTGCCAACTGGAATGCTCTGAAAATAACTGGCCATGCCTACAGGAATGCTTAAATGATTAGTTGAGGAAAAAATGAAACAAATTGGGATAGGTTGAAATAGTTCTTTTCAAATTAGCAAACACCATTTAATTCATATTTGCAAGCAGTGGTTTTTATTTTTCATCATAGTACTACTCATGGTGCTCTCTATGGACATTTTCTTGGGCATGGGATACTGAAGGTAACAAATTTTTGTTAGAGCTGAAGAAGTCATAAATTTATAAGATAGACTAGTCTCTTATTGTCTAATTGATTTTTTTTATTAATTTGACTGAACAGCCAAATTAAACCATAGAATACCTGCAGGCAGGAGAGTAATAACTTCTGTTAGCATCTGCTGTCCATCTAACAAGGGGAGTATTATTCCCCTCTTGTTAGTGTAATTAGATATGGTTTGGCAAACAAACAATAGTGTAAATGCCGGCACCCACTGTTCCATCCAGGCTGCTACCAGAAAATCTTATATCTGTTTCTTATACCAATTTCTACTTTATTGGCACAATACCTTGCAGTGAAGGTGCAACAGGTGCACTGGTATATCTATACTATAAGTGCCAACAGTCTCTCTGTTTGTTTGTCTGTCTGCCTGTGTGTCTGTGATTCACACTTGAATGGTTAAAATTAGACTGTGAACCCATATATATTTAGAATCAGTGTCACTAGGGGACGTCATGAGCATGTCTATATGGCCACACCCCTTCAGTATTAAAACAAGTCCCAAAATGGTACTCTTGTCAGAAAATAGAATAAAACTAGATACACAAACCCATATATATTTAGAATCGGTGTCATCAGGGGTACGTCATAAGCATATCTATATGGCCACACCCCTTTCTATATTCATAAAAGCCAAAAATGGTATTTTGCCAGAAACAAGAATGGAGCTATAAGACAAAATCTTTGGCATGCAGGCACAACTTCACTCTGCAAATAACATGGGGTGGGTCCCATCTGGCCACACCTCTTCCTCCTTTTATGTAAGGCTAAAAATATCAAAAATGGTACTTAAAAAAAAAAAAAAACAACTCTTTGACCTAATCACATATTCACTTTTGTTTCAAAAATCTGCAAGATATGTCTTCAAAGTAGATAGTGGGCCAAAAAAACTGCCCATTGGGTTGTTTTTTTGCTAGTACATAAAAAGGGCATAATAAATACAAATTTCATATACCTAGAATAAGAGTTATATTGTGAATGCAATATTGCTTGTGTCATGTTGTGTGACCTCAGTGATAATTTCTCTTGTTAGCTTAATTTTCTTTTCTTTCCCCCCTTTCTTTTTATGATTCCTAGGGTGACCATGAGGAATTAAACTATCATAATTCCATTTCTATGTAGACTAAATTTTTTGTCTTAAAAATACTAAGTTGACAAGTATATGCATTAAATTCAGAGTGTAGTGTTCTCCTTCCTACAGATAAACTGTCCCCCTCCCCTCTCTGAGTTGCTGTTGCCATCCAACATGGGAATACTGCTGCACTTCTCGGATCAAGTTCATTCTATGACAATAATCATTTTTCTTATTAATAAATTCGTTTTGCATATTTTATGATGTTTGCACATTATTATTATTTCATGTGATTTTGTATTAATTTTGCAAGCAATTATAATTTTTTTTTTTTATATAACAAAATACAGTCATGACATCAATATAGCTGTGTTTATGTCACAACACATACATGACCTCCATAATACTTTTTTTTTTATTGTTTTAATTATTGTTTCATAATGTGTAATGTTCCTGAAACAGACTGTGTGGAGTTTTAGATACATAACAGAGGACAATTTTATTATTTAGCAAGATTATACATGAATGATCTTGTAACCCAAAACTTAACCTTGTTTGTGAGGTATTGTTGGATATCGGTCAAGAAGTACTGGAAATGTGTGATAAAGGACGTATAATGCATGTGTCACCAGCTAATGATATTCTATAAGTTACTATTCCTGAAGGGATCGTCATGCAGCCATTATTGCAGCAATTTTTGCCTTTAGGATACTTAGCAACACATTATGTGGAATATTTTCATTCTATTATATTTTTCATATGAAAGTTGTACATGCAGCTAACCTTTACATTAATAAATATTACATGGTACATAATACATTTCAACTAGAATAGCATATAGTCCTCAGTAAAAATATTAATCTGGAAAAAGGAGCTTGGTTGTACATTCTTGAATAGCTGAACTTTGCAGCTACAATACTTTGTTTAGAGTAATGAAATTTCTGTGAAATGCCTATCAGGGTTTAATGAAGCTACAAATAAAGTATTTCAGTGACTTGCTTGTGCATTCCGTGGTGTGCAGGAATGTTTTTGCATCTAATTATCACCAGAGTAATTTTATAATGGCATTTCAAGCTAACCCTTTATTAAAATGACTAATCTTTCAGATGCCATCCAGGAAGTGTAGTCCAGGTAATCTACTTCAATTTTGGGATCAACCTAAAAAAAATTGCGACAAAGATAAATTCAAAACAATTCATTTCTGCATGGTCCCTAGAATGACATACTAAAAATCAAAAAAAAAATCCATTTGGTAAAAAGATGCTAATTTTGCAAATCCAATATGGCAATCAATCATAAAACCATTCACACTAATTTATCAATAGATTTTTCCATAGATTTTTTCCAAGATAATAGTTATGATAACTTAAAAGGCTTAAAATGTATCTGTCATTTAAGACCAATGATATGTTGGTACAAGTGTATTAATTGGTCCCAAATAAAATGGGTTAATGGGTAAGGTATAAAGAAAACATTATGGAGAAAACATTATGGAGAAAACATTATGGAGAAAACATTAACTCAAAAAGGAACACATTCACACTATACTCAAGTCTCAACTCCTAGAGTGTGCTAGGGCTATATTTGAAGAATATTTCTTCAAATGTAGCCATATAGTCCTAGCCAACTCTGGCTCTGCCCTTGGAGTTTATGAATAGTATGCTAGCCCATACGCATAATTGGGCATGGGTGTTCAGCAGCTTTTGCACTTTTTGACAGTGATGATCCCTACCATTAATGACCACTCTAGTAGTGCCTGATATGTTTAAATCAGTTTTATCTAACATGATCTAAATTAAATGTGGTTGTAAATTTCACGACTAATTTGTTGCTTACTTCACAATTTTGTAAACTAGTTCACTTTAATTTATTCAGGAATGTTATTGCAAATGGTTAATTTTTAACAAAACAATAAATAAAGTAAATAAATTATTTGCTTGCTTGATTTACAGTTCTTACTATTAATTTGTGATTATCTTCATCAACATCCAAGTCCTGTCTAGAGGAATTAGTACAATGGTTTCTTGACATATGCTACATGCAGGTGAACAAGGCAGCCTATGCTTTTGACATGTGCAACACCAACTAGAGCAGTCAGTTTTGGATCAACATCTGATAACCTCAATAAGTGATGAAGGAGCTGCTGAAATGTCTGTCCATATGGCAAATGCCAACCCTAATCAGTTGGAACCAGATTATCAGCTAACCCCTTCCATTCGTGTACTTGATGGAACACTGTTAGGCCGTGATACTTTCCTGTAAATAAAGTTGGAAACATTTTTGGTTAAACAAATGTTGTGTTGGTGACACCATGTCACAAACCTTGTTTCTCAGCGAATCAAGACTGGGAATTGGATCTCCACTATGCTGACAAATCAATGCTTTCTCTCCAACAGTATTAAGTCCACATTAACACTGGATCTTGAAGTATTGAATACTTGTGCCTGCTTGCTAAATATGATATTTTCCTCCTATGACAAGTCCATGTAAATATGATGTGGTGTTACAGCCAAGTATGGCGTGAATAAACTGCATATGTTCACATACATCCCCTCCATAAACATGCTTCAATTGTTGAATATTCTTATGATACAGTATTATTGTTATTGTTTTGGAATTGGCTTTGTGGGAAAAAAATTTTTTTTCTTGCATATTATAGTGATACTCAATTTTGAATAATTTTGACCTTCAATTCATACCTTGTTCTTTGACAACCTCCAGTGTGTCAGCAAATGAATTGGTATTCTCATTTCAGTAGAAAATTATACCTAGAATATTTTGTAGTCTCAAATTAGGTTCATTTAAATATCAAGCCTTCTATTGGCAACCAACTTTAATTTGAGCCTGAAACAAGGTATTGCCATATGTGGATTATGGTGTTGTTGTTTTTAATGGTGATATAATAAATGTCAATGAACCCATTTCAGGTGAGAAAACCTTATTAACATTTTGTATAACCTAAATTGTTCATTGCTGGGACTATTACTTGTTATTTAACTTCTTCTTTACAAATTAGTTTATTTTAAATGTTATAAAGGAAAGTGATAAATCACTATTAGTATACCATGACAGTTGAACATTGCAAAAGTTTGTAAATGAGCTTTGGTCAGCTATAACAAAAATAAAACCAAGACTAGTTAATTTCTGGTATAGATTATAGAGACTGCATGCTTAATGTGCATGTCATATTATGAATTGCAACTGTCATGAACAATTTCTGTTTTGAATATGTATTTCAAAACCATGGAAAATTGAAATCCTTTATAGGTATTGTATGGTTGAGGTGCTAAAACAACTTTTTAGGCTAAAATTGATATAATAGCATCCTAAAATTATTAAAATATGTTATAGAAAAATATTTATCACTTGATAATTGGCCTTTTTCTGACTTGAAATAATTTTTTTTTATCTCCTGGAGTACCTGGCAACGCTGGAATCAATCTTCTCTGTAGAGCTTCTTTAGCAGCCAAAGGAACATTAGGATCTGGCACCAAGAAGGGGAATAAGTTGACAATGATAAATGATAATAATTTGTCACTATTTTTTTGACCTTGTATCTCTTCTTTCAACTAGTATGTAGTTACATGATCCTTGCAAAAACTGATATTTCAGGATTATTGCCATTTTGTAATTATGCATCAAACATTATTGCTGGAGTGCATCACAATATTATTGCCCAGAGCTCATTATCATTTGTTAGGTCCATTATCTTTTCAGTAATGTGAGGAAATCACAGGACAGTTTCAATGGCGACTACACATATCCCTTGGTTCAGCATGACTTTAAAAATTATAGATCATATTTTGGTATTGCATAATTGGACATGACAAGTGGGTGCAGTCAATTTTTGAGGAGTGTGGCTTGTGTCCCTGAAGCATCTTTAAAAAGACTTTGCACCTATGTTAATAGTGTATTGTGTGATTAAAGTCTCATTTGAATGTCCTATTTGCAGGAAAAAAAAGGAAGCTTTCCAGGACATTAACAAAGTGTTATGGGGTGGTGAAACATCAAGATTTCATGGAATTCAAAAAGTGGTCATAACCAGCATATGAAAGGCTTCTATTTGCATTTTTACAATTAAATTAAAATTGAGTTGTTACCTTTGAGCATTGAAGCCAGTAAAACTATCTCTCTTCTTTATTACAAGGAATCTGTCAGAATCTGGCCACATTAGCCAAGATTATGGAGATTCCATTTTGTTTACATAAGTTTAGCACATGAACTGAGGTAAACTAAACTGAGAGTGTAAACAGAGTCAACTCTGTGTGAGATTTGGTGCAGTTGCACTATGCTAATGTTCATTCAGGTTTACTTGGGCTCCAAAAAGATCTTAGTAACTTTGTAATATCACACAGGATTTCCAAATCTCAAGGACTATCAGACTCATGAAGCCCCTGACCCTGCCTTTTTTTTTTTTAAACACTACTCCTGAAGAAGTTGACTGCTCATGGCAAACTTAGCTATATGTCCCATAAAGTGGTACACATCATTCCGCCATATGAAATGCAGTTGCAAAATATCACTCTGCCAATTCTTTGACTGACTGGAGTTTTATAGCACAAGCATGGAGTATTTTTTTATCTTAGCTGGACTCTAACTCATAGGAAGTTGATTCCCTACAGAAGCTAAAAGTAGAGTGCTACTGTTCATGTATTTTGGGAGAGTGGTGGTGTTAAACTTTAATTATGCATTATGCACTTAGTTTCAGGGACACGAAAATTTCTTGTGGGTTGAGAGTAACTATTAAAATTAGACAAGCCTACCACATATAAATCTCACAAGAATAAGTAATTATTACTTTGGATGAATTAATAAAATTATGAAAACTTAAGTGAAGATTGTCAAAGAAGCAAGAAACACAAGTGTTGTGTGTGCATGTCATATTATCTAATTGTTGAATCAATCGTGTTTCTGAAAATACTCAGAGAGCCTCCTCTTGCTGTCTTCACAATTCTTCATATGCTGAAGGTATATAGTTTTTTATGTGGCCATTTTCACTTCATTGAGGGTGCTCATGCTTGCCATGTCAAGGGATTCAACCATCCCAAATTTGAAGGAAGATAGTTCTCAGTGTCCCCCCCCCCCCCCCCCTTTTTTTTAGGGACACACTTCGATATTTAAGGAAGATATTCATGAAGATGTGTTCATTAGAGTATTGAATGGTTAAAATCTTCCTATACAGAAATAGAATAGTTTTTGTGGGTGTACCCCATGATGGGGGTAGCCAAGATTTTAAGGTCTACAGACTCTAATAAGCATAGCGTGGAGCATTACATCTCCACCGATGGCCCCCTCTTCATGCTCGTGTCACCGCCTCTGTCACAAACCCTGAGCCATTAAGGGGAGGGACTGCTCTCTGCAGGACATAAGTTGCTGGTCATTAGAGAAAAATCTTTAGATATGCTCAAAGAGAACGGTATTTGTACTCATTTTGTCACTAATGAAAATATAGATATTAGTTTCAATACATCAAAATGTATTTTTGAATTAATATGAATTAAATACAGTTTGAACTACTCTGATAGATTGACATTCCCTCAACAAGCTCACAAAAGGAATCTTCCTGACAAATCATAGTGTGTGTATATATATATATACACACAAGGAGATGCCTGCCTGCCTGCCTGCCTGCCTGCCTGCCTGCCTGCCTGCCTGCCTGCCTGCCTGCCTGCCTGCCTGCCTGCCTGCCTGCCTGCCTGCCTGCCTGCCTGCCTGCCTGCCTGCCTGCCTGCCTGCCTGCCTGCCTGCCTGCCTGCCTGCCTGCCTGCCTGTACCATCATTCTGGCCAAACCTGTGGTTGGATTTCTCTGAAACTTAGCATGATGATAGGTTTTGACCCAACTTAAAACATGGGCTAAAAATTCTGGAAAATGGTTACCATGGTAATGAGAAAAAACCAAAATGGTATTTTTGCCATGAAACCCTAGGAGCTACAGATCTAAAACTTGGAATGCCTATACAATTTCACTCTGGGAGTAACATGGGCTGCATCCCACCTGGCCACATCCCTTCCTTTCCCTGTATAAGGCTAAAAATGCTAAAAATGGTATTTCAAGCCTAGGAAGTTAGACCCATGAACCCATATATGTTTGAAATTAATATAATTTGGGGAATGTTTTAAATACTTTGGCTTGACTTTGGGAGTAACATGAGCAGGATCCCTCCTGGCTACACCTCTTTCCATTGGTGTGTAAAGCAAGTGTCATCAACAAAAAAGAACTTCTGAATAACGCTGGGGACAAAGGGGTTAGATTTATGAACACATTTTAATATATATTTCGGTGGTTAGTAAGTATGTATGTGTGTCCAGGCATCACCGCTAAATACTTGGACCAAAAAATTTGGGGTGTACTCTCCAAGAACCCTGTGAGCATTATTAACCATATCTGGGCAAGGTAATGGGTTGTGGGTTTGTCATAGCCACATCCACGGGATGTTATTTTGGCTGAAAAAAAGTAATCAGAGACTAATCAGGCAAAATTTTGGCGTGTGATCTCCAAGTACCAGGGAAAGCATTATGAACCAAATATGGGTGTGGTTAAGTCATATCCACACCTATTGGAAGTTGTTTTGGCTATTAAAAGCTAATCAAATGACAACCAGACTGAAATTTGGCATATGGAGTCCAAGTGACTGGGTGAAAATTAATAATGCATATGAGTGTAGCAGTGGGTGTGGTTTGGTATTAGAAAAACCCACAGGAAGTTGTTTTGGCTGCCAAAAGCTAATTAAAGGACCAGCCAGGCCAAAATTTGAGTGGCTTCCATAATGTTTCCTGTTGACACACTGTCACAGAATTCTTATTTTTGCACTTTTTGCTGACACATCATCCCTACTTACTGGTTTTATTTCAAAGAAATTTTTTTATTTTCACTTGTATATATATATATATATATATATATATATATATATATATATATATATATATATATATATATAATCAGTGTCATCAAGGAAACTTCTTAAGCATGCCTATATGGCCACACCCCTTTCTGTATTCCAAAAAAAGCCAAAAATGTTACTATCGTCAGAAAAAATAATAGAGTTACAAGCCTAAACAAACTTGGCATGCAGACATAACTTGACACTGAGAATAACATGAGGTGGGTCCCATCTGGTCGCATCTTGCCCTCCTAGTGTGTAAGGCTAAAAATGCCAAAAATGGTAATTCTAAAAATACTTCAACCTAATCGCTTGTTCATTTTTGTTTCAAAAGTCTACAACATGTTGTCAAAGCAGACATTTTGTGACATATCCCATAAATTAAAGCTGTAATAACAAATCTGTCAGTATTAAGCATCCAGTCCATTTTCCCCTAGACTATCATCTTGCACCAGCGTACTCAAGTCATGTATGATATATGACTACCACAGCATGATTTACCCCATTACAGTGTAATTAAAATGAAGCTTTCTGTAGCCTGAGTAGAACTACTTTATGCTTCCACACAGTCCTAGTGCTTCCTTCAACAATTTTGTCTAAGTAAATTGGCTGAAGCATGCGCTGTGGCACTTCTGTGGACATAGTAACTAAAATTTAATTGTATATGTGGTAAGTTGATTTGTCTCAAATGATCCCATGTTGAAGATTAGGTATTTAAAATACTACACATAAGTTCCAGACTATTTCGGTTACAGCTGGTGTGTTTGAGGTAATTGTTGAGTGGGATACTTGATATGGCAGAGAGATATTCTTACCACAATGGGCAAGACTGAAATATTTCTTGCATAAGCTACAAGGAACATACTGGTTACCCTTAGAAACTTTTACTTATTCCAATTCCTAGCATCCAAGATGATCTGAATTTATTAGTAGTTTTGTTGTCTGGCATCCTCCCCTTGTGCAGTAGCAATTTCTTCCACATCAGAATCTTGACAACTTGAACAACTTCCCTCAACAAAATCTAGTAGCTACTCATCTTTAATCAACCCCAAGAGCAAGAGTTAATATTTTCTAATGAGTATAAAACTTTCTACAGTAGCCAATTAACCCTAAGAAAGGGATTTAGTATGAAAAAATGTAGCTAGGATCATCTTTACAGCCTAACCTCAAGAGTTGATGTAAATAACCTCTTTTCTTTGCACACTCTTATTACTAATCCATGCTTAAGCAATATCCTAACATATGAGATATTTAATTTTTTTTTTTAGCAACACTTAGTCCTTCACTTAATGATAAAAGTACATGCACTTTCACGAAAAAGTTAAATTTCAGCTTTTTTGTGGCATTCTGCCTTATTATGGATATGAAATCTTCTACAGCTTTTTCTACTTCTGAAAAATTTTAAAGAAACTGTTTTATAGTTGAAAGTCATTGTCAACAAACTGTTACATACCAAAAGACAACAATAAAGGATAAAGGATATATATATTGTGTGTGTGTGTGTGTGTGTGTGTGTGTGTGTGTGTGTGTGTGTGTGTGTGTGTGTGTGTGTGTGTGTGTGTGTGTGTGTGTGTGTGTGTGTGTGTGTGTGTGTGTGTGTGTGTGTGTGTGTGTGTGTGTGTGTGTGTGTGTGTGTGTGTGTGTGTGTGTGTGTGTGTTTTTCCTTTCCAGGAAAGGTCAAAGGCCACCAATCTTTTGGTGGGAGATCTTGGGGTCCATCGCTATCTATTTTGTTTTTCAAATTGACACCCTTGGCCTATTAGGGCTGGTTGTTTTTTTTTTTTTTTTTTTTTTTTTTTTTTTTTTTTTTTTTTTGTTGAAATTTTTGTGGAGGGGAGGAAGGAGGGACTACATGAGTAATGTGTGAGTACTTATGACCACATTTATGTAAATGCACTCATACTGAGCTCATCAGAACTGTGCCCAAAATCCAATAACTTAAAAGGCAGAGTCCCACTGTTACATGTATTCTAATACTCTACTAGATATGTCCTTCCAGACATTTGTGTGGCTGCAGCCCACCAAAGGTGGGCCTAGGTAGCAGTCACAACCAGAGGCTGAGAATGCAGGCCAGTAGTAATAATGAACAAAGTTGGTATGAACAAAATTGGCATGAAAGTAAAACAGAACTGTGGATGCACTCCTTGGACGAAATTGTTTCAGTTAACAACTTTGTGACCTTTTTTAAAACTAATAATAAACCAAGGTACCATAAACAAAGTGACCTGTTTACTTAGCTAAAAAGAACTGTGGCTGTACCTCCTGGATGCAACTGTTTTAGTTTGAAATTTATGTCCTTTCAACTGACTTGGGTTATTCTATTTTTTGTTTGTGATAGATTACATGTGTGGTTTGTAAACAACTTTGTGTTGACTCATGCATGAATAAAGTTTACTTAAGCATGCAAAAAAAATCCAGTTTTTCTTGTCCTGCAGCCAGAGTCCCATAGGTGCCAATTTTTTTTTTTTAAAGACGCTTCAGGGACACAAGCCAAACCCCTCAAAAATTGATCATGCCCAGTTGGCATATCCAAATATGCAATATTAAAGTATGACTTTAAAAAAACACATGTAAAACTAAGGGGTATGTATGGTCACCATTAAAAATTGTCCTGTGATCACTTTTCTCACATCACGCACAAGTTGATGGACTTCACAAATAAAATAAACTCTGGCCACTAATGTTGTGATGCACTCCAGCAATAGTGTTTGATGCATAATTACAAAATGGTAATAATCCTCAGATCTCAGTTTATGCAAGTGATCCTTGATCAGTGGCAGAGGAGCTAATTCTGGGACTGTCCAGAGAAGAACTGGGGCAGTTGGCACCTATGACCTATGAAGTGCCCCCCCCCCCCCTTGGGGTTCTAACATTGACCAGGTTATTCCCTGGGTGAAGTTGTATATGCAAGCCAAGTTTAAGGTTTCAACATACAATGGTTTAGCAAATCATTAGCCTCATGACCTAGGTACTATATATAATTTAAATTATTTGACTCCTGGTGCAAATAACTTAACCCTTGAGAGCTTTAGCAAATGATAAAGAACCAGCTATATATTGTGTGATTAATGTCTCATTTGAATGTCCTATTTGCAGTCTGAGGGAGGCTTTCAAAAACATGAACCCAATGATGTGGAGTAATAACACATCAAGATTCCATCGAATTTCAAAAAGTAGTCACAATGAGCATATGAAAAGCTTCTATTTACATTTTTCCAATTAAATTCCAATTTAGGTATTACCTTAGAACATTGAAGCCAGTAAAGCTAGGAATACTTGTGGATTAGTCCTCTTTATTACAATTAAATGGTCAGAATCTGGGCACATGCAGCCGAGATTATGGAGATTCCATTATGTTTACATTGTTTAGAGCATGAAATGAGGTAAAACTAAATTGAGTGTGAACAGTCAACTATGCATGAGGTTTGTGCAGTTGGTTCATTCAGGTTCACTTGGGCTCCAATAAGATCTTAATAACTTGGTAATTTCTCACAGGATTTCCAAATCTCAAGGACCATCAGACTCTTGAAGACCCTTACACTGCTGTTCTTTAAACACTATTCCTGAAGAAGTTTACTTCATAAGGCAAACTTAACTGTATCAATTATCGCACAAATCCTAGTAGTTGCACACCTAAAACTTGGTATGCATACACAACTTGGATCTGAGAGTAACATGAGCTGGGTTCCACCAGGCCACACCTCTTTCTCATTGTGTAAGGCTAAAAAAGTCAAAATGGCACTTAAGAAATAATACTTGGATAAACTGAGTTAGACCTACGAATTTTATATATGTGGAATCAGAGTCATCTGGGGAGTGTTTTAAGTACATATATATGGCTACATATTTTCTATGTTCATGTCAGTCCAAAAAAACCCCAAAATGATCTTTGGCAAGACAAACCCTTGGAGCGACAATATGGGCAGGGTCCCACCTGGTTACACCTTCTCCAATTCCATTGGTGTGTAAAGCTAAAAAGTGCCAAATATAGTCGTATGTATGTATGTATGTATGTATGTATGTATGTATGTATGTATGTATGTATGTATGTATGTATGTATGTATGTATGTATGTATGTATGTATGTATGTATGTATGTATGTATGTATGTATGTATGTATGTATGTATGTATGTATGTATGTATGTATGTATGTATGTATGTATGTATGTATGTATGTATGTATGTATGTATGTATGTATGTATGTATATATGTATGTATGTATGTATGTATGTATGTATGTATG
Source organism: Lycopodina hypogea (assembly GCA_963969325.1). NCBI lineage: Eukaryota > Metazoa > Porifera > Demospongiae > Poecilosclerida > Cladorhizidae > Lycopodina > Lycopodina hypogea. The sequence continues at coordinate 3,707,976 of OZ017783.1, read as the reverse complement.
TATGTATGTATGTATGTATGTATGTATGTTTAGGCATGATGGCCAAACCCTTCAACTAAAAAGTCCAAACTTTGGCATGTAGTCTCCAAGAACCCAGGTGAGCATTATTAAACAGATGTGGGGGATGGTAATGGGTGTGGTTTGGTCATAGACACACACACACAGGAGCTGTTTGGCTCCAAAAGTGAATCAAAAGACCAATAAGGCCAAAATATGGACTGTGGTCTCCAAGTATCTGGGGAAGCATTATTAATTAATAATAGGTGTGGTTTGGCCATAGCCACAACCATAGGAAGCTATTTTGGCTATCAAAGCTAATTGAAGGACCAACCAAACTGAAATTTTCATATGCTTACCAATTAAAGGGGTGAGTATTATTAACCAAATGAGCGTGTGTTAATGGGTGTGGTTTTTCTAATTAATGGAACAACCAAGCTGAAATTTGGCATGTGATCTTCAAATTAATTTTCAAGTATTATTAATCACATGGGGTGTCAATGGGTGTGGTTTGGTCTTAGATGCACTATATCAATTGTTTTGGCTGCAAAAAGCTAATTAAAGGACCAACCAGGCTGAAATTTGGGTTGCTTTTATAATGCTTCATGTTGACATTGACTGGCAATGCCAGGTACATGCTTCTTGTATCCCATAAAGTGGTACACAGCATTCGACATGCATTAATTGACCATATGGAAGGCAGCTGCAAAATATCACTCTTCCAGTTCTTTTATTGACTGCAGTATTATAGCATGAGTATAGACTATTCTTTCTCTTAACTAAACTCTAAGTCTGTCTGTCTGTCTGTCTGTCTGTCTGTCTGTCTGTCTGTCTGTCTGTCTGTCTGTCTGTCTGTCTGTCTGTCTGTCTGTCTGTCTGTCTGTCTGTCTGTCTGTCTGTCTGTCTGTCTGTCTGTCTGTCTGTCTGTCTGTCTGTCCTCAATGGACAGCCAAACTTCTGAGTGGACATTGACGAAACTTTGCAGGCATGTTCCTTTGGTGCCTACTAAGGTTTTTACTCAAATAAATTCTGAAAATGTCACCCTGGTGAGGGAAAAAGGAATTTCAGTTTACCTTTTTAAAAAGCCATAAAAAGTGTGTTAGTGATTATAGAACAAAGTCAGTGGTTGAAACATGGACTAGGTTAATTTTTTTCCTTCTCTTTTTTCCCACCTATTTTTTTCCACTTTTCTCCTTTCTTCTTTCACACCCCCTCCCCTCTTTTCCACCCTTATTTACTTCATCTTTTTTCCTCCTTTTTTTTTATCCTTTTTTTCTTTACAAATTTTGCCATGATTCAAATATTTAAAAAAATTATTTAGAAATTGGTTGGTTAAATAGAGAACACACAGATATACACAGAATTTCTTGGTGACTTATTAATTAAGGAAGTGAGTAGATTATTATTTGTAAATTATGAATCAGTTTGATGTGTTTGCTATTTTTTTTTTCTTCTCCAGTTGATTTGTTACATGTAGATTACTGGCCTGAGTAGGAGGAAACATACTGAACACACATACACATGTAGTTGTAATTATTTGATTGATCATTGAATTAATCATTATTGTATTATATTGCTATCTTCATTGGAGGGGAGCCAACCTATTTAAAGGGGGCTTATCTCTGGTAAAGGTGGAATAGTGTTGAGTAGTGTTGCCAGAAGTAGTGATTTCCCCCCAAAGTAGTGATTTTTTTTTTAATAAATTTGGAGGGAATAAGTCTTGATTGGGGATTACCATAACCCTCAAAACTAGTGCATTATCAGCGAGAATCAGGGATTCCAGACTAAGTTGAACTAGAGCCAGCTGCCCATGCAGAGAAAGAGGACACTGGAAGGTAATGCCTTGAAGTTCCTGAGGTAAGCATATGTAAGATTGCAGAAAGAATGAAGATTTTTACCAAGACAGATCCATTCAGATTGCCTCCATTCTTGCTAATAATACTTAGCTATGCCCACCAATTTTCCCATAAGATTTTTCATACTATAGAAAACAGGAGTCTTTAAATGCCCTATGATCAAGGATCTGGCCTGAAAATCAATAACACAGGAAATTTTTGGCTGGATACAATAGGGACTTTCCATTCCATCTTTTCAGCCATGGTCTGCTGAAAATATTCAGTCTTCCTACTTCGAATGCAAATATAGGGAGGGCCTTCTTCAAGAAATTTTCTATCTACCCACTTTGAATGCAGAGAAGAGGTGCATGGGACCACAATATCCATTGAGTACCAGATATTCTATTGCATTAGGCTTATGTTAAGGCTGTGATCTGAAGAGCTCTAATATGTTCCTATGTGACTTGGTAATATATGGTTCGAATGCTAAATATAATATGTGTTAGTGCTTTTTGTAGTGATTTTTAAATTCATTAATACCTGAAAAAAAAGTGGTGATAAGGGTAGCGGTTTTGAGCTATTTGGACATGATTTTTAGCTGAATCCATCTGATAATACTGGTCTCATGTCATGACTTTTTCAATATTACTTCTGTGAATGAGGAGGCTTGAATAACATTTGATTTAGATACTCTCTTTTCACTGTGGCTATTCCTATTCACATGTTTGTGTGAGGTTAAAATTAAAGTGCCAAAAATGGAACTTATGACATCTTGAATCTAGAGACTTAAAACTTGGCGTGCATGCACATCATGGCACTGAGAGAGACATGCACTGAGTCCCATCTGCCAAACGTCTTCCTCTGGGTGTGTCAGGGTAAAAATGCCAAAAAATATATTTGGACAAACTGTTGGACATAAGCTGGGTCACACTTGACCACAACACTTTCCTGCCTAATCACCAGACCAAATATAAATATCTCTTCAAATTAGGCAATTCCTGCACAGTGGATGGTTTTTAGCCAACCAAAAAATGGGACTACCTGACTAAATCTCTTTGACTGGCATATCAGGTCAAAAATCCTCAAAATGATGCTAATTTAATTATGATACATAAGGAATATATGGACTTAGAGACCTAGAATTTTGCCAACACAACTGGACTCTGGTAGGGAAATGGGCTGGATCACACTAGGCCCCATCTCTTCCTATGGGTATGTCATCATAGCCCAGGTATGTCTGTTAGTTAAATATGTAACTGCACAGTGGCGTACAATGGTATGAAATATAAGACTTAAATTCATATGATCTCAGTACCCTTGGTGGAAAATAGATAAATTTGCAGCCTCACTTTCACCTCAGACATTAAGTCCAAATACCCCCATTGATAATAACACTGTCCAAGTCAAATTCATGTGTGGAATAAAAATAATGACAACAAAAAGCCATAATTGTGAGAAAAAAATTTTTTTTAATGGTAAGTCACATGGTATGAAGGGTGCTTCATGTCAAACAACCCACGTAGTTTCGAATTGACTTATGAACACGTAAAGTTAAAGACTTGTGAGATGTTACAAAATCAAGATTATCATTCACTGCCACTGACGAATGATATCCATTGGTGGCAAACACATGTGGCTTGAAGCTCGACCACTCAATATATGGTTCCTGTGTATATTCTTCCAATTTTATGATGCCATTATTGATTTTCAACTTCAAACTACCATCGAAGCTGTGAAAGACAGTGAGCACATGACCTTCATTGTTGAGGCTGACCATAGGATGGTAGTTTCCACCAGAAGGTGTATACACAGTCTCACTTATTACAATTTCATCAGTCTCGATCTTCCCTGAGGTGTAATGGATGGTTCGTGTGTAGCCACGTGAATATCCAATAGCCACTTGCCCTTTGTCATTGATAGCAATGGAGGCATGCTTGGTCGATTGGGAATCAATAAGGATTTTGGAATTACTCCTCCACACAATGATGTCTCCTTGGACATCACCAATACGATAGGCAGTCTCCCAATACACCAAGCCTTTCTCATAAGCCACAACTACAGTGTTGTCATTGGTTAATGAGATTGTTGGATTCCCACCTTCAGCAAGTACTTGTTTTCGGCCATTCCATTTTACATATGCCGAGTTCACCACTTGATAACTGGGATTTGTGTCGTGTACGAGTTTACCTATCCTGTACCATATTATTCTGCCAATTTGAGCAGCAAACACTACTATCACCAATCCTTCATCATTGATGGTGATGCAAGGGTAATATCCTTTGTTGAAGGATATGGAACTGTTTCTCCATATGACCCTTTTCTGCTTGAGATAGCCAATCCTGTAACGCAGTTTCAGACCAATGAGTGTTTCTTTGTGGTAGGCCTGAAGTATCCATCCTTTGTTGTTCATGCAGATGGAAGGATACTGCCCATTACTGCGCATGTAGAATGAGTGTGGTTCAAAATTCATATGCATATCTATGATAGAGATGAAGAAGAGTCAGTGGTATATACAATAGCAAGAGATACTCTTATGAAATTCATATGCAATTATTAAAAAAAGAGTAAGATACCAATGAAATAATGTATCTTTTATATATCTTCATAACACTCAGGACTTACATGAATTGAGCTTTGGAGTTGGTGAAGAAGTTGATGTACCACCTATTTGCATATAGGTAAAAACCAATATTAATTATTGGAACAAAATAAGATCTAAGTTTGTAATCCCAGCACCCATAATTAAATAACTAATGTTTTTAAACATCAAAGGAATACTTATATGATTTCAATAAATGATATTATTTTTTTAAAAAACAACAAATGAAGATACAACAAATTTTTTTTCGAAATAGTGAAACTAATGGTATCAATGGTGCTAACATCAATCCTCTACACTGCATTGAATCTAAATAGACTTCAGAATATCAATTTTGACAGTATACATGTACCATGAATATTTACAGACTCCCCCATGCATTTAAAATCATTAGCACAAATACTATCTATCTATACCATAAAGTGCAAATAGTCTGTCTGTGTACCCGCAATTCATGTTTGAATGGTTGAAGTTAGATCCACTGATCCATATATACTTAGAATTAGTGTCACAAGGGAAATGTCATGAGCATGTGTATATGGCCACACACCCTTCCATATTAAATAAAGGCCAAAAATGGTACTTTTGCTAGAAAAAAGAGGATGAGGCTATAGACCTAAAACTTGGCATGCACACACAGTTTGACTCTGCGAATTGCATGGGGTGCATCCCATCTGGTCATACCTCTTCCTCTTTGTGTGTAAGGCTAAAAATGCCCAAAACAGTACTTAAAAATATTTTGACCTAATCACATGTTCTCTTTAATTTTAAAAATCTATAACATTCCATGAAAGCAGACATTTCTGTGACTACAACCACTGCACATATGGCAGGTTTTTCGCTAGTACCTATAAAAGAAAATGACTTTGAACTCCTCCCTGAGTTTGGGTCAGAAGGTCTCTAGATGTTTTGGGCATCATGTGTGTATCCTGGCTTATTTTTACAACAATTTTTTTTTGTTGAAAGTGCACCCCTGGTGGGGAAAAAAATCATTCCAAATTTACATACCAAAAAATTCTTGAAAGATTGTGGTGAAATGGTAAAGTTTAGTATTTCCAAACTGAAGGTTGGTGGTTCAATTCCCTCTCAATTTCATTTTTTTCTTCCCCCCCCCCCCCTTATTTTGTTTCCTTATATCTTTTTTTTGGTTTCCATCTATCTTTTTCCTTGCATTTTTTTCATTCATCTTTTTTCCTTCTACCTTTTCCTTCTATCATTTTCCCTTTCATCTATCTCTTTTTTTTTTCCTTTTATCTTTTTTCTTTTATCATTTTTTTTCTTTTTCCCTTTTTGCTGTTATCTTTTTTCTTCTATCTTTTTTTTCTTCTATCATTTTTTCCCTTCTCCCTTTTTCCCCTTCTTTCTTTTTTCTTCATCTATCTTATCCTCCTACCTTATTTTTTCTATACTTTTCCTCTTACCTCATTTGCATTCATCTTTTTCGTCTATATTTTTCCCTTCTATATTTTCTTCTACATATTATTTTTCTATTTATCTTTTTTCCATCTATGTTATTTCCCTGCTATGTTAATTCCTTCTATCTTTTTCCCACTCCCTTTTTCCCTCTTCTTTTATTTTCCTTCTTTTATATTTTTCCCCACCCCCTTTTTCCTCTTCCTTTTCCCCCCTTTCTTTTATAGCTTTTCCCTTCTTTTTCATTCCTTCAATGCTTTATCTTTCTACCTCTTCATTATATTTTTCTTTCTTTTTCTTTACTTTCCCCCTTTCTTTCCAGTGGAAAATCAGTTTTTAAAAAATTTTTTCTCCTTTTTTTCCTTTCCAGCAGAAAGGCAGTGGTTTATTTCCAATTGTGAATGTTTTTCTCTCTTTTTCCTCCATTTCATTTTTTCCCCCCATCCCTCCCTCTTTTCCCCTTTTTCATAGTTTTCTTCCTCTCTTCTAATACCTGATGAAAGAAACTTATGAGTTTGGGCCTATTTTCAACTTTTGGACTGTGCGTTTTCCTTCTTTTTTCCCCCTTCTTAGTGTAAATGATTGGATTGCATTTGTGTGACCTAATTAGCATCCATTAATTGTATGATGTTTGTTTAATTATTGAGATTAGTGTAAATGATTGTATTGTTTGTAATACTATCTAGCTATGTGTAAGTATTGTGCACTGTTGTCATATCACTCAGTTCATTATCATTACTGGGCTGAAGGCAGGTAGCTTGGCAGCCAATTTTGAAGATCAGTAGCTCAACATAGAGCTTGGAAAAAAAAAGAGGTTTATCCTAATACCGTAAACCTGTCAACTGGAAACCTATCAACTGAAAACCTATAAGGTGAAAATATTGTCAACTGAAAACCTATAAGGTGAAAATATTGTCAACTGAAAACCTGTCAACCAACTCAGCTCCAGACCTGTTTATTTAAAACTGAAGTACTGTCACCCGCAACTGGAGCAACTATTCAGGGCTATACACCAATATGCAGTCAATCATACCTAACCACATGCAGCTCTGAATTTTACAGTGTGATGCTCCTCTCCTATTAAACAGGGTTTCTTTCACAGTAGTAAAGGCTCTTATGCAGCATATGAGTGCAGTAACTTAGCACTTGCATAGCAACATATACAATCTGGTGTTCCATATGTCTGATGCATTTAATGCTTGCCAATAATGGATAATTTGCTTAGTCATTTTCTTTTCCTTTTCTTTTAAGATGGAGGTCCATGAATTGTATCATGTCTGTTTGATTTTGATAATAGAGATTAATGTCAATGTTAGTGTTATTTGTGTTATTAAGCAACTAGCTATATGTAAGTATTGTGCACTGTTGTCATATGATCAGTTCATTATTGTTGTTGGGCTGAAGACTGACACCCTATTTAAGGGAGCCAGTTCTGAAGCCAGTAGTTCAGTACACTGCTTAAAAATATGGTTATCCCATACTAGTAAACCTATCAACTGAAAACATCTCAACAGAAAATCTATCAACAAAAAATTCTACAAATAAAGGAAGATAAATGTGTCAGCTGAAAACCTGATCGCTTAGGACCTATCAACTCTAAATTGAAATTTGTCTACCATTGACTGGAGCTACTATTCAAACCTAAACAACCACTTGCAGCCCATCATGCCTAACCATACACAGGTGACTTTTACAGCGTGATGCTCCCTTCAAAATAATGAGTGTTCCTTAACAGTGGTAAAGGGGCTTATGATGCATATGATTGTGGTAAACGAAAGCACTCAGCATAGCAATACACACACAACCCATGTGTTGCATCTATCAGAATCATTAAATGCTGGCCGACAACAGGTATATCTGTTAGACATAGTGTAAAGCTTGAAATCTTGAGTGAAAAAATCTATTTGATCCTTGAAAAGGTTGATTTATTCAGTGATGTCAAGGTAACTGTAGTTTCTTAACTCTCCTTTAACCTATGTACATAGCTATCCACAATGGTTGTCAGAATTTGATGGAGTGATAAAGAAGCAGAAGAAGTCACTAGTGAAATTTTAGCAATTGCTCATTAAAAAAGGAGATCCTATCCCCCCCTCCTCCATCCAACATAAAAGAAAAGGGTAAGGTAGGAAATAGTGATCTTAGTCTGAAATCTTGGTTTCTAGACTACGTTCAAACCATTCCATCAATTCAAGCTTTGATATCCACTCATATTTATTCAGTAAGTACAAAGACATAAATCTTCGTAGAGCCTTCATAAAAAACATAATGTACTTACCAGGTGTATTGCTAATACATGCATGTCCATTATGCAAATTTATGTATTCTTTCGTTCATTTCGACATAAATTTAAAAATTCTAGATCATGTCAGTCCATATTATTGGAAAAATGGGAGGGAGGGGGGGGTGGGGAGAAGTATATCTTCGAAAATTAATGAGAAGTAACATTAATACTTCATGCCATTGTAACTCAAACCAATTTATTCCACAATACCAGGAAATAAATGTAGCATAAATTAAAGTGGCAATCTACTTAGAAAATATTCTTTAAATCAAATGGGCTGTCATATGGAACTTACTGATTTGCTTCTCCATAAGAGGAGGGGCTGGAACAATTAAGCTTGTTGAACTACTACTGTCAGTAAGAACAAAGCCAAAATTCATATGCTCCTCAAGAGGAGGGGCTGGAACAATTAAGCTTGTTGAACTGCTACTGTCAGCATGAACGATGCCAGAATTCGTATCACTCTGAGGGTAAAGCACCTCATCATTTACAGATATCATCATTATGTCCATATCAGTAATGAAATCTTGCTGTAGAATGGTTTCTGTCACGTCAGTTATGAGATCAGAATGAATCCCCCAAGTAATGCACACACACCCTTGTCCAACTTTCAGGAAGATCAAGGCACACTCAACTAATCGAAGCTTTACAGAACATTCTTTACGCAGGACTTCCAAGTCATTAAGTGTGTGCCTATCTGGATTCAAACCTGTTTTGATCTTCAATTTTTGCAAAGGTTGGGCTATAGTCAGTTCACGGTCTCCATCCCAGCAGGTGATAAAATCAGCAATAGACGTTCTCATGCAAAATTGATGGATGTCAACTTCATAGCAAGTTAATTTCTGCTTCATATCTTCATTTGCAAATTTGTCAATGATTTCTCTCAGAAGGTTGAGGTCAAGAAATATCATGTACATACGCAACTTACAAAGCAGTTGAAGAATGTCCGATGCTCTCATATCAGATATGTTTTCCTTTATGTAATTCATGTGCCCTGATAGTTTCTCTGGTCGAAAACTAATATGAAAAACTATATCATCAACAGGGACATGACTTTTCATCAACTGTCTTGCAAGATCTTCTACAAGACCACTGAATCTCTCTTGAAAGGCATGGATTTCCTTTGTTAGATTTTTTTCTGCATTAGAATAGGCAAAGAATATATAACATCAGTTAAACATCTGACTGACTAATGTGATGGACAGTTGGAAATTTTATGCAGCATCACCAACCAAATAAAAATTTAGCATCAACGGAAGTAAACAGGGTATTTATAACATTGAATTTAAACATTTAAAGTGTCATCATCTTGTCTACATATGTGACACATTACAATCCAGATAAACACTGCATAACTAAATCTTAGATTTAGTCATAACATGAGGATAAAAAATGGAGTGGGCAACTACTCCTGCTATAATAAGGAGAGGTGTATCCTTCTTAGGTGAATGACCTTATTGTGTTGGGAATGTCAGAAAAATATAGGCCAAAGATGCAAAATGTTAATAAGGTAATCTATAAAGTGTACCAATATATTATAGTAGCTAACATCTCACAAGGGTTTAATCGAAATGAATTAAAACATTTCTGGGTGAATAGGAGTGGGTCATGTGCTGCCCAAACACTCGACCTTCTTAAAACATTCCTCTCAATTCTTAAAGGTTTACTGATGGCATGCTCTAATGAAAATAACTATTTTTTGAAAACCCACAGAGAATACCTTCAAGCAGTTCATTCGCTAATTGATATGAAATGTTTTCAAGCACTATTTATTAAATATTAATTATCACCACCTGGAAACTTTCCTCTTAATTCTTAAAAGTTTTCCGATAACATGTCCTAACAAAAATATGCATTCTTTGAAAACCCACAGGGAATACCTTCAAACAGTTCATTAGCTTAATGATACAAAATGCTCACCACTTGGATTCCTTTTACTTATATAACAAGTTGAAAAGTTAGTGCATTATAATTTGCTCACTTAACATCTGCCCATTTAGAATGATCAGTACTATTTAGGAATAGAGGCTGTCACCTGTCATGTATACTGATAGAAAAAAAAAAAGAAAAAAAAATGAAGAGGAATTATGAGGATGAGAGGCAATATTGAAGCATCCCACACTTGAGCCAGAAGATTTTATCTGATTAATACTAAACCTTGAATTAATGCACATTCTACAAGAGCTGTTTATATTTTCTTTCTCATTTTCACAATTCAGTACAGATACTCCTAGGGGAGTAGCTCAAACAATGCAAGCTATCTAATTTAATTTAAAAAAAATTTTTTAATTTTTAATTTTTTCAATTTTTTTAAAAATTTTATATGTTTAAGGAACCTAAACTTTTAACAATCTTTCATATCATGATAAATAAATTTAAAAACTATATAAAATAAGATTAATAATAATTTATTTGATATTTTTCCTTTACTTGATATAGCTAATAAGTAACGAGGATGAAAATAAACTTGAAATGATAGTAGTTCTTAAGCAAAAAACTTCCATTTTTTAAAAAATTATATTTTAATAGAAAAAAGAGTTAGCAATACTATCATTCTCTGTAAAGGTCTCTATCCCCTAAAAATAGTGATTAGATAATAAGAAACTAAATTTTGAGTCATCATGATAGTTGATGTTCCAGTAGGGATGGTAGGAAATATCTGGGGGAATAAGCTTCCTGGTGCTTTTCAGGTTGGTTAGATTCAGTAGTCAAAAAATGCCTGATAGCAATGGACTGCAGTAACTAGTAGAGAGGAGTGAGGTTTAAAGTACATGGAAATGAGGCTGGAGCAAAAGGGTGAGAAAACTATAACAACCAAAATAATTAAGAATCGATCCACTTTGTATTTCAGAAACTTCTATCTAGCATATTTGCTAGTTAAAAAGTCACATGATCTATCATGTGATACAAATCTGACTATGAGTGGAGTTAATTTCATGTATATCAATTCACTTTCCTTTTAAACTTCTACTAATTTTTTTTTAGGAATCTTTATGGATAGGTATTCTACTCAGTTATTTTTGTAAGGTTTCAACATTGTGCTGATCACATATGCATTTTTTCATTTAATTACATTCTGCCCTTGAATAATTCACATCCTAAAATAACATGCACAATCTCTCCTGTGTGTAAAATAAAAATCACCCTGGTATAATCCCTGCATTCTTAAAATAACAGCAACAAAAACTAAATTAAATTAGACCAGTAGCTGTTTATTCAAGGATATATCATGACCTACTGACAAACTGTAAATATTATTACCTAACAGGATCTTGATGTAAGACTAACAAATGTTGAATATATTTTTTTTAAAAACCCACCTTTTGGAGATGGATCAATGTCAGGAAGTGTTGCAAGTTCATTGACTGAAACTTGTCCTGATGGTTCATGTATTCCTGAATGGCAAAAGCATATTAAAAAAATTTTTTTAAATGATATTTGATATATAATTAGAGAGAGAGAGAGATGGAGAGATATAGGTACGTATGTATCAGAGCAGGAAATTACATCCTGTAACTTGTCAATTACCGATCAAAATGAAGCATTGCCAGTACAAGATCAAATTTAACCAGTCATTTTGTCCTGACAAAAGGAAAGGGTGGAAGTAAAAAAAAAAAAAAAAAGGGAAAAAAAGATTGCCTTACTGCAGCCCAATTGTCAAGACTCTCAAAACGTAATTAATTTTTAGCAGGAGTCAGGGATTCCAGATAAAGTTGGACCATCAAAAAATGTTTGACTCTAGTAGAAAGAGACCTCTAGTTAGGAATACCTATGAGTACCTAGAGGTCTCTTTTTATTAGAGTCAAACATTTCCACATAGAAATTGCTGCACCCCCACACTGCTGCACGCTTTGCTGACCACTGGAGGAATTTTTCTGCTCTCATCTAATGTAGTAGACTATGCTCCAATAGCTAAATGCTTTGCTGAAGCTTCCATGGATTGGTCTAATGTAACAAAGACCAAGAAGTTTGACATATCTTATATGATTGTCAAGGAGAAGTTGGTGTTTACTAAGATGAAACTGATTTTTGAGTAGGAGGAGAGCCATGGTGTTAATTTAGGAGTGGGATACAAAAATAATCACGCATGTGCCACATTTGTTAGCTTCATAGCCAAATAACAGAAAAATGTTATACTCTATTTCCTGTATAAAAAATTTAAAAAATCAGTTCTTTTTTAGCCTTCAAGCAAATGCCAGTATTGATGCTGGAAATGTGGAGCTTAGAGTTATTTTTTATAACTTATTTTGATGCCTTTGCTAAAGATGGTGTAGTTCATATACGAACCAAGGATTTCACTGCAAGACACCTTGACAGTGGTACTGGTGAAGGTTTGTTTATCTCTCTTAAGGAGCAGTAGAATATATGAATGTTGAAGATTGGAGGACTAAAATGATAGTCTTAGCTGTCAAGTCCTTTCCAGACAACAGTTACCTCTGCATAGCTAGTTCAGTCTCTTGAGAAGCTTCAATCTGTCAGGACAAAAAATAGGTTTGACAGGTCAAATTCAGTATAGTCAGGACATTATGTCAGGACACTTAAAAAT
>OZ017783.1:3666798-3695105 GCA_963969325.1 Lycopodina hypogea | reverse complement strand
AGTGTGATTAAAACCTCATTTGAATGTCAGTTTTGTAGGCATAGGGAAGCTTCTAAGAATATAAAGCAGGTAATGTTAAGTGATAATACATCAAGATCCCATGGAATTACAAAACATGGTCATAACAAGCATATGAAAGGCTTCTGTTATTATTATTTTCCATAAATTTAAATTCATGTCACATTTGAATATTGAAGCCAGTAAACCAGACATATTTGTGGTTTAGTCGTCATTATTACAAGGAATTGGTTGGTTTTGGGAACCTTGGCAACATGCAGCAATGATTTGAAAAAAATTTTTTTTTGGTTTTATATTGGGTTAAAACATGCAATTAGGTATAGTTAAACTGAGTTTGGACAGAGTGAACTCTATGTGGGATTTGGTTCAGTTATAAGAAGCTAGAAATTGAAATTCAGTTGTGTGAATATAGCAAAATGGTTTGTATAAAAGGATTATTAATAGTACTGTGACAAGGTATTCATTGTATACATATATCACTGGTATTACCATGGACAGGACTGAAAATTTTTTTTGGCATAAGTTAAAAGGAGTATACTGGCTTCCCTTGGAACATTCACTTATCCCAATGGGTAGCTTCCAAGATGTTCTTAAAATACCAGTAGTTTTTGGTTTATGGTATCTCTCTTTGATGCAAAACTAGCTTCTTCCACATTAGAGTCTTGATAACTTGAACAACTGAATGAGTGGCTAATATAAGATCAAGCATTAATGTTATCTTGTGACCCGACCCTTTACATAGTCATAGTGATGGAGTAGAAATTTTGGTTTCTCGAGAATTGATTGAGCAATCTCTTCTGTATTATTAAATGAAATAAAGTATTTGCATAAAATACACAATTTTTATAAGAAATATGGATAAACCCTTATGATTGGAATCTCTACTAACACTAATAGAATTACATGTAAATACTTCCCAGGAGTAAATTAAGCTAATCATTTCAGCAATGTAAGCCTAATGCTTCTATATAATATCAAGTATCTTTAAATATATATATATATATTTTCATGAATTTTTACAAAATTAAATAATCTCAGATTACAATATAGGTATATGGGTATATAGAGCTGGATATAGAAGCTTAAGGTGTGTAAGTAACCTGAGAAGAACCAGCCTTAGCATTGGATAAAATATTGATTGATGCAGTGATATGATGTGGAAAAATTGCTATTTTGGGGTCTCTACTTATCACTGTTAGAGTGTTATCAAATAAATAGTAAAGACCTTAAGCTTCACATGATGGTTTACGTATCATTAGTAGTTGGAATTTTTCAATGGTATATTTCTTCCACAGAACAGCAATTAAGTGTGTTGCAGTGAATCAATCACACTAGACTTATGAGAATTGAGTTAAAACAGAGATTTTGTAATCTTCAAAGTATCACCAGGATTAAAAAAAATTTTTTTTTAAATGATGAGCCTGCCTATGTGGACATAGATCGCCAAAATCAATACCGCAGCCATCTTGTAGGGCAAGGACTTCACAGTGAAGGCTTATCTTGTGTACAGTAATTGTGAATAGTTTAGCTTTCACCTCCTGTGTCGCAAGCAAGGCAGACCAGATAAAGGAATCTCCTTAATATTCCTTTTTAGGACTATATTAAAATGAAGGAGGAACTGCACATTAATATGCGTATGACAATTTCTTCTCTATTTGTTGATTTTAGCCTGACTATGTGTCAGTTTTCCAGGGTTCACCACAAGGAGGTAGTCAACATGGGCTGGGTGCACTGTGGGAAGGTGTTGAAAGATAGGAAAGTTTTCCTGTCAGTGCTGGGTTTGAACTCACAGCCCAGGGGTTGTTACTCCAAGAGCATAACTACTCAGCCACCACACACAGCAACTGCACATTTTCGAGTGTAGTCAACCACTAAGCTAGCAGGAGATCATGGATCTTCAAAAGCAACTGGATATTCACACACTTTATTACTGTGTTATGCTTGTCTATATTTATGCCCATCTGAATATAAAGTTTAACATAAAAGTTAATATAAATTGCGATGTAATATTAATGACATAAAATAAATAATATTATGTTTAATTATAATTGAGAAATGTTGTGATGATATATAATTAATTACAATTTGTTCTTTTGTATTGATTCTTCAGTTATGAAGACTCAGCCTATGCACCCATTCAGCTCTTAGAAAATAACCTCATCAAGCATTCCCTTCCAAGCCTCAGATATCATACAGAATTATGTGCAAACAAGTCAACATCTGAATAGCGAACAGCATATAATTCACTTAATTTTGTTGTATGTATGGACTAGAGTGCTTCTCATGTAAAGTATCTTGTCTCCTAATGCACACCTGAGCAGCATCAACATTACAAATCCACTCTTCAATGGAGCATGGGTCTTAAGAAAGATAGAAAACTCACCAATGAGCATACTCCAAGAAAACCTGGAAGGCTTCCTGAGTCCTCTGTCTATAAGCCAATATCAGAGCATCTCTATTCCTAGTGGTCAGACTCGGGGTTTGGGGGTTTTCTGACTTTAATTAATGCAGAAATATGTACGATGAGATTCCTTCAGCTAGAAAACTTCTCTTGTTCACAATAATAGAATTACTTTACATTAAGATAAACCTACTCTGCAAAATAAACCTACTTTGCACAGTCCCTGCCCTTCAAGATGGCCTCTATATAACATTTTTCTACCTAAACCACCAGAGTACCCAGGCTCTCTATGTTTGAATAGAAAATTTTAAATCTGTTTAATTATCACAACTCTTTCCCATTGAACCAAGTCACCACCTATCAACTGTTGTGGCCAGTTTACAGGTAATCATAGAATAGAAATTAAATCTAGCTATACACACCACCAAGAAAAGTAAAGAAATAGTTAGCTACCTAGCTATATAGTTAGAAGCTAATTCTTACCCAATATATCCCTTTCAATTCCCAGAGCCAGCTTTGTATCAAAATTTTCCTTGGCTCTGCTAATCAGGCATTGGTAGGTTGCCTCCTGTCCATTTCTGTCTCTCCATATTTTTAGTACCCTGTGCTTCCTCAATTCATAATGTGGTATATCTTCTCTGATTGATTCCACGTCTACTTCAGATAGGCCAAGATAAAGGGCTACTTTCTCCCAGACCACAATCGAATAAGATATAGGTAACAAATGCTCCTCTCTCACTTGGGAAGTCACACGGTCTTCTCTCTCTTCCCAAGTCGCCATTTCTCATCAAACAAAAAGTCACAATGCTACGGTTACTCAGCCGGGGTCAGGGGAGGTAAAAAAAAAGGGAAAAAATAGGGAGAGTGAAAAACTGGCCTTTTAACTTTTTTTGTTTCTGGTGGCACGGTCTCAGTGTACACCCAGTCTGAGATTACCACCTCGCTCACGCGCATGAGTATTAGTGGTGTGTGTGTGTGTGTGTGTGTGTGTGTGTGTGTGTGTGTGTGTGTGTGTGTGTGTGTGTGTGTGTGTGTGTGTGTGTGTGTGTGTGTGTGTGTGTGTGTGTGTGTGTGTGTGTGTGTGTGTGTGTGTGTGTGTGTGTGTGTGTGTGTGTGTGTGTGTGTGTGTGTGTGTGTGTGTGTGTGGTGTGTGTGTGTGTGTGTGTGTGTGTGTGTGTGTGTGTGTGTGTGTTGTGTGTGTGTGTGTGTGTGTGTGTGTGTGTGTGTGTGTGTGTGTGTGTGTGTGTGTGTGTGTGTGTGTGTGTGTGTGTGTGTGTGTGTGTGTGTGTGTGTGTGTGTGTGTGTGTGTGGACCTAAGCAATATCATTGCAAACGTATGAGGAAGCAAGTCCCAGAGTGCTTTCATAAGGACATAGGAATTCTTTCCCCATGGAAGGCAATCAGCAAAGTGGAGGTGAGGTCTACACTGAGGAAATACCAGTTTATTGTCATAGCAAGCAACCATATGAACTAATTAAGTTCATGGTGAAATGTGAGGGTTGTTCTGACTGATTCAACCCTTTGTGTCAGACATTTCCATATGAAGTGACAAATGAACCCAAATATATGTAGCTATACAGACTGTATGATGAAATGATTTGTTGAGTAGCTGTGAATAAATTGAATTTATATATATATATATATATATATATATACATATATATATACTAGCAGCATATACCCCTTGTTGCCTGGCCAATTTCAACATGAAACAACATGAAACATTGTAGAAGCAACTCAAACTTTAGCATGGTTGGCCCTTTAATTAGCTTTTGGCAGCCATAACTACTTCCTGTGGGTGTGGCTAATACCAAACCACACACATTGCCACACCTAATTTTAGTTAATAATGCTCAACAGGTTACTTGGACTCCATATGCCCAGTTTCAGCCTGATTAGTCCATAAATGAGTTTTTGGAAGGATTAATGATGTCTTATGGGTGTGGCAATGACCAAACCACACCCATTGACACACACACATGTGATTAGTAATGCTCACCCAGTTGCTTGAAAGTCTCTTCCAAATATCAGTCTGGGTGGTCATTTAGTACCTTTTAATAGCCAAAACAACCTCAAGTGGTGTGGCTAAGGCCAGACCACACCTACATCTGGTTAATATTGCTTTCCCTGGTACTTAGAGACCACATGCCAATTTTTTTCCTGGTTGATCATTGATTAACTCTTTTCAACTATATTAACTTCCTGTGGATGTGGCCATACCCATCACCATGCCCACATGTGTTTAATAATGCTCACCCAGGTTCTGGGAGAGTACATGCAGAATTGTGGCCTTTTTAGTCCCAGTGTTAAGCCGTGATGCCTAGACACACATACTCATGAACCAAAAAATATATATATATTCAATGTGTTTGTAGATCGAACTCCTTTAATTCCAAGCATTACTCAGAAATTCTTTTTTCGGCACTTTTTCACTTTACACACCAATGGGAAGAGGTGTAACCAGGAAGGATTCCACCTATGTCACTCCCAACGTCAAGTTGTGTATGTATACCATGTATTAAGTCTGTTCCTCCAAGGGTTTGTCTGGTCAAAGTACCATTATTGGCCCTTTTTTTTTTTAGCCTGACATAAGAACAGAAATGGGTGTTGTCATATACACATTTAAAACATTTCACAGATTATATTGATTCCAAATATATATGGGTTCACAGGTCTAACTCCCTAGGTTCAACTGTTTTTGCTGAAATACAATTTTTGGCATTTTTAGTCTTAAAAAGGAAGAGGTGTGGCCAAGTGGGACCCAGATGGTTTCTAGCCTACCAAAAAAATTGAGCTACTACATCTCTTCTGGTACATATGGAATTTATGGACTTAGAGACCTAGAATTATGCTAATAACTTGACTCTGGTGGGGAATGGACTGGGTTACACTAGGCCCCACCTCTTCCTATGGGTATGTCATCATAGCCCAGGTATGTCTATTAGTTGAATACCTAACTACACAGTGGTACACAATGGAAAAAATATATTTTGGCAACCCCACTTTTACCTCAGACATCAGGGGTGGATCTAGGATTTCAAAAAGGGGGCCTCTTTTCTTTCCCAACAGTGGGTGTAGCTTCTCAAATTCAAAGGGGTATATATATATATATATATATATATATATATATATATTTTTTTTTTTTTTTTTTTTTTTAATTTTTTTTTTTATTTATTTATTTTTTTAAAATTATCATAAATTTTTAACCAGCAGAGCTATCCAGCTTGCCTAGGTAAAAGAATATTGAATTTTCATATACAACCAAATCCAAAGCCAGCCACTGTGAGGCACTTCAAATCTCCTTGGGAAGTGAAACAATTGCATTTTAAAGAATAGTGGCATGAAAATTTAGACAGCTAATTTTTCTGGGCCACCAATAGCTATCAACCACTTTCTATTTGTGTCAGCTTTTGGCTATTGTTTTTCATGCTTTTTTGTATGAAAAATTTGAATTCTTTGTTCCTTCAATTTACTTTATTATCTATCCTAGCTTCCAATGATTATGTCTGCAAAATTTTATTAAAGTAGGTTCAGCCATTAGAAGCCTTATTCAACATAAAAGTTTGCCTATGGCTTTATATGTATACAGATGGTGTCTATTGCATATATATGTATTAACAAATTTTAAAATTTTAGAAATGTTCGATTCTCCACTATGAAGTTAAAATTATTTTTGTATAAAGGTATTAATATATAAGTAACAATAAGTTATTTCAGGCATACTTATCAGCAACTTTAGGACAGCTGTATTGAAAAGTCTTAACAAAAAAACGGGTTGTGTTGTTGCTCTTGGCTAAACTTGAAGGACTAAAGGATTCATTTTGGAGGGGACTAGAAATGTTTAAAAAAATTTTTTTTTGTGTTTAGGTAGTGAAATAATGTTTCTAGGTTTTATTTTGAGTAAGAAGGTGGTTACGTGATGGTGGTAAAATCAGAATAGACTTTCTTTGAGAATAGATTGTTTACAGAACACAAATAAACTGAGGAACATGGAACTGGAGCCCTTGGCTTTACATACCAATGAGGAATATTTGGCACTAAATTAGACGGAGGGGGGGGGGGGGGGCAGGGTGGGTAGAGATCAGACTCAAACTTTGCAGGAATTGGGAGCTCAGTAGGAGGAACCAGCTTACTTCTGGCAACCCTTTTATTGTTGCAGCAAGAGTTGGCACGGCACCCTTCTCACTTACATATAACCACCAACAGATCTTCAGATTAAAAAATAGGAAATCTTGAGCACTTAGAAATGCTTATTAATTGATAGATTTATGATATGTTGTGGGAAATAAAACAAAATTTAGAAGAACATTCCAACTAAGCTGGCAATGGTCCTCTAGTACAGTGCTCATTAACCTTTCTCAATATTATTCATCCCAACCAGAGAATCTTGTTACCCCTAAACATTGGGAACCAGCAGGAGGCCACAGGGGGAGGATAGGGTGGGTAGCAAACCAGTAGCTTTTAAGCTAGCTATTACTTGTTATTTAAAATTTTAAACACAATTTTGATAATTTTTTCCAACTAACTTAGTCTGGCTCATCTTGTGAATAATCACTAACTTGAGCAGGAGGAAGGGTTGAGTGGATTTGAAAAAAAAGCCTCAAATTTTGATTTCCCCACGAGTTCTCTGGAAAATTTCATTTGAAAATTGAAATTCTGGAAACAATTTTAGCTAAAGAAGGTTCAAAACACCCTGCAATACTAATTGGGCTGCCTCTTCACCAGCTGAAACTTTAGTTAAAGCTAAAATTGGCCTATGTTAATAAAATTGGGGCGAGGATAATTGTAACAGTTAGCATTGGAAATCTGGGTTTGATAAATGTATTTCAGTTTGAATTTATAAATTAAAGTTGGAGAAATGGGGGCCTCCTTGGAGACCTGTTGAACCCCCCCCCCCCCCCCCCCCCCCCCCTGGATCCACCACTGGACATTTATGTCCAAATATCCCCATTGATAATAACACTGTCCAAGTCAAAATTCATGTTTGGAATAAAAAAAAAAAAAAACAACAAAAAGCCATAATTGTGGAGAAAAGTAAAAGAAAAATTTTTTTAATGAAAAGTCACATGGACGAAGGGTGCTTCATGTTACACTACCCATGTGGTTTCGAATGGACTTTTGAAAAAATAAAGTTAAACACTTCTAAAAAATAAAGATTATCATTGACTGCCACTGACGAATGACATCCATTGGTGGCAAACACATGTGGCTTGAAGCTTGACCACTCAATGTATTGTTGCTGTGTATATTCTGTGTATATTCATCCAATTTTATGATGCCATTATTGATTTTCAACTTCAAACTACCATCGAAGCTGTGAAAGACAGTGAGCACATGACCTTCATTGTTGAGGCTGACCATAGGATGGTAGTTTCCACCAGAAGGTGTATACACAGTCTCACTTATTACAATTTCATCAGTCTCGATCTTCCCTGAGGTGTAATGGATGGTTCGTGTGTAGCCACGTGAATATCCAATAGCCATTTGCCCTTGGTTGTTGATAGCAATGGAGTCATGCTTAGTCGATTGGGAATCAATAAGGATTTTGGAATTACTCCTCCACACAATGATGTCTCCTTGGACATCACCAATACGATAGGCAGTCTCCCAATACACCAAGCC
This sequence comes from Lycopodina hypogea, assembly GCA_963969325.1. NCBI lineage: Eukaryota > Metazoa > Porifera > Demospongiae > Poecilosclerida > Cladorhizidae > Lycopodina > Lycopodina hypogea. Next base: position 3,687,064 of record OZ017783.1, on the reverse strand, counting down.
TTTCTCATAAGCCACAACTACAGTGTTGTCATTGGTTAATGAGATTGTTGGATTCCCACTTACAGCAAGTACTTGTTTTTGGCCATTCCATTCTACATATGCCGAGTTCACCACTTGATAACTGGGATTTGTGTCGTGTACGAGTTTACCTATCCTGTACCATATTATTCTGCCAATTTGAGCAGCAAACACTACTATCCCAATCCTTCATCATTGATGGTGTTGAAGGACATGGAACTGTTTCTCCATGTGACCTTTTCTGCTTGAGATAGCCAATCCTGTAACGCAGTTTCAGACCAATGATAGTTTCTTTGTGGTAGGCCTGAAGTATCCATCCTTTGTTGTTCATGCAGATGGAAGGATACTGCCCATTACTGCGCATGTAGAATGAGTGTGGTTCAAAATTCATATGCATATCTATGATAGAGATGAAGAAGAGTCAGTGGTATATACAACAGCAAGAGATACTCTTATGAAATTCATATGCAATTATAAAAAAGAGTAAGATACCAATGAAATAATGTATATTTTATATATCTTCATAACACTCAGGACTTACATGAATTGAGCTTTGGAGTTGGTGAAGAAGTTGATGTACCACCTATTTCCATATAAGTAAAAACCAATATTAATTATTGAAACAAAATAAGATCTAAGTTTGTAATCCCAGCACCCATAATTAAATAACTAATGTTTTTAAACATCAAAGGAATACTTATATGATTTCAATAAATGATATTATTTTTTTAAAAACAACAAATGAAGATACAACAAAATTTTTTTCGAAATAGTGAAACTAATGGTATCAATGGTGCTAACATCAATCCTCTACACTGCATTGAATCTAAATAGACTTCAGAATATCAATTTTGACAGTATACATGTACCATGAATATTTACAGACTCCCCCATGCATTTAAAATCATTAGCACAAATACTATCTATCTATACCATAAAGTGCAAATAGTCTGTCTGTGTACCCGTAATTCATGTTTGAACGGTTGAAGTTAGATCCACTGATCCATATACATTTAGAATTAGTGTCACAAGGGAAAGTCACGAGCATGTATATATGGCCACACACCCTTCCATATTAAAAAAGGCCCAAAATGGTACTTTTGCTAGAAAAAAAGAGGATGAGGCTACAGACCTAAAACTTGGCATGCACGCACAGTTTGACTCTGCGAATTGCATGGGGTGCATCCCATCTGGTCACACCTCTTCCTCTTTGTGTGTAAGGCTAAAAATACCCAAAACAGCACTTCTTAAATATATTTTGATCTAATCACGTGTTCACTTTAATTTTAAAAATCTACAACATGCCATGAAAGCAGACATTTTTGTGACTGCAGCTACTGCCCATATGGCAGGTTTTTCTCTAGTACTTATGAATGTCAATGACTTCGAACTTCTTCCTGAGTTTGGGTCAGATGGTCTCTAGATATTTTGGGCATCATGTGGGTATCCTTACTTATTTTTACCACAATTTTTTTTTCTGAAAGTGTCACCCCTAGTGGGGAAAAAAATCATTCAAAATTTCCAAACCAAAAAAGTTTTAAAAGATTGTGGTGAAATTGAAAGGCTTAGTGTTTCCAAACTGATGGTTGGTGGTTCAATTCCCTTTCGATTTCATTTTCTTCCCTTCCCCCCCCCCCTTTACTTTGTTTCCTTACATTTTTTCATTCTATCTTTTTCTTTGCATTTTTTCATCCATCTTTTTCCTTCTACCTTTTCCTTCTATCATTTTTCCTTTCATCCATCTTTTTTTTCTTTTTATTTTTTTTTCCTTATAGCTTTTTTCTTTTTATCATTTTTTTCTTTCTTCCTTTTTTGCTGTTATCTTTGTTCCTTCTATCTTTTTTCCTTCTATTTTTTTCCTGCTATCTTTTTCCTTCTATCTTTTTTCATCATCTTTATCCTCCTATCTTATTATTTTTATCTTTTTCATCTATTTTTTTCTATCTTTTTCCTCCTATCTCATTTGCATTCAATTTTTTTCCTTCTATATTTTTACCGTCTATGTTTTTTCTTCTACATATCTTTTTTCCATCTACGTTATTTCCCTTCTACATTATTTTCCTTCTATCTTTTCCCCACTCCCTTTTTCCCTTATTTTTATTTTTTCTCCTTTTATATTTTTTCCCACCCCCTTTTTCCTCTTCCTTTTCCCCCCTTTCTTTTATATCTTTTCCCTTCCTTTTCATTCCTTCAATGATTTTTCCTTTTACCTTTTTCATTATATATTTTTTTCTATTTCTTTTCTTCCCACCTTTCTTTCCACTGGAAAATCAGTTTAAAAAAATTTTTTTTTCTCCATTTTTTTCTCCATTTTTTCTTTCCGGCAGAAAGGCAGTGGTTTATTTCCAATTGTGAATGTTTTTCTCTATTTTTTCCTCCATTCCGTTTTTTTCCCCTTCCCTTCCTCTTTTCCCCCTTTTCATTGTTTTCTTCCTCTCTTCTAATACCTGATGAAAGAAACGTATGAGTTTGGGCCAATTTTCAACTTTTGGACTGTGCGTTTTTCTTCTTTTTTTTTCTTCTTAGTGTAAATGATTGGATTGTATTTGTGTGACTTAGTTAGTGTCCATTAATTGTATGATGTTTGTTTAATTATAGAGATTAGTGTAAATGCTCGTATTGTTTGTAATACTATCTAGCTCTGTGTAAGTATTGTGCACTGTTGTCCTATCACTCAGTTCATTATCATTACTGGGCTGAAGGCAGGTAGCTTGGCAACCAATTCTGAAGATCAGTAGTTCAACACACAGCTTGGAAAAAAAAAGAAGTTTATCCTAATACAGTAAACATGTCAACTGGAAACCTGTCAACTGGAAATCTATCAACTGAAAACCTCTAAGGTGAAAATACTGCCAACTGAAAACCTGTCAGCTGACTCAGCTCCAGACCTGTTTATTTTAAAACTGAAAAGCTGTCACCTGCAACTGGAGCAGGTTGGGAGCTGGTGGGTTGGCTCCATGAATGGGCTTCTTGACTTCCGGCGCACTCTTTGACATGGCCTTGAGATGATATGGTGGAGGAGATGGTCATTGTTTTCTTCTGTTTTCCACAACAGGACAAAAACAGCTGCTTCTTGTCACAGAGCAGGGGAAGTGATGCCAGATAGAAGGGGTAGGTAGTGGACTGGGGTGGTGTGCAAGGATCCAAAGACTATACATATGGCTGTGTTCAGAGCTGTGTCAAGTTTCTTGACGTGTGCACTTCTGCACCAGACTGGAGCACAGTACTTAGTGGCAGAGGGAACAAAGGCCTGAGTTGAGATGCACATAGTGTCAGTCGCAGCTCTCCATGTTGTGCCAGCCAGGTGATGTATGAGCACAATGCAAGAAGAGGTCTTGGCTGACAGGTTTTCTATGTGCTGGCTGTATGTCAGGGACCGATCAAGCTTCGCTCCAATGTATGTTGGTGTGGCCTCAAAGTGAAGTGGGTTACCTTTTCCATGACTTTGAGCTTGCATTTAGTGTCACGGTTAGTGAAATGGAATGCAGAGGATATGGTCTTTGCCATGCTGAGCTTGAATCACCAGTTGTCAAGGTAGGTGGACAGGTTGGTTATGTCCACATCAAGCCATCCTCCATGGTCTGCCAATTCTTATTGGCAAGCAGGATAGACAGGTTGTCTGTGCATCCATACTTGTTCACTCATGTGGCTGGGATGTCGGGGATGCAGATGTTAAAAAGCATTGGCAACAAAGCCGAGAACTGTGGGATACTCTTCTTCAGTCACCTCAGTCTGCCTGTTTGTCCATCGCTGATGTGGAGCATAAAGCTGCAGTTGCTCAGATCTTCATAGCGAAACCCACAAGATGGAGGTCAGGAATCGTGTGGACAAGTTTGAGATGGAGTCCTTTGAGCCACACTGTGTTGTACACAGCCATGAGGTCAAGCAGTACGATGCCAGCTTTCTCGCCTGCCTGAAATGTGTCCTTGATGTCTTGGGTGAGGAGGGTTACTTTGTCTGTGGTAGACCTCCCATGGCAGAAGCTGGTCTGTTTTTTTTTGGAAGTTTGTGGTCAATGACCAGGTCAAGGCAAGCATAGATGAGGCGCTCAAGGATCTTGTATGGTACGCAGAGGAGAAAGATGGGTCGGTATCCCTTGAGATCATCTGCTGGCTTGTTAGGCTTTCGTAGGGCGATCACCTTTGTGCGATGCTGTATCTTTGGCAGTTGGGATCTCTTGAGGCACCCTGAGCAGAATCTTTGCAGCCAGTCCATTGCCTTTTGTCCTTGGTGTAAGACAAACTATGGGTGAATGTTGTCAGCTCCAGGGGCTCTGTTCTCATTCACTCATTTGATCGTTCAGTGATCATTTTGGCAGAGTAGTTACCAGAGAGTTCACCAGAGGGGTCTGTTTCAACTCCCAGGGACTTGGAAAGGTCTTTCACTTAGGTGTTCATCTTCTTTGTGAATGACTTATCCACATTTGAGAACCTGCCATTGTTAATCAACTGTGTAGAGATGGAATTTTGATGATGGGACAGGTGGATGGCATGGATGACCATCCTGTTAGCATGTTGATTGTCTGCCAGGCTCGTCAGCTGGACTGAGTGAAGTTGGTTGACTCCACTGTCTCAATCCACTGCTCTCTGCACTTGGTGATGAATCGCATGGGAAGGTCAGTGGTGGCCTGAGCTCTCTCAGCATTGGTGATGGCTTCACTGTGTTGATACAGGAATGAGTCACACTCTTCATCCCAGCACAGGGTGTAGTTGTTTTCTGCATCTGCGTGGGATGTGCACTTTAGCAGCACTGAGCAGGAGTGGGCAGTATGCCACATAGGCTTCATTAATGTTGTCAGCAGTGGGCAAGGGCAGACTGTCAGTTTTGTTGTTGATTTCTGCTTCAAAATCTTTTCATTTCGCTTTGTGTAAGTTCTACGAATGAGCTGGTCTCCCTCCCATCACCTGGATCAGAGATAGTAGAGCTATCAGCGATGGACAGTGCTAGGAGTGAGGGAAGGTGTCTAGTGTGCATCTCTTTGGGAGCAACTCAGACTTAACTACTTTGGTGAAGCCCAGGTCAGGGTTAGTTTCAGTGTTCCATTGCCCTGAGCGAAAGGTAGATGGCTCCTTGGGGTTGTAGAGCAGTGTGGTGTCAGTGGTGGAGGCCGATTCGGATAGTGCAATACAATCTTGGTTTGACTGCCTATAATTCCAGACCGTATGCTAGCTGTTGAAATCACCAGCACAGATTGCTGGTGCTGGAGCATCTGGTAGTGAACCCTGTTCAAATCGGCTCAGTAGAGGCTTGTAAACATTGATGATGGTAGTGTCGTTTACTCTGATGGTGATCCACTCGACCAAGACATTTGCAGGAGCCTGGTTGATGGGTGGCCAGGCCATGCTCTTTCTGATGAACATAGCCAGGCCATGACTAGTAGTTCTGATCCGTCGAGTTCTCTTGTGGGTCTCCTGGAGTAAGATGACAGTAGCTGAGTTATTGTTGGCTATCTGCTCCAGGATGTTTAGTTTGGCTGGCATGGCACCTTCAATGTTTAGCTGAAGGATAGCGAGGTTCTGACTTTCGATGGCAGGGGAGGCCACCCGTCCTGAAAATGACGTGTGCTGTCGGTTACGGGTAAGGCGGGTTGCTGGTTGAAGACATTAGTTTGGCTGGGCACAAGTCTGCTGTATATAGGTTCGTTACACTCAGTTACTTGTAGGGTAGGCAACATAGAGGCTGTCTTCTTTGCCCACCAGACAGTCAGTCAGCAAGCTGTGGAAGAGGGGGTATTACAATATCAGTACCATTTCATTGATTTTATGCATCTTATGTTCCAGCTTACCACCTCTGACTTCTACAGTGGTCAGCTTGTGGAAATTTTAATCTCAGTCCCAGACCCATTATTCACAGCACTGGATGTATTGTATCACCACGTGCAAATGTGAGTCTGGTGACTTGTCTGTGCATTCCCTGTCCCAGGCTGCAATGTCAATAGAGCTAATTATGGACCAAAATAATTATATAATGAGATTTTACTACCTGCCAAGGTTGTAAAATTTTTCTAAGTGACTGACTGTTTCTGACGCCATCCCCAGTGGTGCTATATATTTACCAGCATAACATAAGACTTCATGAATATGTAGTTCTGGTTAACCAAGTGAGTGGATGTGGCTTTTGTAGTTGCATTCCACGGATGTGGAAAGAACACGGAATGCACAGGCAAGTCACCAGACCCACTTCATTTGCGTGACAGTGATGCAATACATCCAGTGCTGTTAATAAAGGGGTCTGGGACTGAGACTATGGAAATACTGTGAATTTACTGAGATGTTTTGGAAATTTCAGGGTTGCCTCACTGTCTGACAATAGAGTGCCTTCCCTAAAGGAGGAAGGCCTTGCTGTGCCTGCTAACCTGCCAAGTTGGAGACCAGTCCACCCTAACGGATAGTTCTTTCTTCTTTTTTTTAAAATAAAAATGGACATAATCAGTGTAAAGTGTATTTTGTCAGATCTCTCAGGGATTTTAGGGAGTAAATTAAGAGCAATTCAACTCTACAGATCTTTTCAAAGATCTTTACTCCATTGACGAGTGGATTAAAAATCCTGAGGCTGGTCCAGATGGTCATTGAGTTATATGATGCTTTACAATATGATGATTTGCGTGACAAGTACTCCTACTCCATACATCAGAGAGAAAATTGAAGTGACTTGGCCATATCTACTGTTCATTATTTCATGTTAATCTATTCACTTTCACATTAACTGTAATTCTGGAAGAAGAATATATATATAGATTTTTTCCCCTTTCCATTTCCCCCCCCCCCCCCCCATTTCTCTTCTCCCTTATTTCATTCCTTCTACACTGTAAGTATGTACCTTCATTGGATGTGGCAAGACAGGACCATTGGAGAGCTTAAGATTGAAGAGGGATTTTTAGCATACTTTGGCCAATCTGGGAAGGACATGAGATATTTCAGTTGAGCTTTTCACTCACCTACATGTTAAAAGCCTTCTCTATACACTTTCATCCAAAACAAGACAAATGAGCTGAGGTGTTTAGCCAGCCTCCAACTCCTTCCCTTATCAAAATTACAAACTCACCAGTTACCTCATGGCTTGATTTCTTTTCCTTTAATAGCTCTGTAGCTTCAAAATTGAAGGGATGTACACATACTAAGCATTTTGTTATCATCATTTTATTAATTTTTTTATTGCTATTTCTTCTTTAAAAAGAAGGGAAAAAAAGATGAAAAATTTAGGATATCCATTAATTGCTGACTAAATAGTGAGAACTGGAGATTCATGCAAAAAAAAAAAAAAAAAAAAAAAAAAAAAAAAAAAAAAAAAAAAAAAAAAAAAAAAAAAAAAAATTATGTCTTACAGGATGAATTCATGTGTCACTGACAGGATGAAAACCTAGAGAGTTGGCAGTACTGCTAATTGCATAGAAAGTATATAACATGATGGTTTGGTAGAGGGTTTGCTTAACTAGACTAGAGTTCTTGGTTTATTTGGGTAATCTCCTACGGAGACCCTTTACCCTCCCCCCTCCTGTTGGTGGTTTATAGGGTAAAGGGTCTGCCAAACAAGACTATCACTTGTGAGTGATGGTTGGAACGGGTAAAAAAGAAAAAGAAAAAACTGAACAATAGCGGAGTGGCGACCCTTTGCCTTAATCTCCTCCGAGTCAGTCGTAGTCTCTGGGTGGGTGCCTGGAAGGCTGGATATCGCAGAGCTGGGTGGATTGACGGGTCTCCTGACTGTATTTGTTTTGCGGTTGGAATAACGGTGGACCCATGGCTGAAGAAAAGCTTCCTGGTCAAGTTTAGTGAGTTGCCCTTGTTTCTCGGCCACCTGAACTAATTTGGTGTGCAGTAGCAAAATTTGTACTAGTGTTATGAAAAATGACAGATAGAAGCACAATATTGAAATATTAGTGTGTGACTGTGTATTGCATTTCCAAGTTTAATATCAAAAGATATGTCATCTTCATGCATTTTTAATCCCCTAAAAAGTGAATACTAAGAGCATCTAACCTGTATCAGCATTATAGTGGAGAGTTTCTGGAAAAATCAATAGTTAAAAAAATTTTTTTATTGACTCCAATTTAAAATACCAGATTATTATTTTTACACTTGTATTTCTACATCGGCTGCCCTTCTGTTGTTCATGGTAAAGGGTCTACAACAAACACCCTGTTTTTTAAAATGGTGAATAGAGAGGGGGGGGGGGGGGGGGGGGGGGAATTTCGTGACTTACTACCAAGAGGAGTAATGGAGGAACTATGAAGATAACTATTTCACTAGCATAGAATAATTACCATGGAATAATTACCATGGAATAATTACCATGGAATAATTACCTTAAAATAGTTATGGTTGAATAATTACAGTGGAATAATTACAGTGGTGGATCCACAAAGTAGCAGGAGGGATAGCTTTGAACAAATTTCAGGGAGCCTGGGGTGAGCCTTTCTGATGAATAATGAAGTTTTCGTAAGTTTATCGTAGAATTCTATACATAAATATTTTTCTAAATTATCCACTGCAAACAACTCTTGTGTAACCAGTTCTCTCTCTGCTTTAGAGTGATTGCTGAGGTTTCCCCCCCTTGAATAGGCTATGTATTAAGACTTCACCCCATCAGTTATTTCTGAGTTTTTAGCTGCACAAGAAAAATTGGCTGTTTGGTTAATAGTGGTGGTAAGAATTTCTGCAAGTGTGGAGTTTCTTGACAAAAGGTACATAGTAACACAAAGCACAAAACGAATCGAGTGTGAACCCTAAAAGAAGAGGTGGGGGTGGGGGGGAAATTAGAGAGAAAAAATATAAATGAATAGATAAATAAATTAATAAAGATGGATGATACATATTAAATAAATATTAGATAGCAAGCCTACGTTTGCATGAAGAAAGACTGCACACACAAACCTGACTTTCATCAAGAGAGTTATAGGGAATAACACTACTTGGTAAAATGGAGTTATAGAGATAGTTGGTGTGAGCAAAGGATTGGAGAGGTGGAATATGTGGTCTGGAAAATAGCGGAGTCCATGTGCTATTTTGTAGACACAAAGTTTGAGGTGCAATCTTCTATAGTAACCAAGCCGATGAGTTCGTCATAGTTCAAGTCCCACTGGTCAGTAATTATTTTAAATGTAAATTTTCGCACAGTTTCTAGTTGGCTGATCTCTTTCTAAGTGAATGGATCGCAGTTGTGCAGCGTACTCAGGATGGGGATAAATAAGACATAAGTACAACTGTTTGAGATTGTCTGGAGATGAATTAGTGTAAAATTGTCTGTACAAGAGTCTAATTATCTCTCTTGCCATTTTGCAAACTTCTGCGATATGGTTTGATGAGGAGAGATTTCTTTTAGTTAAAACACCGAGACACTTATACTCTTCTACCTCCGCTAACAAAACTTCATTAAGGTTGAGTGTTGGTGCATATCTAATTGGTGTTCTTTTTTTATTTTTATTTTTAGAGAGTATCATGAATTTACACTTTGCAGGATTCAGCTGCAGGAAGTGATCTGCTGACCACTCCTCTAAGGTAGCAATAGCAGATTGAACAGCAACAAAATCTTCAGGCTGTAGTCAAAAATATGGCACAGATATCTTTGCCGGACTTCCAAGTATTTAAGCCACTCATGAACTGTAGAGATTAGTGCAGTGATAGTTGAGTGACCAAACCTGAATCCCATTGACTATCAGAAAGTGGACAGTTCTCTTCTAGGTGCCTGATTATGAGAGTGAGTATGCCACTCCAATACTAGACTCAGCACACACAGAAGTGAAATTGGTCAATAAGTGCTTGTCAAGTGTTGATTAGTTGATGACTTCAGAATTGGGGCAATGAATAACAATTCCAACCCTCAGGAATTTTTTTCCATCTTATTACACAGGTTGAACATTTGAGTAAGAGAAGGTGCAATACTCACTGCAGTGCACTTTAAATAACATTCTCCTCGAGAATGAAATTTATAAGAACCCAATGATGTGGGGGTTGATCTTCTCATTAAGATTGCCATAGAATCACAATACACTCTATCAAAAGGACTTTAATATATTGTAGAGAAAACCAAGAAAAATTGTTGTTTATTATTAATTTATATTGCTGTACTTCTTTGCTTTTGATCAGATTATTGCATTCTGCCTAATTATTGCAAACTATAGTTATGATTGTGTCCAATTTATTGGGATGCAAAATCACATTTGTAGAGATGTATACAATAGGTTTTCCCTCTGTCCTACCATACTCTAATTTCCAGGTTATCTTACAATGAGTTTGCTAACTACAGCACGTGCGGAGTACGTGCACCAAGCCACGTGTTACAACTCAGAACAAAGATAGGAATACAAGAAATAGGGTATTCTGGTCAGGATATTCTTGTAATGTTTGAATTCTTATATCCTAAAAATTTTAAAATATTGAAAGGGGGAAAAGATGTTAACTTGTATAATTTTTCTACTCCATTGGGCAGTAACATGATAGAAGATACAATGGTGACTCTCAATGGATTCAACCTGGTCCTGCCAGGTCTTTGGATGTCCTCTTTGTCTCTATCTCATCAGGGGCTACTGTAGTTACTTCTTGGGCACCTTCCTTTAAAGTTTAACAAGTTGTCACACGTCTTGCAGCCTTCTCCTACACTCTTGTGGTCCTCCTCACAACCAGTACACAGAGTTTGTTCAGTAGCCATAGGAAGCATCTCTATTCAATCCTCTGACTACCTGTCAGTGAGAATCAAATATTCTATTTTCTGGCTTGATTTCGGGATTGTGATCCACTTTATATGAAGAACTAAATTATCTGGCAATTTCTCTGTTATCACTTTTTAAGTTTGTAACACTCCCTGGATTTATACAATTGCTTTTCTGGCAAACTCCATATCTGTGATAGTGTCTCATGATGTTCTCTCTGGTGGAATCAACTAGATGTGTGATGATTTAATCGAACAAAGTCCCCCCCCCCCCCCCTCCCTTCATATGCTGGCTTATTTTAGCTGAAGTGATTGCAACCCACAATTCTTAACTTACATTTCTGGATATGCATTATACGATAAGTTTTAAATAATTTCCACTTACTATCAAACTTGGGCCAAGGACTCTTGAGTGCTGTATCATGTGTATGAGTGCAACACTTCAGAGGCTTTTAATCTTTCATGTACTGGTTTTATTAATTTTCATGCACACATTGCCCAAATTTGGACTATCACAAATGTCAGTCTCTAAGTTTACAGATGCATCTGTTGCTGTGTTGATGGCATTTTACTGCCATCACCATAGCTACATATGAAGTCCTATAGCTCTTCAAAACGTTATCCAAATCTGTTCGGCTGGTTTAGTCTAACTGTATGTAGATGAACCTTGAACCCTCATCATTATTTAAGATACTTGTGTATTTATTTGTAAAGAGTAGTTATTTGTTACTTAATCAGTTTTAAATGACCAGGAGCAATAATTAGAATATCTGTATTCCACCCGCATTCTTAAGTTCAACCGATTATTTTATTAATAATGAGAGAGTACTGTGTGTAGGACTCCTTCAACATATGGTGAGGGTAATCTTGTTTGTATGTTGCACCAATTATATTGTTGAGCTATTCAACAATCACTGTCTATATGCTACGCCATCTAAAAGTCTGTTTTGTCCAAATGTGTGCAAGTGAACTTGGACTGCCACTGATATCTATGGTCCAGTCACTGGATACTTGTGAGGCATGACCTTTGACATATCAGTCAGTCACACATGCTTAAATGGAGCTTTTTGTTCAGTCAAGGAAATGTGGTAACCATTTCCTTTACTCCGGAAAAGTGATTATATTCATATTTAGGTTGTTACCCATAAGTTTTCGGCTGGAACCCTTTCATATCCAGGTTCCTGACCCACTCATATTTTGGACGGTGATCCATTCATAATGGACGTGTAACCTTAGATGGTTGTGGTGGGTGGCCTTTTAGATTGCTTCATACTTAAGACAAAAGAATGTGATTTCCATGGCAATTCAATCTTTCTTGTGTAACTGCATTATCAAATTGATGGTACAGTTGCACATTCGATGTGTAGCTTCCTTCAATCTCTACCACAGCTAATTGGATTGAACAACCATGCCCACACTATTGTGTCACTGTCGCAAACTTGGTGGGCATGATATCACCAACTGTATACAATGATTGTGCTCTGCATCATGTGTCCTGTATAATAATCAACTATCCACTGTGTTAGCCACTGTGTGAACGTTTGAGTCTCAATACAGTAGTGTATTATCCAGGGTTTTGAACTGGGGGGGGGGAGGGGAGGTTGTGTTGAAGAGGAATTATTTCAAGACTAAATTCATTGAGCAGCCCCAATGAAGTTTGTCAACACAAAACTAAGCTTGGCAACCATTTAGAGTATTCACCTCCTGGTGTCCCTGGGTGGTATGCAGTCACAGAAGACAGATATTGGATATGGTGAAGGGATGCTTCTATGCTCTACTTGCTGATCACGACTAATGCTGCATAACTTGTGTTTGATCTTCCTCACTACCCTGAGGCAGTGGAGTGAGACTGCACATCTCACCTCCATGCTGTTATTATCCATTCCTCTCCTGCCCTTTCTGCCCTCCCACCTGGATAAAACCCTGAGAATATAATAATGTGTTCAATTTCATAATTGAAATGAATTTGTTATTAGCAACTCCAAACAAATAATACTTCTGTGATAAAGGAGATCCATAGGTCAATCCAATAGTCTTTTCATTGATTCAAAATAGAGCCAGTTCTGTCCATTTTTATTTGAATATCTAAACTGAAGTGTAGTTCTGAATCAAGTGTGGTTCTGAATCGAGTGTGGTTCTGAATCAAGTGTGGTTCTGAATCGAGTGTGGTTCTGAATCGAGTGTGGTTCTGAATCGAGTGTGGTTCTGAATCGAGTGTGGTTCTGAATCAAGTGTGGTTCTGAATGGAGTGTGGTTCTGAATCGAGTGTGGTTCTGAATCGAGTGTGGTTCTGAATCGAGTGTGGTTCTGAATCGAGTGTGGTTCTGAATCGAGTGTGGTTCTGAATCGAGTGTGGTTCTGAATCAAGTGTGGTTCTGAATCAAGTGTGGTTCTGAATCGAGTGTGGTTCTGAATCGAGTGTGGTTCTGAATCGAGTGTGGTTCTGAATCGAGTGTGGTTCTGAATGGAGTGTGGTTCTGAATGGAGTGTGGTTCTGAATCGAGTGTGGTTCTGAATCGAGTGTGGTTCTGAATCGAGTGTGGTTCTGAATCGAGTGTGGTTCTGAATCGAGTGTGGTTCTGAATTGAGTGTGGTTCTGAATCAAGTGTGGTTCTGAATAGATTGGAATTGGTTCATCTAATTTGTACAGCCATGGATTGGTAGCTAGTACTGCACTTCATTTAAATATATAATTTTTATATTTGACTAATATCTATCATGAACATAATTTATGCCACTCTGGTCTTAAATTACGGATGCCATCATCGTCAATATTTTTGTGAATTTGGCATGTTTCCTTCAATATGTATACATTGTAATAATATTATAGGACACTCAATTTCTTCAAGATACAATGCTGTCTACATGTGTGGTCCCAGACAGTGTGTCTGCATGTGTGGTCCCAGACAGTGTCTGCATGTGTGGTCCCAGACTGTGTGTCTGCATGTGTGGTCCCAGACAGTGTGTCTGCATGTGTGGTCCCAGACAGTGTCTGCATGTGTGGTCCCAGGCAGTGTGTCTGCATGTGTGGTCCCAGACTGTGTGTCTGCATGTGTGGTCCCGGAAAGTATCTGCATGTGTGGTCCCGGACAGTGTGTCTGCATGTGTGGTCCCAGACTGTGTCTGTATTTATGGTTGTACGTATTCTCAAAGGTGATATATATTCAAGCATGACTCTCCAAATTCAGTGACCTCACTTCAACAAATGAGTAGTGTACGTATGTGTGTGAGTGCATCCATCCATGCATGCATGCATATCCAAATAGTTTCCAGTTGGCTTGTAACCAGCATGTGTGTATTGCTCATTGTACTTAATTGTTTGTTTATTGTTTGATGACTATTTCTATTTTTTTCTCTCGTCTCTGTGTCTATGCTGCAGTGACCATCGCTTCAAGCTGGTCATTGTTGGGGACTCACATGTGGGCAAGACCTCCCTCCTCCTCAGATACATAGTATGTTGTATGCCCTTCTCAACTTGTCTGTGGAGGCTATGTGTAGTGTGAAATCATGTGCTAGGCACATTGTTGAACAACAATACTGGCTACAAACAGCTGTAGGTGTGAAGCACCTTTTTATTCATATCAAATACATGTGACCAGTTACATTTTGTTGTTAGTTTTATTTATTGTTTGTAAGAAATATATATAGACTAGTAGGTGAACTTGATCCGATCGTCAATCGAGTGTCAACTTTATTGTACTGCCAAACCCTTAGACCTTGAGACAACTTGGCCTACATACACAACTTGACCAGGGGAGTAACTTGCCAATGTTATAATCCAATAGCTGGATTCTGAAGGCCTCAGGTTACTAAAAATGACAGTAAGTGGTTGATGTGAGTCTATTCCTGACCACACAAAAAAAGCTGGTCAGAATAACACTGAATGCTAGTTACCTCTGTTGAAATTACCTTTAGCATAATTTGAATTGAATGGGCATTAACCTTGTCACTATACCTATCCTCGCACCAAATGTCATATACCTGCTATCTCAGGCAATACTCTAATTTTATAGCTCTCTAATTTTTAGAAATATTTTTTTGCAACCAGAAAATCACAACTGTTACACCACTGTGAATGAGTGTCTATGTGAATGTGTGTGTGGGGGGGGGGGAGATAGAGAGAGAGACCAATATGTAAATTATATTGTAAATGGCAAACTTTATATTAAAATTACGCCTGATATCTGTGCTAAAGTGTAGGAAGTAGGGAACTTGGGGAGCAAACAAAGTTTAAAAGCTGTAAGACCTCACTTTGCTCAACCCACTAAATTGTGTGTATGTACCTACCTATGTGGCTAATGCACTGCCAAACTCTTGAACATAGAGACCTCAAACTTTGCTTGCACACACAACTTGACCAGGGGAGTAACTTGGGCAATTTTATAATCCCAGGATAGGAATGTGGGGGCCTTCAGAGTCCTGAGTTAGAAAAACAGGAGATTAAGTGGGTATGGCTAGTTTATCCCTGACAACAAAAAAAACTGGTCAAAATTACACTAAACATTAATCATCTATATTTCTAAGATAATGGGCATTAACCTTACCATTGCACCTACATTCATTCAACCTCAGTAAGTTTCCTTTTAATTTGAGAACACATTTATCGTTAAGGACGGACATACACATTCCTTTTTATATAGGATATATATATAGGCACACTAGGAGATTTTTTTAACCATTATTTGGACTTTGGAACTTATGTATTGTGTAGATGGAAAGGCTCTGTTACAAAGTTTTAGAAACAGTCAATGATGAGTTAATATTCCGTGCCAGCCCAAAGAACTTATCTGCCCAATTGACTACAGAGAGTGTATGTTCTCTGAGGTGTGGTGACCTTTACCAAACAAGTAATGTCTTTCATGTTTGTACATCTCATTCTCTGCATGTCATGTGATCACATCTCTGGCCTTCCGTTTAGTGTGGAGGCCACCTACAGTGTAGTTGGTCACTCTGTGGCTAACTGCTTCTCCTACAGACCAGCTCTCCTGTGGGAGTCATGGCTGCTGTCAGCTGGTATTTGTCCATGTCCATTCACTGCTGTTTTAGGAGGAACGTCTTTGTTTGCTTATTTCTTTATTTACCAGTTCTTGTTTATTTGTTCTTTTGTTATTTTTTATGACAAATATGTTGTTGTTTTTGTTAATAGGATGACCTCTTTCCAGAGACAGAAGTTATGAATATCGGTATTGATTTTGTGAGTTCATACATGAATATTACTAATACAAGAAAAATTGCTTGCTGAGCTATTATGTTTGCATCCACTATCCTGCACATGTATCCCTAGGCTTTTGCCATGCCGACTTTCGGAAGAGATAGCTCTGTAACAGACAATTAGGCAGGCAGACAGACATTTGGCACATTAGTATGAGGTGTGGGGGGGGGACAGAAGAAAATACAGTAGACCCTCACTAATCCGAATAACTTGGGACTTGAGCCTGTTCAGAATAGAGAAATTTTCGGATTAGTGAAATGAATGAATATCATTATTGTGACATGAATATGTGACCATTTTTCTGTTTCAGGTTTCTGATGCATCCATCCCAGGCAGCTGTTTTTTGTAGTGTCAGCTTGAAATGGTTTTTCTAATATCTGAAAAAATGGAATGTCTACTTGATACTTTTGGACAGAAGCTTCTGTGATAGATCCAGAAAGTAATGATGTTGGGTGTGGGGGACTGCACAAATTCAGGAGGTGTGACAATAGCTAGCTGTATGTGAACTATGAACTAGTTCTGTGGTAACTAGCAAGCACCTAGCTGAGTGTATTTGGAAGAACAATTAAATTTTCTTTTTCTTCAGACCTTCCACTACAAGCAACTCCAGCTTAATCAGCTCTTCCATTACTTTGTAAATGCAAAAAAAAAAAGTACCTCACCAATTAGTCTTGCCTGCAGCTGCACTAGCCAGGTATGGTTGGTAGAGGTGATTTGAAGTACTGCAGCAGGAATTTTCAACAACTGGAATTTGCTTGTTTTATATTTTTTTATTTTATTTTATTTTTTCTGTTTTGTTGGATTTATTTCATTTTATTATTTTTTTTTTCTTTTCTTTTTTAGAGGTGAGGGAGGGAAATAAAACCTGATAGCCCACACACACACACACACACACACACACACACACACACACACACACACACACACACACACACACACACACACACACACACACACACACACACACCTGGATCTAACATTAAACTTAGAACTCATTCATTTGATCCAGAATTTCTAATTTTTTGATGACTTGTTTTGGCTTCTGTGAAATCTACTTTCGTCAGTAATAATTTCAGTCACTCAGGTTGCATGATCACAACTCGTTCTTATCAGATCATAGATCTATTATATATTTTGATTTGTATGTGTGTTTGTATGTGTGTCTAGCCATCAAGGCCAAACCCTTGAACTAAAAAGGCCGAAATTTGGCTTGTGGTCTTCAAGTAACCGGATGAACATTAACAGCCACATGTGTGTGTGTGGTAATGGGAGTGGTTTTTGTCATAGCCATACCCACAGGAAGTTGTTTTAGCTACTAAAACCAATTAATAGACCAATCAGGCTGAAATTTGACATGTGGTCTCCAAGTACCAGGATAAGCATATGGTTGTGATTTGGCCATAGCCACACCCACAGGAAGTTGTTTTGCTATCAAAAGCTATTAAAGGACCAACCAGAGTTTAATTTTGCATGTGGTTTACAAGGAACCAGGTGAGAATTATTAAGCATGTGCAGATGTGGTAATGGGTGTGGTTTGGTCATGGCCACACCCACGGGAAGTTATTTTGGCTACCAACAACTAATTTGTGGACGAATCATGCTGAAATTTGACATATGGGCTCAGGTAACCAGGTGAGCGTTATTAGCCACATGTGGGTGTGGTTTGCCATAACTACACCCACAGGAAGTTGTTTTGGCAGCTAAAAGCAAATTTATAGACAAATCAGGTTGAAATTTGGCATATAGACTACAAGTACCAGGGTGAACATCATTAATTATATTGGTGTCATTTTATTATGCCACACCCATAGGAAGTCATTTTGACTACCAAAATCTAATTGAAGGACCAACTAGGCTGAAAATTGGCATGTGTCTCCAAGTAATTGGGTGAGTGCTATTAACCACATGTGGATGTGGGGTTGTCATAGCAGCACCTACAGGTAGTCATTTTGGTTACCAAAAGCAAATTGAAGGACCAGCCAGGCTGGAATTTGGCATGTGATCTCGAAGTTATTGGTAAGCATCATTGACCAAGCATAGGTGCATCAATGGGTGTGGTTTGGTCATGGCCACACCCACCAGTAGTTGTTTTGGCTGCCAAAAGCTAATTAAAGGACCTATCAGTCCAAAATTTGGCATGTGGTCTGCAAGTAACTGGGTGAGCATTATCAACCACATGTGGGTGTGATTTTATGGTAATCACACAGGAATTTTTTTTTGTATGCCAAAAGCTAGTTAAAGGACCAGCCAGGCCAAAATTTGAGTGGCTTCCATAATGTTTCATGTTGACATCGGCCGAGCAACGCCAGGTATGTGCTGATGGTGCAATATACAGGGATTAGAAACTGCTTAATTTCCCTGTTCCAATCGTGTTGTACTCGTAAGCATTTCTCCAGCAAAGAAGTTTCCTCAAAATTGCTGCAAATTGTCTCAGCCACTACCAGGAGAGGAAGGTACCTCATCCAATTGCTTACACTATTAACCTACTGCAATCACTTCTGCGAGGATCAAATACATCTAGCTAAACTCAAATCATTATTTCTAATCAAAAATAAAGAGGAAAAAGAGATTGTAGTATATTTTTTGAAAAATCTGGTTTTGTTGACTGCCATGTTCTGCACGCTCCTAGTTGGTTGCATTCCATTCATCATTAGCACACACTTTGAAAATTAGGCAAAGATTTAACTCAAAGTAACTAAAAATATTGCTGATTATGACCACAAAAACCAATATATCTATATTTACTTTGTTATTTACAACCTTCCACTGATATTGACATTTTAAAAATAGAAAGCTAGCTACTTTCCAAGCTGCAATAGGAACGCAAACTATTTCTACCACAAGCAATGCTGTTCTTTCCAACTGTAGGGCTTCAATGGCCTCACCTGGACTAGTGGGACTTTCGGCACTCAAATTTTCCAGTACTAACAGCGACGTGGCCTTCGTTTATATTAGATGATGATGATAATGATGATGTTAGAAATGAGCTATTTTTTTCTGAAACTGAAGTTGCACCTTTTGAATAAACATTAGCCCCATAACTCGGAGATGTTTCCTGATGTTTTGTCTGACTGGGCTATTCCTATACGAAGTGAACAGTGCGTTTCCAATCCCTGTTTAGTGTATTGATGATCAGATACTTGACCTAATTAATTCTCTTAATTACACAACAGTATTTCGTGCCCCTACACAAACACATTCCATAAGATGTGTTACATGTATGTACAGTAATATTGTCACTGTATTCATGACAAACATATAACGCTCTTGCATGTGTCTTACTTCCCAGAAAATAAAAGAAATCCAAATGGATGGAAAGAAAATATATCTTGAAATTGTAAGTTTGTTGGCCTTCCCTCATTCTGTAGCTCATCTTCCATAACATTTCAATTCAGAACTTATTGTGTTGAAGCCGTTGCTGTATCAGTGTCACACTAGGTTAGAGATGATAGACTCATTCAACATTATTTGCATTTACTTGAAGCAGATTAAAGTTAACATGAAACTGGATCATATAGGGACCATATTGGGTGAACATCACACAGGGGGTGAGGTAAGTTGAAGTAGGTTTGCAATAGCTATGGAAAGATATTTGCTCAACATCACAATGGTTAAAATAATGTAAGATGCTGGCTGTAGGGGGAAAATATTTGATCTACATTACACTGGGTTGAAGTAGGTTGGACATGCAGAAACATGCACAAACTTATAGCAGTGGTTGTTACTGAGTCAACATGGAGGGAAGCTTGGTTGGGAACCACTGTATGTGCGACGTGCATCAACCTGTTTACTGTCCTAATGTTTAACTACACCCACTTTCTCCTCACATTTTCCCCATCCCCAGTGGGATACTGCAGGCCAGGAAAGATTTAGAACGATCAGTGCATCGTACTATAAAGGAGCTCACGGTATTGTCCTGGTCTATGACGTTACAGATATGGTATGTTGCAGTCAAAATGGTTACAGAAGTCTGACAAAAATATCCCGTAGAAGTTTAAAATTGGTGAGAGTGTGTGTGCGTGTGCGTGCGCTGGTGTGTGTGTGTGCGCTGGTGTGTGTGTGTGCGCTGGTGTGTGCTAGTGTGTATGATTTGCCTGTGCCCACACTTGTGTGTGTGGCGTGTGCCTACACTTGTGTGTGCATGTGTGCTCTTGTGTGTGTGGCGTGTGTGCTCTTGTGCGTGTTCTTGTGTGTGTTCTTGTGTGTATGTGTGTGTTCTTGTGTGTGTGTGCTCTGTGTGTGCTCTTGTGTGTGTGTGTGTGTGTGTGTTCTTGTTTGTGTGCTCTTGTGTGTGTGCATGTTTATGAGTGGCGTGTGCCTACTTTATATTCGTATGAACTAGTCACTCCACATCCATATTATCTCAGTGCTGTATCTATTTCACATTAC
>OZ017783.1:3474389-3666598 GCA_963969325.1 Lycopodina hypogea | reverse complement strand
CATTTAGAAAAAGGAGTGATTTAGTATCCTAGTACTGTAAGCATACATAGTGTATTAAATTTTGTTCTTCATAATCATATACTGTACTTAAGATTTTGAAAAAGTCAGTAATGTGTGTTTGTTTTAGAGAATCATGTTTCTTCTTTACCGCCAAAGAGTGTAATTCATGAAGCAGCACTATTTTCATTGGTGTTGCTTCGGATTGCTTTTCTAGCCACGATAAGCTAATGCTGAATGCTTCTTCAGCCTCACTGTGAGTAATGGTGGGGCCAACTGGTTCTTGTTCATCTTCCTCATCACTGTCATCAATTGAAGATGATGATGCCTGAACCATGTCTACGATATCCTCATCAGTCAGTTCTTGCACACCAGTCTCACTGTCATCCATTGTAAGCCACTCTTCTTTCTCAGCTTCAGTTATACCTAATTGGTTACAATCATCTGATAACTCAGGCAGTTCTTCCTATAGGCTGTCACTCTGTGGACCAAAGCCTAGCTTGCTCCTGGCACGACTTAGCAAAAGTGAGGAAAGTTCATCCCAGGACTTTGCACTTAGAAAAAATGCATCCTTCACAGTAAGACTCTTAGCAAATATTCTATAAAAGAATCATGTTCAGAAGATCCCAGTAGGAGTTTCCTCAAGAGATGTTTTTTTGTATCTACCCTTGATGATATTCTCAATCACACCCTGATCCGTTGGCTGATTGTGACATTGGGTGGTAAAAACATACATTTAATCTTACCATCGGCAGTCACTAATGTACGTGCAGAAGAATGGGGTGGAGCATTATCAAGGAGGAGGAGTGCCTGAGGGGACAATGATTTTGACTCCAGATATTTTGTCACTGTTGATACCAAGTGTTTATGAAACCAATCCTTGAAGATCAATGAGTTTATCCAGCCATTTTTTTTGACTGTAGTAATGGACAGGCGGAGCAGACATATTGATTCCAGATAAACAGCGTGGCTTGGCAGATTTATGTATAAACACTAAGGGAGGTTGGAAATCTCCACTGGCATTAGCAGTAGCCATCAATGTTACTCTGTCTTTAGGAGACTTTAAAATGTTTGCACGCTTTTCTGATGCATCAGCCAGTAGAAGCCAGTCTCATCACAATTAAAGAGTTGATCTGGAGTAAAGATATGTTGTTCCACAAATTTGTGGAAAAAAGACCTAAATTCCTCTGAAGCACCAACATCAGCAGATAGTGACTCACCTTGCATACTTAGTTGCCTTATACCATGCCTTTTTCTTTTTTTAACCTTTGCAAACACCCACTACTTGCCTTGAAGTCATTATCAGGTTTACCTGGATAAAGCTGTTGGTATAGCAACCTTGCTTTTTCCATTACCAAAACACCACTAATTGGCGTGCCCTTATGTCTTTCCTGAATAAACCAGTGGTGAATGGCTCTATCATAGGCATGATCATCAGCTCTCCTTACTATACACCGATTTTTTAGAGAGCTATCATCCTGTGCTTCACCAGCAAATTTGATAATTTTCTCCCTTGAGTTCTTGATGTCAAACACAGTGGATTTTCCAACTCCAAATTCAGTGGCTATAGATGACTTAGTGCTATCTTGATCCAACTTCTTTAAAATGTCCAACTTCTGCTCAATAGTAAGAGTAACTCTTTTACGTTTAGTAGAAGAACTAGAAGCCATAGTGAACCTTGAATTTTAGCATAGAACAACTGGCAGCTGGAGGAAAGGAGAAAAATGATTCCTACAAAGAAAGGGGAGGTAGCAGCTGCAGCAAATGAATTGTGGGTGTGTGGGCATTCGAAAAAAAACTGATGATACTCCTATGTAAGTCTGGGGTCAGTTCAGAACTCTGAGGTTCTACTGTATATATATTTTATACTAGAGAAAAACCCAGTTTTTATGTATTATATTTTGTATATAATTTTATTCATTTGATCTGTTTAGTTCATTTGGGTTATTATGTACTAATATAATTTAATGAGTGCAATAGTCTTAAGTATGGAGATAGGAAGTACATTTTTAAAAATTGATAATATTGTCTAAGAATTGTTTTATTAATAAACATCATTGTGATTTTTATCTGCTTCATCATTTCTTGATTATTATATTCCAGATGTGTCGATTTTTAAAAATCTAGACTGGTGTATGTAACAGTTTATATTATGTAGTGTTACTTTATTGCTTTGGTGTGCTGTGTATTTATTGTTGATGTACACTGTCATGTCACATTCTATGCAATTTACAAATTTATAGCATGTGGTAGAAAATTTTATGCTGTATTCATTCATGTTCTTACTTTTTTATTAGTTGACCATTTCAGTTGATTAGTGCCTCAGGATAAACTACATTCTTTGTCTTTCCTCCAGGAGTTGAATGAAATAGGTTTTTTGTGTTGCCTACTCTTAAGCAACCTACGTATAGTTGGCCAAGTAAAAGAGTAGGTGTGTCTAGATTGAGGTCAACAACCTTAAAGCTCTCTCCCTGTGACTTGTTGATGGTCACTGCAATATTTAGCCTAACAGGGAATTGCAATCTTTTCAATTCAACTGGTAGTCATCTCCATTGGGGGTGAGAGGTATTTTTGGAATGAATACTGATTCACTGGCATATTTGCCAGCCATGATAATAGCATCAATTATATGGGGTAGCAGGCAATGGCAAACGAGTCAAGTAGCATTGCACAGTTTTTGTGGGTCCAAGTTTCTCAGTAGCATGATTGGTACATTGGTTTTAAGTATCAATTTGTGAGGAGGAAATCCTGGTGGTTCAAGAATTTGAAGAAACTCTGTTGCATGGTTTTATTCAGCCTACTTCTCTTGCCTTTTGATATTAGTAGGCCTTGGTGACTCACTCTTTTTTTCTTGGTAACTTACTCTCTTTTTCAGCATATCTGTGTAGTACATGTGGAATGGTCAAATTTTGTTAAGGTATCAGTATGTGGTTTTATGGCTTACCTTCCTTGCCCTTGATGGTTGCTTGAAGATGTAGTTTGGACAGAATGTTGGGTCTGTTTCATTGATAGAGGTATAGTTGAATTGATTAGTTCAATGAAATATAGGGTTAATATGTTTTCTATAATTAAAGGGGGTTTTTTGTAATATAATCTAATGTGTATGCATTCATTGCCATTGTGTATGTTAGTAATGTTTTTTAGTAATGAAATATTTCTTAAGGGCCAATATGCTTGTACATTGGTTGATTTTTATTTCCATTGGTAGTAGAAATTACATGGTGTGGTTTTAAGTGCTAGATCTGGGTTGAATAACTGCTGCAGGTTGTTGATTAAGTATAATTGTTGTGTTGTTAGTTTGTTTTTTGTTTGCTGGGCTGTTAAGAATGTGTGTGGAGTTGTAAGGAAATGTAAATGAATGTATGAAGTCAAATAGGCTAAAGTAAATTTGTCTTTATGATACAATAAATGTTAGTTAAGACTGTGCAACTTTCTTTTTTCCAACTGAGAATTATTTTTGCTGCACAGAATTTCTTGTGTAGGTTTAAGTAGAATAGAAATTCTAAGGAGTGCATTGGACCATCCAGGTTTGGTTTATATGTTGGTTATGTGGTATACAACTCACTTTTTTCAGCAGGAGATTACTCTTGGGGAATATGCTTGCTATTCTACTAATATTTGATGATGGGGTGCAAAATGGCAAAGATTGAAGAAGTCACCATTTCATGAATTTCTTGGTTTAATGACATCCACATGAGTGCAGTGAGTCCAAATATGTCTTCAGATTTGCCTGACTTGGTTCCAGTTCAAAAGTTTATTGGATTTAGAATCCTATTTTTGATTTTATATATATACATATACATAAATATATAACATTATGTAGGACTGTTTGCCATTATGCATGGCCATTTTTTTAAACCATATTTTGTGAAATTTGTATGGTACTTCTCATTAATACTTTAGAATATGGGACACCTAAACATGTCATAAAGCATATCATTGGAAAGCATTTGAACTAAGCTTTCATTTGGCAATAATATTAAGGGTAAGGGGTGAGTGACAACACAGATATGGTACATATGGATATCTCATATAAAATTAATGAAAATTAGGTTACTATTTCCCCCCACCCCCTCCCCTCCCCCCCCCCCCCCCCCAAAAAAAAGAACCCCCCTTTCAAAAATCCTGGCTAGAGGCCTAGATTGTCAGTGTTGTTAAAGTTAAGATTTTCTGTTGCATATAGGGGAGTGCTATGGCTGCCTGTGAAAGAGAGAAAAGACCTCTGGCTGCTACTGCTCTATTTAAATAGTTGGTTACCATTATCCAAGTTTGGGTTAGTTTTTCATAGTCAGTCTCTGGTTTCTCTATGACACCCATCTTAACTAAAGTGAAGTAACGGCTGAAAGCAGAGGTGGGTTTGTAACAATAATTGATTGACTTCATTGAGTTATGGGAAATTGAGGATAAATAGTCCAACTTTGCAATTGATGCTGCAAATGGTCTTCTAGTAGGGTAAAAAGTGTTAAGCAGCATGTAAATTCAAGACAACTCATTTAGAAATAATACATTAACATTTTCAACATCTGTGTACATGACAAATGTTGATTATGAATTCTTAATTCAATATTTCAAAATATACCATCATCATCAATAATGAAAAATGTAGCTTTATTGCTGTCCCCAACTCCAAAAGGTTCATCTGGTTCACTTGTTACTTCTACTTCGAAAGATTCCATAGGTTCAAAAATTGTCATCAATGATTTTAATATCTGTACATGCTATAAGTTCACCTGGCATGACTGTTACCATTCTGGCAATTTCTTCTCCACCTGAAATTTAAAAAATGGCAATAATCTTTAATGCTAATAAGATGATTATAATTTTATTTAAAAATATACATAAATAAAAAGTGTATTGTCAGCATTTAATGTGATAATATGTATCAATGAAGAGAAGAAAATAGCTCTCATAACAAGTCCTTTAATTAAAATAAAACTTTATTTCCCTTTTTTTCTCTTTTTTTTTTTGGTTTAATCACAAGTTCAGAATATGACATTATCCTTTTGATATTGCTAATACAGGCTGTCTAAAACACTGAAATGGGGCAATGAAACTTGCCTTGACTGTTACCTATGGTGCTGGGATGTAAAAGACAATTTTGATTCTAAAAATATTTGACTTCAAGATAAAATAGAATTGGTGGTTTCTTCTAGAGTCAATTAGATAAGCAGATTGTCAACCATACAGACTCCATCTATCAGGCCTGCATATCATCAACTCCATCAACTCTAGATTTACTAAAGTCAAAGTTAATGAAGTTTTTGAAATTTCAGTAACTAAAGGAAAAAATTGCACAGATGTTCATTAACATGGTGGACTTAACGAGCGGTGGCTGCTGAAAACAGCCATTCCTCGAGTGATGATGATGATGATGATGATAATAATCATAATAATGATAATAATAATAATAATAATAATAATAATAATAATAATAATAATAATAATAATTAATAATAATAATAATATTAATAATAATAAGACAGTCGGTTAGGCAGGGTGAAGGGACGTTAACCTGATTGGTTTCAGGAATCACTGGATGAGCTGAGGCCAAAGCTGAGAAATGGAATGATACCTACACCAAGTGGCTGGCCACGAGTAAGAGGAAGGATATGGGGCAGTTCAAGGAGGTTAAAAGTGTGGCAAGGAAGGCAATCAGACAGGCGAAGAGTGCATGGTTCCAAGCAAATGCAGATGAGGCACAGACACAGCGCTTTGGAGGGAAGGTTATGTGGAAGTGCTTCAGGGACATGCAGAGGGCTTGCAGAGGTTTGCTACCATCGAAGGTGATTACTATCAGTGATGAAAGTGGTGAGCCATGCAGTACTCCAGCTTCACAACAGCAACGCTGGTGGAGACATTTCACCAAGGTGCTGAATGTGAGGAGCCTGTATCAACCTGCCAAGTTCGACAAAGTGAGGCAGAGAGCAGTGAATGAAGATCTAGGCATGACTCCATCTTCAGCTGAGGTGGTCAAAGCCTTGGAGAAGTTGAGGAATTGGGAAGGCACCGGGGAGTTCAGATATTCTTCTAGAGAAGGTGGGATGCAGGAATGATTGTGAATCTGGTTGAGGCTGTCTGGAAAGAGAAGAGTGTTCCTCAGGAGTGGATGGATGCTATCATGATTCCCATACCAAAGAAGGGTAACCTGCATATCTGTGACAACTGGCGTGAGATTTCACCTTTTGAGGTGGTGGGAAAAGTGGTTGCAAGGATGATCCAGAACCGACTGCAAGTGCTGGCTGAGAGGGAGTTGCCGGCATCCCAGTGTGGTTTCAAGAGGGAGCGTGGGTGTGCTGATATGATCTTTACCATCAGACAGCTAACTGAAGAGGTAATTGAACGACTTTAAGAAGGCATATGACTCAGTGCCATGTGAAGCTCTGTGGGTTGCTTTGAGGAAGCTTGGCATACCTGACCACCTGATAGACATCATCAGATCTTTCCATGACAACATGAAGGCCAAATTGCAGGTTGATAGAGAGATGCTAAGGAAGATTGAAGTGGAGAATGGTTTGCGGCAAGTTTGCACACTATGGCATCTGTATTGTTCAATCTGTATGCTTGTGTGATGGCAGAGAGGTGGTTGGAGAGGGTATGTGATGTGGAAGGTGTAGGGACGTGCTTATTTTATAAGTACGATCAGCAACTCTTTTAAAGGTATAACAGAAATGCAAGTGAAGGTGTGGTACACAAGTGTGAGTTTGCTGATAATGTAGCCCTGCTGGCCATCAACCATGCCACAGCTGAAGAAGCACTAAGACTATACTCCAGAGTGGCAAGTGAGTTTGGACTTACAGTGAGCACAATCAAGACAAAGTTCCTGGTGATGGGGTATGGAGTGAAGGAGGAAGAACTGCTGCCAATGACTGTTGATGGAGGCAGTATTGAGTGTGTGGCCAAATTCCCTTACCCGGGATCACTGATAGCAGCAAATGGTAGGTTGGATGTAGAGGTAGACAAGCAAATAGCCTGTGCTTCCAAAGCATTTGGTGCCTTACGTCTGTCTGTATTCAAGAAAACCCAACTGTCTGTTACCACCAAGAGATGAGTTTACCAAGCTTGTGTTCTGTCAGTGCTACTGTATGAAGGGGAATGCTGAATACCACTCAGATGTCACCTCATCATTTTATCCTCACTATGCTTGGTATCACCAGCAGGCAGCAATGGAAGCAGTGCATTGCCTCAACAAGCACCTGGGAGCAGTGGGAAGATGTGGAGACCATTGCAATGAAGCTCATGAAGTGACGCGTGGAGTGGCAAGGACATTTGGCTAGAATGCCCAGTTGTAGAAACCTAAGATGTCCCTATTCAGCTGGTTGTCCCAGACATGCCCATGTGGAGAACCAAGGAGGAGGTGGCAAGATCTGGTGAAGAGAGACATGAAGGCTGCAGGGATATCTGAGGCCAGATGGTATGACGACACTTCACAGAGGCCAGTGGTATGCGGCACACAACCTGGGATTGAGTGACTACAAGCAAATTCAACAGCAACAGACAAGTAGGCTACCTCAAGATGTGGGGTGTGATGAATGTGGTAGGTTTTTCTGGAGGGAGTGTGACAAGTCCAGAATAAATGTGCTGCAGAGAGGCAACAGCCTGTGTGTGCACACAGAGGTGCAGTCCAGTGTTCAGTGTGTGATTGCTGGTTCAGGAGCATAGGAGGCCTAACCGTGCACCATTGTGGCAAACAATTAGACACTTCCAGCATGGATGATAGCACCACCACTATCCAGTTGAGAAGGAGACCTGGACCTGTAGTGGAAGTGCAGAGACCAGCAAGCCAAGGAGTACTGTGTGCAGAATGTGGGAAGAGGTTTAGTTGGCCTGGTGACTTGAAGAGGCACAATTGCTTGATAGAGAGGTTTAAGCCTATTGAACAAAAGCAGGATACAGTGCAGGGTGAAGGATGTCATAAGTGGTTCCACAGCAAAGGACATCTGGCTGCTCACAAATGTAAAGGAAAAGACTCTAGTGCACTCTGACTATGCCACATGAGATGGTGTGATCTTATTTCTTGCTCCCACCTGATGGAGAGCCAAATGACCAGATATGGCAGTGGTATAACAGGACAGGACATGAGAGGTGTGCATGTGTGTGCATGCATGCATGCATGCATGCATGTGTATTGTCAGTGTGAATCAGGATGGATAGCACTAGAATTGACATCATTGGTTGTTTTTTTTGGGGTGAGGGTGACAAAAAGGAGTGAAAGGGGAACTTCAAAGTAGTGGGTGAGATAACAATATTCCAGTGTGCTGTAATAACTGATGCAGTAATAAAATCTTTGATATGGACAATAACATATATGTTTCCATAATTGACACTTAGAGAAAGTGTTTAGTGAAATAGAAGTATCATACTTTCACATGATGAAAATCAAACATAACTCACCAACGGCGCTACCAGTGGAAGTGGGTGTGATAGCAACCATAAATCCAATTTATGTAGCATCTCTGATTAAACACAATCTGACTGTACCTTCTGCTTCATACACCACCATTGGACCAGGTAAAAAGTCCACAATAATAACTGCAGATAGAGAACCATCCATAACCTCAGGAAAACTAATACATTCATTCTTTACAAAACTAGGAGCTCTCTATGAAAACCAACCATCATATGTAATTGTAACCTGAGATACTGGCTCAGGTCCTGGTCCTATACCATCGAAGAAGTTAGTGAAGACCAATATGAAGCTATTATTCACTTTAGGTGTTATTCCAGTGTTAAAAATATCAATATCAACACAATATCTCCCAGCTGGTCCAGGAGGGATTTCTACTGTGACTTCATTAGCAGAAGTTCCAATGAAAGCATACTGATATCCAACTACAAATATAAAATACAAGAAACATGCTAAGTAACAGTTATTCACTGTTAATTTAATATTTTATTTGTCAACAGACTTACAGGTTGCAGGGTTTACTGCAGTGGGGTTCTAGAAACTCCCACATTGTAGGAGATTACACTTGCCCTGCTTGTGTTGAAACATGCAGTCAGGATCTGACCCTGATTAACTGCCACTTCTGGAAATTCCCAGGAAACAAGAATTTCTATGCAGCAGAAAGAATATTGAACAAAACAGCAATAAAATTAAAAAATTGAATAACAGTAACTATTTTTAACCTATACAACAGATTACTACAACTTATTGACTCAACAAAAAGTCCAGGCACTGCTTTGCTCTATGGGTCCGTCAACTCAGTTCAGTGAACTTATATTTTGGTAATTTGGTTTTCCTTCTATTTTTTGGTATTTTTTTTTCTTTTTACATGCCATGAGTTCACAACATTTTTGACTAGTATAGTCATCTCCCTTTTTTAACATTGGGCATGCTCAGACCTAAGATTGCAGCTGTCGATTCCCCTACTTTCATCATAGGGACTATTTTGTTGCTGTGAAAGGACACTGACTGAGAAAGAACAGGTGCATTAGTCAGCAAGTAAGGAAAATTATATAATTAGGATACTCTACCCAATATTGTTAGTTTGCCAGTTATTATATGATTGACAGCTGTTCTATTTTATTCTAGTTTATGAATCATTGTAAAAATATGTAAACCGTTCTGAATATATTTTTCATTTTTTAAATTTTGTCAGATATAATTGTGTAGGGAACATACACATTGTAGATAGGCAGTAGATACCCAACAGGTACTGTTCTCTGTAGATTATGCTTTAAACAGCTAGTAAAAGGGTGGAGTCTAAAAGTTATTGCTTAGTGGGCTATATTTGTTGCCAACTAGGTATTTCACATAAAATTACTGTTCATTTCTTGGAAAAAGAAGTTTTGACAGTAACTCTCTCTGTCTGCTTACGTGCTAAGTCATTATGTCTTACCTTGTCCTTGTCATTTCAGATCCTTGCTAAACAAAATGTATTCTTTAAACAATGCACTAGTGGAGATATTAAATAAATAAAGTAAAATATTAAAAAAAATAATGGATAGTAAAGAGGATTCTAGACAGATCACTTTTAAGATATAGACTATTTGTAGGACTAACTATGATGCATCCTTAGGGTACCAGGGCAGACTAGGGCTAGATTTGAAGCACTATAACTTTAAATATAGCTGTAGTATACCCAAGTATGCTAGGGGTGCTTAAAATGGTATGTTACATTGAAGATAAGCTATCACCAATCTATAGGTTACTTAGGCTACTCCAAGTGGTATTTGTGGTGAAGCAAAACGTAACCTATGGAAACCAGTACCGGTTGGGTATCCACTGCCTTATAATTATCTACTATTAGCAGCATATACTCTGCATTGCCTGGCCAATGTTAACATGAAACATTATAGAAGCCACTCAAATTTTTGCCTCATTGGTCTTTTGATCAGCTTTTAATGGCCAAAATAAATTCCTGTGGGTGTGTATATTAACCAACCACACCCATTGTAATAAACACATGTGGTAAATAATGCTAAACTGGTTACTTGGAAATAACGTTCAATATTTCAGCCTGGTTACTCTGTTTATTAGTAATGGATAGCCAACACAATTTTTTGTGGATGTGGCTAAGATAAAACCAAACCCATGCACTTAATAATGCTCATCTCATTACTTGGAAATTGAATACCAAATTTCAGCCTGCTTAATACTTGGATTAGGTTTAGATAGCCAAAAAAATTCCCTGTGAATGCAGCTATGACAAAACCACACCCACATATGGTTAAGAGTGCTTGCCCATGTACTTGGAAACCACATACCAGTTTAAAGTTTAAAAACTTTTTTGTTAAATTACTCTTTTCAGCCCCATATGTCAAAGCACTTTCTGAAAGTATCGAGTCAATTAGTTCTAGTAGTCTGTACCTATACATATTGAAGTGAATTTAAAAAATATATATCGACTGTTAATATAAAACAGTAACCGTTTTCATCCACATGGACGGTGAATCAAGCATAATAACAACACACTGGGGTATGACAGACTGCAGCAAGGAGTGTCCACACTGCTCAGTGTGTTGTGTGCCCACCTACATGCAGTGAGATTGCACAGTGTGAACTGCTTGAAACCTTACCATCATCAGCCCTAGCCCTAGCCCTAGCCCTAGCCATCCATGATAGTCACAAGAGTCACCACAAGAGTGAACACATCAGTATCATTGATTTCTACACCAACAGGTCCATCAGAAGTCACCATGAAGTCCTCATTTAGTTCTCCGCCAATGTCATCATTAAATATGGTAACGTTTATGCAAACCATAGCCGTGCCTGGCGTGATGGTGACACTTTGTGTGGTTGCTAAAAAGTCAATGCCATCTGGAGGTGGAAAGAGAGATATTTATAACACAAAAGTATGAAGAAAAAAATTGCAGACATCAATCTTGATCACAACAATTTTTACTTTGTGCATCAACAGGGGAAGTTTCTAAAGCCACAACATCAACGGTGATGTCTTTGTGACCTGCTCCCACAGTCATTTCATTTTCAATAACACGGAACATTTTCATTAAGCACACCATGGTTGTACCAACATCTTCACTCACCACCACCGTATCTATCAGATGGAAATAACAGAATAAGATTTGCAGATAGAGACACATCCGTAACCCCAGGAGACTTAAACATTCTTCTTTTTATTAAATTAAGAACACTCTCTGAAAGCAAACCTCCGGTTGATCCAAATGCAACTTTATGCTCTGGGTTACATCCTGGTAGTACACCATCTGGCAAGTCAGTGAAAACCAATACAAAGTTCAGGAACCTTTCAATCGCCTCAGTGTCAACAAGAATATCAACAACAACACAGCATGTCCGAGGTGGTCCAGCTAAGACATCTACTCTGACTTCATTAGCAGAAGTTCCCCTGAAAACATAGTCCAATCCAACTACGAATATAAAGATATAAAAATGCTACCATTTACTTCAGTATATTATGCTGCTAATATAACATTTCATTTGTCCACAGACTTACAGGAGACAGGGTTCTCTGCACTGGAGTTGCTAGAAACACTTATACTGTAGGAACTTTCACTTGCCCTGCTTGTGGTGAAGCATGCATCCACAACTGCAACCAGAACTAAGATACTAAATTGAACATCCCAGGAGACAAGAATATCTATGTAGAAGAATGGATATTAGAAGATAAAAAACATTTATAACTGCAATAATATTTTTAAAAATCTATAAACAGGTTCAGGGGCAAATTTTTCATGTTGACATTGTATGTAAATTTAGAACAACATGATTTTTCTAAATCACAATTTCTCACTGAACAAGGAAAACGTAGGTGCCAATTTTCTGAGAAGGATAAGTATTTTTTTTTTCCTTCACATAACTATTAATTATCTTTCTTTTCTACCAGTACATGCTATTTACAAATCAAAATCACTAATAAACCATATCCTGTAGCACTTCTAAATCATTGGTGAGCTATGAGGAATACTCGCTGTACAAGTGCTGGAATATAGAATTTCATGTAAAGTTCAATATGGCTCTCAAATATAAGAATTTTTTTTATTTTTAAACACTCTTATTCTTTATTTGAGTGTGCTAACATTTGTTCAATTTTGAAGCTACAAGTCAAGACAAGTCATAACAGAACAGAAATCATGCTCTAAGGGCAGTGGTGTGGTAGGTAAATTATGATTTGATTGATTTTATTAGTTTCAGACAAATTATAATTTTAAAAAAGTGATTTCAGCCCTAATGAGTCTTGCATTTGAGCAGCCTTACAGAAACTAAGAAGGAGATGAAGGGGTGGTGTTGTTTGCTCTGTTGCACTCAGTGTATCAACTACTTACAGTTCAATTCATATTTAAAACATTTAACTACACTACTGAAGAGAGAGGAAAGCTAATTGTAAGTTGTAACACAATACTGTGTCTGTGTGCAAATATCTGTGCACTCCTTCTTAGTTCTTAGTGGTAGCAACAAGCAACACAATGTTTTAGCTCTATGTGTAGCTCCTTAGCATTGTTTGAACATGTAAATATATGCCTTTGTAAACAATGTACCACTTCAGACCTCAAAGTAGCAAGGAAGAAACAAAATTCATTTCAAAGAAATATTATTAAAAAGTGAAAGCTTTTGTTTTTGGGTATAGAAACACTTGATAACTTGGTACAACAAACAGTTTCTCCTGAGATGGAAAGAGCATAGACATAGGCAGAAGAACACGTCTGCTATTCTAGCATGAGCAGGACCAATTCTGAAGATAAATTTTTTTTTTTAATATCTAAAAAAAAAACAAAAAAAAAACAACATTTTATTGATTAGAATAAATATATAATAGATATTCATTAAGATATAGTGTTAATCATTAAAAATAAAATTAGGTTCTATTTCAAATTTTAAAGTAAATAATGTTTCTTCACATGCAGACAAATTTGTGTGAAGTGGATATGAAGATGGCAACAGTGGCCACCATAACGGAGCAATTGAATAAGAAAAAAACAAAGAAACAACAACAATGAGTAAACAATTGACAGTGTATAATATTTGGAATAACTCAATTACAGGGCTATAAATACAGTAGGATAATTCAAGTAATATGTTGATTTCAATATTTGTCAGCATAATAATTATTTGATCATACTTTATTAAGTCTTTATAGTGCTTACCATCATCATCGAATATGGTAATTACAGACATGCTAGCATTTCCAAGTTGAATATTTCCAAATGGGTTTTCCAAAATGATGATAAAGAACTCTGTGCTTTCATGTTTCATCGTTATTGGTTATTAAATCAATTTCTGAGCCAACCTCTCCTGGTAGAAATACAATAGTTTCAAATATGTTGATATAGTCAGCACCTGCAAATGAAAGTGCATTGATGTTTACAATGCTGGTGATCTGTCATCCATAAATACCCTCGTTGACTTTAATCCCTTCGCCAAATTATTATTTCTATGGAAATTGATTCAACTTGAGAATAGCAGCAAAAAAAAAACACGCCCCATGGGCAGTTTTCAGTCAGCCTCCAGCCTTCTACAGTAATAAACTTATGTAATAAGTTGGGATTGTTGACACTAATCTCATTGATCAGAAAAACACGATATAATTTACGAACACTTTTGTGAAAGCAACATTGGTTTTGGCAGTGAAAACAACTTTCAGTGGGTGCAGCTAATATAAAATGCATACCCATAGTCACACCCACAAGTGGATAATAACACTGTTCCAATAATGTTGAGCCTATTTGCCAAATTTCACTGAACTTGTTCATTAATTAAAGTTTTCCAGGGAAATTTACCAAACCCACTGACAAACCACACTCATTGCCACCCTATCTGAATGAAACCTTCATGAGGACATGCAGTGAGTTGCCCTACTCAATCTCTGAAGGTTTCATTAAATTTCCACCAGTGTTTTGGGAGGAGTTAGTCTGCACAGACAGACAAACAGACAGACAGACAGGCAGGCAGAAAAGACAGACAGACAGACAGACAGACAGACAGACAGACAGACAGACAGACAGACAGACAGACAGACAGACAGACAGACAGACAGACAGACAGACAGACAGACAGACAGACAGACAGACAGACAGACAGACAGACAGACAGACAGACAGACAGACAGACAGACAGACAGACAGACAGACAGACAGACAGACAGACAGACAGACAGACAGACAGACAGACAAATTCTGAATTATAGCAAAATGGGTTTGTTGAACAACCAATTAAATACCAATGGATGAAAAACTTTTTAAATTTTGCATCACTAGAATTAATTCCATCCATTTTTTGTTGTTGTTCACCTGTAGTTACCATGCATTACCAATCAAAGACCTCAACAAGCCTTATCTGATGCAATGTTTCCTAACGGGGGTGGTACTGCCCCCAGGGGCCAATTTAAAACTAGAGGGGGCAATAAAGTTAAGGGGGCAGCAGTGGGGTGTATCAATCAGAGGAGGGCAGTGGGGATGAAATAAGAATGAATAACTCCCACTATATAGAGTTTACAAGTGTTTGTCTATCCGTGTAATACTACTCCTAAATAGGAATACTAATCACCATGAAATTTACACAGTGTATTAGGGGTAGTAATGGGTGTGCACAGATTGAATTTCATCTTGGGAAATGCCTGTAAAAAAAGAAAAGTAGAATTCAAATTTATTCCCTTGGCACAACGTGCACAGGTTCTAACATCACTGCTACCACTTCTTTTTAGGAGAGAATGCAGGTTCTGCACTGAAGGAACCATAGCATTTAAATGCATATATATTGTACCTGTGGCACAACTTGATCAGGTCGCATTCTCATGGGAACTTTTTTTATCCCTTGTCCAACTTGTGCCACAGGTAGAGGCTGATGTCACAGTCTTATTTTTCCATATACAAAAAAAAACACCTAGAAACCATGGCCAATTGGTAAAGCACAGATCTCCCAAGCATAAAGTCAGTGGTTTGTATCCTGGACTTGGCTTATTTCCACTTCATTTTTACCATTACTCCCATTCCCTCCTGTTATTCCACTTCTTTTCTTCTTTCAAATCATTTTATACATTAATATAATTCCATTATATAAATAAATACATCTCCCATCTTCCACTGTATGTAGTTCGCAAGCGTCTATCTGTCCGTAAGTAATACTACTCCTCCCAAATGGAAATTTGAATCACCACTAAATTTTTGCAGCCTATTCAAGGTAGTACTGGAAGTACATAGATTGAATATCATCTTGGTGAATGCTCTGTGGAAAAAAAAGAAATTAAAATGTGTCCCTGTACAAAACAAAAAAAAAAGCTTAAGAAACTATGAGAAATCGATGAAGGCACAGGCTCTCTAGCTTGAAGTTGGAGGTTTGTACTGGGCTTAATTACCCTCCATTTTTCCCATTTCTCCCTCCTTTGTTTTTTTCCTTATTTTCTTTTAAATTGATATATTAATACTATCCCATCCTACTAGTATAATATATAAAATAATGAACATATATTAATATAACATATATTATAGTAAACCATACATAATATAACAAGTAGTTTTTAACAATTTCTTAACTACATTGGAAGAAATGCCCAATGAGCGGGTTATTCCCTAGTATATATATATAAAGTTTAAAAGTGTCTGTCTGTCCACAAGTAATACTGCTTCTCCTAAATTGTACAGCATATTTGGGGTAGCACTGGAAGTGCATAGATATATTTTTTGGTCCAGGGGAATGCCTTAAGATATAAAAATAGAATTCAAATTTTCCATATAAAAGAGCATAAAATACTATCTGATCCATACTTTATTTTTTCCCTTTCTCCCACCCTTTCTTTTCTTCAAATGAACATATATTAGATTAATAATAAACTAGCATGCGTTCACGGGTGCTAGCTCGGCCCACCAAAGGTGAGCTGTAGTCACACGATAACCTTCTGAGAGGAAATATCTTGTAGAGATTTAAAATGCATAGTGAACATATGATCAGATTTTTTTAAATTAATTAATATATCCTAATGGCAGTTGGGTATTATCACACTGGATATGATTTCAGGCATTTCCATGTGTCATTCTGCTCGATAACTCTTCCCACAGTGGCATCTATGGTGGGGTAAAAAGGAATTTAAATTCTCCATGCAAAAAGAAAAAGAAGCTGTGGTATGATTTTGCCTGAGACTTTTTTTTTCCTTCTTTTTTCCCCTGCCTTTTTTCCCCTGCCTTTTTTCCCCTGCCTTTTTTCCCCTGCCTTTTTTCCCCTGCCTTTTTTCCCCTGCCTTTTTTCCCCTGCCTTTTTTCCCCTGCCTTTTTTCCCCTGCCTTTTTTCCCCTTCCTTCCTTTTCTATTTTTCTTTCCCCCTTTTTTCACCTTCTTTTCCTTTTCTCTCCCCCAAAAAATTTTTGTGGGGTAAAAAGAGTTCGACTATTTTTTATACAAAAAAAGCCTACAAAACCACTATAAGTCAATACTCACAAGAGGAAAATAGCTTAACAGAAAGTGGTGTGGCAAGGGGGACTTGGCCAAACAAAGCATTAAAAGAAATTTTAAGTTAATGGAGTTTGGGCACAGTTTTACTGATCACACTTAGAGTGTGTTTACATAAATGTGGTTGGTAGTACTCTACTCAGTCCCCCACCCCTCTCGAAAACCAGCCTAAATAGGCCAAGGAGGGCCAATTTTGAAAAACAAAATAAATAGCATTGACCCCCTGGACCCCAAAATCCCCAACAAAAAATTTGGTGGCATTTGGTCTCTTCCCCTGCAAAAAGTTCACACACACACATACAAATACGTTAGCTCCATTATAGTAAAATTATAGCTTCTTAGATTGCTCTTATTCTTCACCAGAAGGTATACCTAGCATTGCCAAGGCCTAAGTCAACATGAAAAATGATTGAAACTACTCAAACACTAATTCTAGAACATTAGGTGTCTCAGGGCGACGAGCTGCACCTCCAGATGAACAGTAACTGAGGTTGATGAATCTCAACTGAGAACATATATATATATCATCAGTATGAACCGAAAATTAATCAAACTCTATCAGTATTATGAGCATTGGTTTTTTTGTAATGCAGTGATTACAGTTTGACCTGGTACCTTGTGGTGGCAAAAGTATTTAAGCTGAGCCACCACGAGGGTCTGTTCACCTTTTACCAATTCTGTTGAGTTTTGACCAGTTGAGTGGTGAATTCATTCAGTGTCTCTGTGTAACAGTTATTCTATTAAGATAATTTCACTATAACTGATCAAAGACAGCCAGTGGTTGTGAACAACCAGGTTGGCAACATACCAGAAGTCAGCAATCACAGGCAACTACAGAGTTGACCCTGTGACAATAGGTTTCATTCAAATAATAGCAGCTCATAAGTTGGCATACAACCAGTACTGCACCTTGATTTTCTAAACTATTATTAAGTGTGGTCACAGCCTTAGCGTGAGGTCCATAAACTGAAGCTGGACCTTCGTTCCCTCTTCCCCCCCCCCCCCCCCCCCCCCCAATGTAAAGGCTGGAATGTGCAAAACACAGAAGTGACCTTATGGACATATGACTTATCCAAATCAGCAACTTTTCTTCAATTTTTCCAATCTAAAACCATCTCCTCAGAGGGGGGGGGGGGGGGGGGGAGGATGAAGAACAGGAAAAAAAGAAGTGGGGGGTGGTGGTAAGAAAAGAACAAGAGGAAAAGGGGCAGTGGCAAAGAAGAAAAGAAGAAAGGAAAAATTAGAGATGGAAAAAAGGAAAGGGAAAAACATGCACACATGCACCGACTGACTGACCGACCGACCGACCGACCGACCGACCGACCGACCGACCGACCGACCGACCGACCGACCGACCGACCGACCGACCGACCGACCGACCGACCGACCGACCGACCGACCGACCGACCGACCGACCGACCGACCGACCGACCGACCGACCGACCGACCGACCGACCGACCGACCGACCGACCGACCGACCGACCGACCGACCGACCGACCGACCGACCGACCGACCGACCGACCGACCGAATGGCTAAACAAAATATATGTATTAGAAATAAAAACAGAAACAAATTTTTAAAAAATTAACAAATAAAGCCCAACAAGAATTCCATAATTCACATACATGAAAAAGGTTATTTCTCAGAAGAAATATTTACCACATATATTGCATATTATAGAATAACCCACCATTAATTGCAGAACCATTTATAGTATGCAGGTCAACAGTGATCAGCTGGGAAGAAGGGCCAGACAAAAGCACTCTCACTGTTATCATCTCTCCCTCAGTCATATTATAGATTGGAGATTCAAAAATAATAGATTCATCTAAAATTTAAGTTGAGAGGAAAGAGGTGGAGGAAGTGAGAAGAGGAGTATGAACAACTAAGCAAAATTATGTGCATATTTGGTGAAATTAATATGCATTTATAAGGGAGTGAGCATGCAGGTGTATTTGTAATCCAGAATTAGTTCATTAGTTGGGGTCGTTGTTCTTAGAATGTGTAACTCTATGTGCACTAAGGTGCCAACTGTCCTTCAGGAATTAGCATCACCATCCTGAATCTGGATCACATACAACAGTTCTATTGTCATGTTAAATCTGTGTCATCTGCAAAATAGGTGTCCACTTTTGGGAACTAACATTTTTCAGTTAGTGTGGCATAGCTTTAGGCAGCTATAAATCATTTTTAGTTAGTGGCATTGCTTTAGATATCTCTAAAAAAATGTTTTCCTTTAGTGTAGCATACCTTCAGATAACTATAAACCATGTTGGCTAATTCTGCCTTGTGAGAAATTGGTGCTTTCCTTCTGGAACTCATCTTTAATTTAATTAAATTTAATATATTCTGTGTCAGAGGCGTGAGTGAGGCGTGAGTGACTCTCCATGACTCCCTAGTATGAGTGACACCCTGGTGTAAGTGATTCTCCGATGTGAGTGACTCCCCGGTATGAGTGACTCTCTGGTGTGAGTGACACCCTGGTGTAAGTGATTCTCTGATGTGAGTGACTCCCCAGTATGAGTGACTCTCTGGTGTGAGTGACTCCTGGTGTGAGTGACTCCCTAGTGTGAGTGACTCTCTGGTGTGAGTGACTCCCTAGTGTGAGTGACTCTCTGGTGTGAGTGATACCCTGGTGTAAGTGATTCTCCGATGTGAGTGACTCCCCGGTATGAGTGACTCTCTGGTGTGAGTGACTCCTGGTGTGAGTAACTCCCTAGTGTGAGTGACTCTCTGGTGTGAGTGACTCCCAAGTGCTTCTTTTTCCCCCACTTCAAATCTTCCAATGCAAGCAACTCCCTCGTAGCCAGCCATCTCTCTAGTTACCCCTAGCCAGGCTCATTACCAAATGCTACAATGGATTATAGCATTTTTACCCCGATTAAATTAAAACATTAAAGCATAAGGGGGGAGGTTTTGGGCTGGAAATTTCCAATCTTGTTCAAAATATTAGTTTGGTGGCTTTTCTTCTTTCCTTTCCTCTCTTTTTAGGTTGTGACTAGATATTTTCTATATATTTATTTTATTATTATCATTATTATTATTTTATTATATATTTTTGGCATTTCAAATACCAAATATTACAAATGCTATTGATAGATAAGTGCACTTACATTGCCACATGATAAAAAAATATTGGATTTGATACAAAAATTTGATGCTATCGGGCCTGAGAAACTAAAATATTATTTGTGTGGCTGAACTTACATTTATTTTAACAAAATATGAACCCCCATCCCCAAATCCTAGATCCACCCCTGGGTAGCTGGCTATGGTCCAACTTTGTCTGGAATCCCTGACCCCTACCGAAAATTCACTACGTCTTAGAGAGTTTTGGCAATTTTCCAATCAGACTTTTACCCTCCCAATTTATTTCCAAAATTCTCTACTTGGTAACACTACTCAGGACAACTCTACATTCTTCATAGATCAGCTTTCTTTAAATAGGTTGACATACGACCAATTAAGATGACAATATCACACAATAATAGATAATTCAATGATTAATCACCTAATTACAAATTTTGTGTGAGTGATTAAATTACATAATAACAGTGAGCAAAGTTAGCCTAACAAATTGAACTGTTAACCTAGCTATACATTGCTGTGGATGTACTTCTTGGTGATACTCTTTCAGTCAGTAATTAGTGCCCTTTTGAATTCACTTGAGTTGTATATTTGTGGATGATCAGACTACAGAGCTTTGTGGTTATTCATGCATGAAGGAAATTTCTCATGCACATAAAAATCCTTTGTTTGGGTCCCGATGATCCCAATGTCTCCCTGTGGAGTTTTAACATAGCCCAAATTACTGCTTGAGTCAAATTGTGTATCCATACAAAATTTCAGGTCTTTAACTTAGACTAGCTATCTGGTCATTAATTGTTATATGTAGGGGCTTAATTTACCTTGACAGGTTACTGAAACAGCGAGGAAGCAAGCAGCTGTCAGGCAAAGCACACACTCCAGTAAGGACACACCAAATGCCATTCTCTGCAGCAAGAACAAAAAAAGAAAACCGATCTAGGCAGCTATAGGTTAGGCTACCCACATCCTTTTCATTAGTAAAACATTCATAGCAAGGGCTGGAAATTTGAAATGAAACATTAAAAATTACTTCCTCTTTCTTTGCATTTTTGTCATTTTCAGGGAAAAATTGTTTTAAATAATGCAGCCTATCAATATTTTATCAAATAAAGCACAATGTCATTGAAATCATGACATTAGCTAATCGAGTAAATATGATATATTCAACAATTGTATGTAGAACTTGGGCTTCAATTTTGGGAGTTAGAAGCCATGGATAGGCAACTTTGGACTCATTTCCTTATGCCCTAATGTGTACTTTGAAGGCCCAAGCCCAGGATCAGTCGTAACCAAACTCAGCAGAACCAAATAATGTAAAACAGAATGTTACAGGTACATTTACAACAGAATGAGACCACTAACGTTATAAATCAGTCACCGATTACAGTATATAATCAATCACACACCACATATTCATAAACGTGATTATTTGACATGTTCTTTGACATGAAGTTGATCACAGATACACATAAGCAAACGGATGCACACAGGCTTACACACAATGCACGCACGCATGCACGCAACACACACACACACACACACACACACACACACACACACACACACACACACACACACACACACACACACACACACACACACACACACACACACACACACACACACACACACACACACACACACACACACACACACACACACACACACACGAAAAAAACATTCACACACAAAAATAAACAGGCAGGCAGGCAGGCATGTGTGTGTAGGTGTGTTTATTGGTATGTGTATATGATTAATTTATCCAATCATATTCTTACTTTTCATTACAATTTCTCCACATCATATGACAATATATATATATATATATATATATATATATATATATCAGAGGACGAGAAAGCAGGGGGGAGAGGGGGCTTCAGCCCCTCCAAATTTATCACAGGGGGGGGCTGGGCCACCCCCCCCCCTCTCCCCCAATTCAGAGCAACTCTTTTTTTCAAATGCTTTACATTAGCACCAATGTTGTAAATCACATGTATGATTTGTGTTCAACATCAAGTGTTAGGAAAATCCCTAGTTAGTATAGAAAATAGTGTACACTTTTAATCCTATAGGCACAAATATCTATTCATTCATAC
Organism: Lycopodina hypogea; assembly: GCA_963969325.1. Classification (NCBI taxonomy): domain Eukaryota; kingdom Metazoa; phylum Porifera; class Demospongiae; order Poecilosclerida; family Cladorhizidae; genus Lycopodina; species Lycopodina hypogea. The sequence continues at coordinate 3,644,555 of OZ017783.1, read as the reverse complement.
ATAGAGAATCACACTAATAATAAACTTATAGCTATACAGCTTGCAGAAGCAAAACTAGTTAGGTAACTTTGCAGCTGCAACATGATACTCATTGAAAGCAACAATACCTTCTTGGTTTTCAATCATTGCTGATAAAGCAATAGATGTAATCAACAGCAATCAACAGTGAACAGTAAAAGTAGTCAATCCATTGGGTGAATTCAAATTAGAATGAATAATGGACTCTAGTTAGTTTAAGCTTCCTGACACAACAGCAACCTCCCAGCATCATTATGTCAAGGACAGGCTTACAAATTGGCTACAATTATGAGAAAAAGATCTGGTGTGGCTGCAAGATTTGGAAAAGATAATCATGTTACAGTATCTGTGCATTATTGTGCACATTCACTCACTTAATCTTCCGTTTAAGATATTGGAAGACAGCTTCCATATTTCAGGATGCTCTTGATATAGTTAAAGAAATAAGTGGGCTAATTTTTTCCTCTAAAATATTGCATTTTTTTTAATCAAGTAGCAAGGAGATGGTAGAGGTGTAACTAAACTGGAATCAATATGTCTCACCAGATGGACTCCAAGAACTGTTGCCATGGAAAATCTTCTTCTTTTAGAGGCTTTGGAAGAAATCTATTCAATGGAATGATGAATAGATTTGAAAGCTGGTGGTTTATTGCAATCATGGAGAAGTTTATCACCTTGTTTGGATAGAAAGTATTCAGTTTTATGTTTCTCCTTCTACTGTTGATACTGCCAAACAATTTTACAATATAATATGGTCTGAAAATAATTTAAGACAGATTTTATGATATGAGTGTGACAAGTGCTGAGGAAAATAATATTGACCAGCCAGAATTGCCTCATTATCTAAGACTTCAGATAGAAAATGGGAGTTAGCCAAATGTATTTACATCTGCAAAAGCATACTTCCCAGAAATTTTACTTAAAGCATGTGATCTACTCCATTGTGAGCTAGAAGATCGATTTAACATAATCAAACAGTGTAACCTTAAAATAAAGTAAAATGTGTTCAATAAAAAAAATTCTGTCTAGCTAAAAAAAATTTTTTCAAACAAATGCTACTGACCATACACCAGCTGCATCAAAAGAGGTACTTTTCTGGGAATAAGTGTCCTAACTTCTATGCACTCTACAATAATGGAGATTAGATTCAATAATTGAGTGCTTCTATATCTTCGAAAAGATTTTACATACACTTTCGACTTTAGATTTAGTTTCTACTGTAAAACTTTTATCAATGTTGATGAGAGAAGGGGGTTTTTTTTTTTAACAGTTACAACTTTTAAAGGGTAATTGAACTGGAAAAAAATTTTTGTCTTATTTTGTGTTCCTTGATGCATAACCTGGTATAAAAAAATTTGGAAAAATTTTAGTCCAATATTTATGAAGAAAACTTAGCTTAAAATTTTTAATTCCAGTGGGGGATGTAAATATTCATTGACGGGTCTCAAGGGGGACCAGTGATATGCTATTTTAACAAACTTCAACAATTTCTGGGGCCAGGAGGCCCAATTCCACAGTAAGTCCAGGATTGGTAGCAGCACATTGACATCTATCAAAATAGCAACTGAAAAAGAATTGTGGAGTTGGAAATCTGAAGGAATAAGTGAAGAGATCTGTACCTTGGGAGAGTGCAATAATTATTCATACCTTCAGATCCTATTGATACTGCTCTTCAGTTTCATCTATATCTGATTCAGGTACAGAGAATGAGGATCAAAGACTTTCTGATTTGTCATAATAAAATATAGCTATTTACAAAAAAAAATTTTATCTTTGGCAACTTTTTGGTGTGGAGGAAGATATTTAATAGCTAGCTGGCTATATAGTTGTTTGTGTATTACCACTGTGAGAGAAACATTGGCCAATTGGCATGAAATTTAGCATGAGCACTTGGGGTGGATGTGGAATGGTTATTGTATAATTAGATGTTAAAATTGATGTATTTTTGTCTATCTATCTATCTTTTTCTATTAGTGCATAAGCACTAGAATTAAGAGAACCACTGGACCAACTGGGGTACAATTTGTCATGAGCACTTGGAATGGGTGTGGGATGGTTATTACATGATTAATTAATTTTTTGTCTATCTCTCAATCTTTTTCTAATTGTCCATAACCACTGGGATTAAAAAAAAATTTTAAAAACAGCTGGGCTGGTAGGGATTAATTGGGCATGGATTGGGGTGGGTGTTGAATGATTATTACATAATGAAATTTTGAATTGCTATATATTTTTTTTATCTATTTATCTATTTTTTTCTATTTGTGCCTAACAGTTGGGATAAAATTTGGCATGAGCACTTGGGGTGGAGTGAGTGTGGGATGGCTATTACTTGATTAACTTTTAAATTCTCATTTTTTGTCTATATTTCTCTATTTTGAAGTATTTTGATCTACCAATTAATCTTATTTTATTTGCATATAACCACTGGGATTTAGAGAACCGCTGGGACAATTGGGATGAAATTTGGCATGAGCATTTGGGGAGAGTGGGTGTTGTTGTTTTTTTCCATATTTTAATAGAAAATTGCAAGATTTTTTTTTTTTTTGCATATCAATCTCTCTTTTTTTTCTATTTTTGCATAACCACTGGTATTTCGAGAACTGCACTTCTGACTGGAATGAAATTTGGCATGACTTCTTAGAGTGGGTGGGGTGATTCTTATATAATAAAATGTGAAATGTCAGTATTTTGCCTATCTATATGTCTTTTTTTCTATTTTCGTGTACCACTGGGGCCAGATCCAGCATGGTTATTAACTTAGCCCCACCTAATCTACCAATAAACTCTTTCACTTTTTTCATTGTGTAGGCACTTGGGTACTCTGCTAATATTAAATAAATTGTTTTAGAAAAATATCATTGTTTAGTGCTAAGATATCATTGGCATGTTCTCCAGCACTAACCTGAGTATATGGCCAGCCTCTCTCCACTAGGTGATGAGGGGGAGGGAGAGGTTGAACACACCCAGATTACTTGAATAGCCAACAAAAAATTTATTTTCCTAAGTTTGTTTTACTAAATGTTAAACCTATCTATCAATTCAGTTTCTTTTTAGCCTAATTGGAAGGAAATTTGAACAGGCCAAATTAGCAAAATTTACTTGGGAGTATTAATAAAGGGCAGCATAGGACAAGAGGACGGAATTATTTTTGGCTGTGAGTAGCCTGGTAGAAGGACAATTTTAGGACAATTTTCTGCTTTGCAGCCATTTTACATTAGAACAGTTTTTGAGTTTTCAGGCTGTGAAATAGGACAAATGGCAACCCTGCTTTTAATCGGAACCTGAGACAACCAGTACCTGTTTATTTTCTATGTTGCTCACCTGCTTTGCAGTCTTCTTAATTTTATTCCCCTTCAAAGAATAGCATTCCTGAAGTAAAAAAATTGTGCTACAGTCTTTCTGAGACACCAATGGTGGGATTTTCCCTCCCTAAATGAAACTTTAGATGTTCAAACTGGTCCTGTGCAAACAAGTTTGCTGATTAAAATGTAGGTTCTTTCTACACAACTGAGGACAATAAAATTTAAATAAAAAAGAAAACACATTTTCTTCATTTCTATGGTATTCCCTTGTAGTAGAGGACCTGGCTCATGTTTGTGTGCACTTAATTTAGTGGAGGATAACTCAACTATTTTAGGGTAATATGAACCCAAGGAACAACATGGGATGTGTGCCAAATTGTGTATCCGCTGCGAACATGCTGAAAATGACCATGCCCCCTTTTGCTGAGGTAAAATAGCTCATCTTCTAAACCATTAGAGCTACATACTATCTGAGGTGCTCAAAATGTTCAGGGTGACCATGTTTAGGGGGGCTATAAAAGAGAAATGTTACACTAACACAGTACCACTTTCCTGGCTTTAATATGTATTAGAGTTAATAACCGACAAGTTTCTTAAAATTAATAATGATGATCAGAAAAATGAGGGAATAAGGAGTGTTCATTCTATGATAGAGTTTTTACAACAATCACCTCCCTTGCACTTGCAGTACTTGCAGCACTTGATCCCAGCTTCTCTGCAGGGACACCCATTCTTGCGATCACATTTATCACACTTATCACACGTGCAGGGATCTGGCAAGCCTTCAGGCTTTGAAATCACTATTTCAGGAAGTAATAAACTGCCCCTTTTCACAAAACCATAGGATTCAGCATCCGTAATGGTGGTGGCATCTTTAAATGGAGCTTGGACCCACAGCTGGAGCTGAAAATAAGCTCTATGGATGTGTTTCCTGGCATTGGCTGAGGTGCAAGCGGTTTTCTCAAAGTCCATTTTGAGGGCATTGCTATTAAATGCAGCAAGACGCAGGTCATCAAACGTCTCCAAGTCCGTAGATGGTTTTAGACACTTGACCAAGAATGTCTCTGTCATTAGTACCACACTTTCTATCAGCTGTGGACTATCAAAATTCAGTATAAAAGAACCTTCTGGCTTGCGGAGAGCTTTCAGGGCTGCAAGTTTAGTGGATACCTTACTGGTGGTATCACACCCAGTCAGCGCATGGAGTGCTGGGAGACACCTTGTAAGCTCATCTCCCAGAGCTATGTAGATATAGTGGAGTGGTAGTATAAATTTTTTCACTCCCGAATTGCAGATGAGCCAGAGCTCTTGGAGGCCATGGTCTCTCCAATTAACTGTGATGTGGTACAACAGGCACACAAAGACATGTGTCACCTGATAACAGCATCAAGGATGTAGGTCCTGATCAATGACTTAAGATGTCCTGCACATGCAACATCATCCTGTCATCAGCTTCCTCATGAGTGCAATTGAGATGAGGGAACAAAGCAGCATGTCCAGCTGACACCACCCATGCCTGTGGAGATATGCCAAGGTATAGAGGTTTGGAACCATTGTAATTGGTGGTAAGCCACTCAACATAAAATGCTTGGAATGCAGATTTGCTGACAGAAGCCGACCAAAAGTTCTCTATTAAAACTGGAATATTTTGATTCAGGGAAATACACAGTTATAGGTGACAAATGATCTGGAATAGTTGGTGTTCCTAAAATGTGTAATTGCCTAAACCTGCTAGGGGTTGGGGTGAATCCCCTCCCACCCCTGAAAGTTAGGGGTATACTATTTTGAGGTGGGGGGGGGGAGAATAACCATAAATTTGGATATTTTTCTGGTTGTTGTTTTTTTGTTACTTACACAATTTTTCATTTGATAGTTTATTTGTTGTCATTTTTCTCTCTTGTTTTTCATCTTTTTTTTTTTAATTTTTTTATCTCTTTTTTTTAACTTTTGGTCTTTATTATTTTTTTTGTTTAGTTTTTGAAGAATTTACAAAAATAAGATTACTTATCCTTCTGATTAGAAATCATTGGACAAGCCAGTAATGAAATTGCTGATATTTCATATCCACTAACTACCCAAACTGAAAAAAATGGAAAGGTGTTAAACTGAGATGCCTCAAATTTGAGTTCATGGTTTGCATAAAGATATTATTTTATCACTGGAACAATCACAAGAGAGCAGAGAATGGGTGAAACATCTGTTAGGCAGTAAACATACTACAGGCAATTTTAATTATGAAAAGCTAACCTGACCACTTCAAAACTAGTGGCTACAGCCCTGACTAGCAGACAGTCAGAAGGATAGACTAGAGCAGGCAGGTAGTAAGTTGTGCGTAAATCCCAGGTAGCTGTGAAAACTATCTTAGAGTTGATGCCAACAAGACAGAACTATTGAACTTCATCTCTGATTCCATCTATGGTATATTCAACTTTGGAGACAAACAGCTTGTCAATATGAATAGAGTACTGTCTCTGTGCTGCCATGAAGAAGCTGACAGCCACATGTTGCTACATGCAGCCCATAGTGGCTTCAACAAGATTCTCATCCAACTATCTACAAAGATATTGCTATCATAGTTGTGGCGGTAGTACGACCCTGGGTGAAGATGATGAAGTGTGGTGGTTCTCCTTGGTACTGGCGAAGGCATTCTGGAGAAAGCAAGGGCTTTAAGCCCAGTAAACGCACATGCACTACTGATGTAAACCTTCCAACTCACCGCATCTAGAGGGAGTCACCCTCATTTTTTCATTGTCATCCGCTCACCCGCTCACCCGCATAATACTTGAAATCTCCCTCATTTTTCCACTAATTCCAATGTTTGTTTCTGTTTCACAAGTCGAAGTGCCAACTGGGATATGGTGGCAAGTGCTTGAGAGCATCCAGGCAACACTAATCCATCAATTTAATGCGCAGGATGAGTCCAATAATATTAAGCCGACTAACTTTGCACAGACCAACTTTGCACAGACCAACTTTGCACAGACCAACTTTGCACAGACCAACTTTGCACAGACCAACTTTGCACAGACCAACTTTGCACAGACCAACTTTGCACAGACCAACTTTGCACAGACCAGACCAACTTTGCACAGACCAACTTTGCACAGACCAACTTTGCACAGACCAACTTTGCACAGACCAACTTTGCACAGACCAACTTTGCACAGACCAGACCAACTTTGCACAGACCAACTTTGCACAGACCAACTTTGCACAGACCAGACCAACTTTGCACAGACCAACTTTGCACAGACCAGACCAACTTTGCACAGACCAGACCAACTTTGCACAGACCAGACCAACTTTGCACAGACCAGACCAACTTTGCACAGACCAGACCAACTTTGCACAGACCAGACCAACTTTGCACAGACCAGACCAACTTTGCACAGACCAGACCAACTTTGCACAGACCAACTTTGCACATGCGCTGAAAGTCTGCTAAATAGCTCCGTCCACTTTTCAGTTCCATGCAATAGCCAAATTATTTGTAGCGCAATTTGTGCTACCAACCTACTCATTTTTGCTATGGACGTGGATAAAACTGACTCTGCCCTGGATAAAACTGACTCTGCCCTGAATGAAACTGACTCTGCCCTGGATGAAACTGACTCTGCCCTGGATGAAACTGACTCTGCCCTGGATGAAACTGACTCTGCCCTGGATGAAACTGACTCTGCCCTGGATGAAACTGACTCTGCCCTGGATGAAACTGACTCTGCCCTGGATGAAACTGACTCTGCCCTGGATGAACTCTGCCCTGGAGGAGGCTGGGGCTAAAACTGATTTGGACACAGACAAGGAAGGTTAGTTATTGAGGTTGATATAAATCCAATCAGGGGCAGCTTGCTATTGATGTATATACTTTATAGTGATATTGATATAGCTACACTCCTAGCTCTTGGTGCTTGTGATAAGGATTGATTTCCTAACATTCACAGTCTCCTAATAATTGCTTGTATACTATGTATTTCTAGTGCTGAGGCAGAAAAAGATAATTTTCTCTTCTAAGAAGAATAAAGACCTATTTGAGGTCCACTATAAGTGAGTAGTGTTTGTCAGATATATCTGCCATTGCCATGCACTGTGGGCATTTCCTTCATGAGGAGCTTCTGGAATAATGTAGGAAGGAACACCACTTCAGGCAGAGTTGGATGATACATTTGGATGAAGTTTGTCAGGCATTTATTCAAGCTGATCCAAGAAGACTTTTTCATGTTTATTTGTTTGACAAATGATATATTATGGTATGATTGTATGTTCTGAAGTGTTGGTGTTGCTTATTTTAATAATTATATTTTGATGATCTAAATTTTGGGTGCTGGTGCATTGTCTCCTACACGTGGTTGTGGTCATAATTTGTGGTTGTGGTCATAATTTGTATGAGTAGTTAAAGTTGTGGCCATATTACCCACTTTTAATAATTGCAAGAACTGCCCCTGCTTCTTTTGGCAATCTGGGGCTTTCTCAATTAACTATATTTTCAATATATTTTTCATCATTTTACACCTCCCCCACTCCTGGGAACTAATCTAAATAATAATAAATAATTTTTAAAAATTCCTAGCAATTATAATAAAAAATATAATAATTAGTATAATAAAAATTGATACAGCATTATTCAAATAATTAAACTTTATTCAAAACATTATTGTTAATTCTTTGGAATTTGCCTTTTCCTTAGCCATGTACCTGAAATTGAATAATAAAAACAAGTATAGAAAGAATTACAATGTCATCCAGGAAATGTGCTTCACCATGAAGTCGTACTACATTGTTTATGACAGATAAAATATTTAGTTCGAAAAAAAAAGAGAGGAAACCACAAACCACCAGTAATCTCCCTCATAAATTTGTTGGAGGTTGGAAAGCCTGCTGATGTCATGCATTGACAGGCTGTGACACTTTCTCCAACTTTTCAGGATTACAAGAGGTCAGCTTGGAGAGCACTTCCTCAGCTAACCCAGACTATGATACACCTCCCCACTGTACCAACTCATATTAATGAAGAAGTCATGCAAATCATTGATAGGTTCACCATCTTGCTCTAGAACAGGACCAACACAGCAACAGATATCAAGCCTTGTGTATTAGTCAAGGCTTGCAGGAAAATGTTCATAATGAAGAACAAAGCTCAACTGATATCCCCAACAAGAGGAGCTCTTGAGCAACATGTCAAAAAGAGCTGTTACTAGGGCAGGCAGGCATGTCTGGGGTCAGGTTCTGGTACCTGTACCAATACTGCCTCCACCGACTGAGTGGGTTGGGTGAATATCACTGATAACCTGTTATAAGAACCCAACTGGACAACACTTCCTGAGGCATCAAACGTCTGCTCAGAGCTCACCTCATGCAACTGCCAAGAGGGATGCATGAAATGGTGCAAATGCTAGAGGGCCAGGAGCTTTGTGCTTGTGATTCTGATGATTGCTGGCAGAACTGAACATTCTATAAATCATCAGTAATAAAATACTTTGTTAATTTTATAGGTAGTGTCCTTGTACATGTGACTAGAGCCCTTACACTTGTTTCAAATAAGCAATTTATCACCTTTTAGCTATTGCACCAACAGACAGTATTATGGTTAATATCAACTATAAACAAGACTGGAAACATCCAGCCTAAAACCCGCTCACTTATGATTTAATGTTTTACTTAATAGTGGGTAATTTGAAAAAGGGGGAAAAAAAAACTCAACCATAACCAAGATTTGAACCAGGGACCTCAGCACTGGTGGATGAAGGAAGTTTCAAAACAAGAACGAGAAGAATGAGATTCCCAACAAAATATCATTTAGACTCCACGAACTAGTTGAAGTTCACAGGTAAAAACAGCTGTAACTTTATAATAGAGACAGATATAGATGTGATTCAAGTTTCATATTGTTCCAGAAGTTTCATATTGCTCCATGCAATGAGATCTTTCATTTGATACCAAACCTGATACACATGCTCAGTAATATATGATACAATGAGAAAACGTACTACTTCAGTACGTAAATTAGCAGCTACAGGTCACCAAAGGTCCAATTTAAGATGACACAATATCCAAATTTGTTTATTATATCATTTTATACATGTGTACCAAATTTGGTGCTTTTATCACAAAGTGCATGATTGGTTGAGTATCCTATCTTAGCTGCTTCACTAGAGAGAAAAAGAGCAGCACAGGCTTCAAATCTGTTGTAGCCGCTGTTTGCCCTATAGATCTATATATCCTAAATCGGTATACAGGAGAGTAAAATTACCCTCTTTTGAATGGTGGGTGAGGCATGGCACATCTGCAATTATTATTGGTCCACTTTAGTCAACCAACACAGTATCCAGGGGTGCCAGTTACAACCATTTTGTAATATCTATTTCCCCTTAGTTCATCTCCATCTAATCAAACTTCTAATTCAGATTTCTAAACTTTTATATTATTACTAAAATCCTCAAAAAATTTTAAGTTTTTTTACATAGGTTTTAGTGAGGGCACTAGTTGACTAGCCCTCATACTCCAAAATGTATGAGGGCATTGCCCCCATTTCCACACTGGTCAATGAAATTTTGAGATTTGAAACTCAGATTTTCTCCTATTTCACAATAGTAGTGATGTTGAGGTTAATTATTGCACATACGAAGCTGGCACTGTAGGTCACAAGGTCATAGCTTCATCCATATAGAGTTGGATAAATGAAGGTGAAAATACAGCTTCAGCTGCAGTCCTTTTTTTTTCAAACACTGATAGTATTATAAAGATTTTATCTGGAAGATTTTTCAAGGTAATACATACAACTATCAAATAAAAAAAAAAAGAATTGTTAAACTAAGATATGGGATTTAGCACTTTTGACTTTCAGGGAAAAATCACATCATTCTTTTAAAAAAATTGTACTGGCGAACACAAAATATAACATTATTACTCGGAACAGCCACTATTACTATAAAAGAGAGGCTTAGAGTCATTCACTTCGAGAGTGATGTTCCCTGGTCCTGCAAATGCTTCTGAATCAAGGCTTCTTGAATCCATTTATGCATTAATACCTTTGGTTTACTATGGAAGTAATTGGGCCAGGGTGCTCCGCTTCCTTTCAAAGGTGGTACATATATGAAATTTCTTCCTCAGATGGCCTTCAGTCAATCAATTCTCAGAAACATCCAGGGGTACAATCAGTCCCAGTTAGTTCAAACCAATACAGCCAAAAAGTGGTGTTCTCCTAACAGCAGGTAGAATGGATTAAGGTTGAAAATAGAAGCAACCCTTCCCCAGGAAAGAACACTGTGGCAGCTGATAAATTTCAACCTCTAGCTCTGTAGCTGTAAATTCCCACCCACCCACCTACTCCCACCAGCTGCAGCACTGGTCTGTAAGTTTCCATTTTGCAGGAGATTGTTTTTGCTCTAAATGGAAGTGAATTAAAAGTTTTAAAAATATCTATCTATCTATCTATCTATCTATCTATCTATCTATCTATCTATCTATCCATCCATCTATCTATCTATCTATCTATCTATCTATCTATCTATCTACATACATATATACATATACACACACGGTTGTATCTTAATATTGTTTTGAGGTACCAATTTTCTCCTATAAATTTTACCAGAAAATTTTAAGGCAGCAAATAATTATGGTTTATGGTTAGTGAAATATATGTTCTAGGTTTCAAGACTGAATAAGTGGTTGTGTGTAAATGGTACAATCACAATAGTTATCCTTTGTGAAAAAATGGTTTACAAAATATAAATTATTCCATTTAAACCAGGAATAGGAATCAGCTATGGCATGGGGTCAAATGAGGAATAATTTTACAAGAAAAGGGGAGAAAGAAGGAAAGTAGATGTTCCTACTCTGAAGATAGTGGAAGCTTGCAAGCATGTCTTTATATTTTTAGTTAATCTCCAGTTATTGTTATATATATATATATATATATATATATATATATATATATATATATATATATTTTTTTTTTTTTTTTTTTTTTTTTTTTTTGAAAATGATTAAAATCTCCAGCTATAGGGAAGTCTGAGATTGGCGGGTCTGTATTGAAGCAATTCCTCTTACTTAGTTTATCAAAATATGCCAATGAAATTAGTATTGACTCCAGGTGTAATTGCACATACTTATTCAAAAAGATTTTTAAAAATTTATTCTTTTTTATCCATAAATTCAATATTTTCATTTATTTTTCATTTATTTAACAAAAATTAGAAATGATATTAATGGTGTCTCTATGTCAAACCCTTTTTCCTTTTCACCCCTCCCCCCCCTTTCAATCTTGCCCCCATACTCCAAAACATCTTTCTCTGCCTCTACTATAATAGCACATGTGGGAGAATGAAACAAGTATAGGAAGGGTAGACCCTTGCCTGGTGATTAGATTTGTTAATGGAATTTTATCTTGGTCAAGCATCAATGATCATAAGCACTGGAGCAACATCACTGTGACTCAGCTACCAGTCAACTCACAAGAAACCTGCCTAGTTGTTGGGCAAGGTCCTGCTGCAGGAGCACATAGCTAGCTAGCTAGTAAACTGATATGCAACCAAGCCATATACATCAAAGGAGAAATAATAAAATAACTAAAGGTCACAACTCCTTACTCAGACAGTAGTTTTCCAACTCCTTACTCAGACAGTAGTTTTCCAACTGAGCCAACCCATTTTTTTATCTAGCTCCTTATTTACAAAATACTACAAATTAAGTAACCAAAATTGCTCTTTTTCTCACCCTCAAACGGCAAGTTGCAATTCACTTTTAGGTGCTCACTGAAGGAGCACACAGGTGCAGTGCCCCTCCCCCCTCTTTGATTGCTCCACAGAGGACGCCCTTTTGCAGGCTGGGAAATTCAGGGCTGGTATTGAGAATGGTGGGTCTCCATTGAGTGAAGCGCAGCATGGAGATGATAGCTTGGCTTCCTCTGGCCCTGCATCTGGTGTTCAGTAAGTTTTCTCATTTAGCCGTTCTTGTCCATAATTTTGGACATAGCTAGCTAGCTACTCTCACAGATCACTGAGGTATCTTTAACTGTTCAAGCAGCTTTAGATGAGAGCTGACTCTATGATGTATGTAATAAAATCTATTAATTTTTTTTTTCTAGTTTGTTTGTGTATGGTGTGATGGTGATTGTAGAGTGGAGTTTAAAATTTGGTTAACAAATTGACCACATTTTTAAACTTATCTCAATTACATTCAGGGTTGTGGCTAAGGAATAACTGATAAGAACTGCACCAACTATTAACCAATTTTTTCAGGAAAAGGATGACTCCAGTAGAACGATTTTTGCAGTTTCTAAAATTTCTTAAAATAAGATTAAAAATATATTTAAAAAATGAAATGTCTCTTGCAATGCCAAGCATGGACTCAAACCCTTCCCCATGTACATAACTATGTGAGTATGGTTTTGTACACATGAATATCCCTGTCATGCATACTTGTTTAAACATGGTAGCTAATTACATTTACTCAACAAACATTTTGTCACATGATAGCCAATGCTTTGAATATTGACTCAGCTTCAAAATACCTGATCATTATCTCAGTCGTGTATTTATATGTATGTCTTGTACATCTGTCCATATGTTCAGGCCCATAGCCAGGGGGGGGGGGGGGGGGGATTCAAGGGGTTCGACCAAACCCCCCTTTGGGTGGGGGGGGGAAGGAAGGAAAAAAAATATAATGATGACAATAATTTCTCTCTGCCAGTACCCATGCCAGTACCCATGCCAGTACTCATGCGCACACCACCAAGAGTCAGTCGGTCAATCAGTCGGGGTCCTCCTGCGTTCAGTATTGAAGTGTATCTGATTATCTGGAGCTCTGTGTGACCATCTACTGCTGTAGTGTGTCACTATGTAACTGTGAGTCAGCACCTCCTACCCTTTCCCTGAATCTCTCAACTCCCTTGTGTATTAGATGAGAGCTAGGCTTGCTGGGAGCAAGATGACTGCTACCTGAAGTGGTGGTTTTCTCAGGTACTTTAAGCTGGAGTGTTCACTTCCAATGCAGGGGTGGCTGAAGCTTCAAAATATTGAAGGGGTTCAGTTTACCTAATGTAAGTGGGCAAGGGGGGTGGCAAGATTTATTCCCTACATACAAGCAATGCAAATACTTAATTTTTAAATGAGATGGGGGGGGGGAGGGTGGGAAACATAAGCACTACCAAGAGTATTGGTGGAGATATTGATAATCATGAGAATTTGATAAATCAAGTGTGAGGAAAAAAGAGCTATTTAAATTCACCAAAATGCTCCCTGCATTCATCTAACACTGCACAAAATTGTCGGGCTAATTCAATAAGATCACAGTTATCTGTCAACTGCTTGTGTGTTTAAAGTAGTAATCACCTAGCCATAAAATTTCGACCATTGTTTGAGAGACCTAAGAATATTTCTTTACTTTTAGGCTGAAATGGTTGGTGTTAGTCTGTACAGCATATGGACTGGTATTCATCAAAACTACTAGAGCTACCAATTGCCTGGTTTGATGTAGAACATGGAATTTCAGCTATTATGAAAGTGGGATCACCGATCTCAGATGTTAAATATCCCCTTTATCTTTATTGACTTCCTCAGTTACAGGATCAATTTCAGGCTGACCTAATCTTCAAGAATTATATCTGGCTGAACTCTAGCACTCTGTCTCTTTCCTGATGACCAAGCATCAAGCAAGCTTGCATGTCTCATTCTCTTAGCCATTTTGTCAAAATAAACTTCCAGCTGGTTCTGATTTCAGAGCAAGCTGGCAGAATGCAAGATTATTCATGATAAATACTTTTAGTGGTTCACATGTGGTGGTGGTGGTGTTAAGTGTATCTACACATACAGATATTTTAGCAGATACCTGCATATGTATGTAGATACACAATACCATATTTAAAACTTGCTCACTCTCTCTGTCCCAGTGAGCAAGGGGGAGAAAGAAGAGACAGAATAGAGAAAGAGAATAGAAAGGGAGGATTGAGTTACAGCTACTTCATTCATACGTTGACATCATTGTTCAAAAAATTTGGGGGGTCTGCCCCCACCTACCGAAAAGTGAGGGGGCTCAAGCCCCTCTAGCCCCCACCCTTAGACGCCCCTGCAATGTCTACCCTTAGTGGTTATGGTGTTGCTGATGCGAGCCATGTAGCTATGTTTAGTAATTTTGGTGGCACTTGTGTCAGTGATAATCTAGGTTGGGGACCTTCTGCTGGTTATGGAGGTTTAAATCATCATGATGTAGATTGTAATGGTGGTCCTGATATTGGGACATCTAGTTAAACTTAATATGGAGGCAAGGCTTACTGGGAGAAGAGGGCAACTTCCAGAAATGATGATCTTCCGAAGTACTTGAAGGCACAATGCCCACTGTCCATTTCTATTATCATTAGTGATGGTGTTGGTATAGTAAATTCTTTGGATAAAGATCAAATCTTAAATTTCTTAAACATTTTATTTTTTTCAAAACTTTCCCTTTCCCCAAGGAGTATATTGTATAGCTGTTTCTTTCAGGTGAAAAGGCTATAAAATATTCTTGTTTAGTATATAATAAATTATTGATTGGATGTTAGGTTTTGCATTTTCTTTAGTTTGTTTGTAGAAGATAGGAATAAGTATGGAATTCTTGTCAATACACCTTTTTCAAAATGGGTTAATGTACATAACATAGTAGATAGTCATTCCTCTACTCTGTACCACCTTAATGCAATGGCAGATTCAAGTACTTTTGTCCAATCTGTGGAAAATCCACAGCACAATGTAGATGTATGCATTAATTCTGCACTGGCTAAAGCTACTGAGGAAAATAGACACAATTCGTTGTTCTGCCAGAGTGTATTTTATTTTGTGGACTGTAATGCTTGGCACTTAGGGAAGATGGTGGACCTTGATATAATGGTAACTAAGAAGTTTTTTTTTTGCATTAATGAAGGTATTCAATTGGCTAAACATAACTTTGTCATAAATGCTCACCTTGAAAGACCAAAGCTAAAGAATACCACATACTCATCACCCCACGTACAAAATTAAATAATTAATTCAGGTAAGAACATAATTAAAAATATTTAGTTGATAAAATAAGAATTACAAATCTTTTTTTTTTATAATGGTGGATGAAATAACTTCTATTAATGAAGAAGTGATTCATTTATGTGTGCGATTTGTACGCCATGACATCAGAGAGGATTTATTGCAATATGCCAAATTAACTAAAGTTACTGGCTAGGTGATAGCTACTTCTGTCCTCGATGGCCGGTACCAATTAGGTCTGGATGTCGAAAATGTTTGAGGACAGACAGACAGACAGACAGACAGACAGACAGACAGACAGACAGACAGACAGACAGACAGACAGACAGACAGACAGACAGACAGACAGACAGACAGACAGACAGACAGACAGACAGACAGACAGACAGACAGACAGACAGACAGACAGACAGACAGACAGACTATTTGTACTTTATAGTATGGATATTACATATAAATCTATTGCAGCATGTGATTTGTTCACATATTTATTTTTCTAATTAATAAAAACATCATCACCCTGATTACTCAAAAGGTCCAGTTTAATGCTGAGTTGCCTTTGCACTGCGACAGAACTCTTCTAGTAAATATTGAAGGAGGTCTGACACTATATGCAATACATACATATATATATATATGCACACATATACATATACATATATATACATACAAATTATTACATTATGTAGGACTGTTTTGCCATTATGCATGGCCATATTTTTAACCATATTGGGTGAAATTTGTATAGTACTTCACATTAATGCTTGAGAATGTGGGAGACTTGAACATGCCATGGAGCATGCATTGGAAAGAATTTGAACTAAGCTTTCATTTGGCAATAAGATTAAGGGTAGGGGGTTAATGACAACAAAGTGACAGTACATATTATATATCTCATGAATAATTAATGAGAATTAGGTTACTACCCCGCCCCCCCTCCCCAAAAAAAGAACCCCCCTTTCAAAAATTCTGGCTATGGGCCTGATGTTCATAATAAAGAGTCGATAGAGCAATTCCGTTTTTTGAAACAGCAGATAAAAAGCAACAAAAAAAATTAATAATTTTGTAAATTACATCCATTAAGATTAGATAAGGAACTATGAAGACAAAGGTGGATTGATCCTGCACCTACTTATAAATAGCTTTTCATCTGTGTGTGTGTGTGTGTGTGTGTGTGTGTGTGTGTGTGTGTGTGTGCGTGTGTGTGTGTGCGTGTGCATGTGTGTGTGTGTGTGTGTGTATGTAGCTTCAATTTTGAAGCTACAGAGGGGTATCAAAAGAATGAAAATCAAGCTTTGCACCCACTCATGTGGTTTTTTAAGAATTTGGATAAGACTTACTCAGGGTGTAATATATACAAAAATGACCAAAAAAGGCCATTTCAAGCTGACTAATGGAACAGTACATTAAAAAAATTAAAAAAAACCCTGAGAGAAATTACATTATTTTGACAGCTGTATTGAAAAGTCCTTAAGGACATTCACTTGGCAAATCAGTGCACACTTTCAGTTTAATTCCTAGATAATAAAAATTAATTACAAAATTTTATGTAAACAACACCTACCCAGCAGTGCAAACTTTCGAGCATGCCAGAGAATTCATTTTGAATGGAATGAAATTTTAAAATATTAAATGTTTCCAGGTTTTATACAGTAAATAGGTGGTAATGTGTTGGTACTATAATCATGGTGGTTATTTTTTTAGAATATATGGTTTACGAATACAAAGGAACAAGGAATAGGGCCTTGGTTTTGCATACCAAACTAATATAATTATTGTTCACAGAAAAAGGGGGGGGGGGGGGGGGGGGGAGAGAGGAAGATTTCAATTTCTGAGGAAAGTGGATCGTGATTGGAGGAACCTGTTGTTGGTGCACCTTCTTCTCATCCCCACATAGCCATCCACAAGTCCTCTGATAAAAGGACAGTAAATGTCATCACTTTGAAATTTTTAGCATTGATTGATTTATACTTGAGTTGTGGGAAAAGAGCAGTCAAAAAAAATTAGACAAATAATCCAACTTTGCATGCGAAGCTGCAAATGATCATCTAGTGGAATAAAGGAGTACTTTTTGGATGCTAGATAAGTATTCAACTATAGATCGAGGTTTGCTCAGCCAAATTTGGGCTAGTAATAACTTTCACCAAAAAAAAGATTGTGTATTATTCAGCAAATATAGTAAATATTGGTCTTGCATATATATATATATATATATATATATATATATATATGGTAGTCACAGAATCCAGTCTAAATCATGAGTCCAGAAAAGTAGCAGACATTTTGTGGTGTCGTTACCACCCAAAATGCTGTAGCCCCAGAAACAGAACTGTGACATTCAGTCGAGATTTATTCTTTTTATAAAAAACAGGTAAGGTACGAACAAAAACACACAAGAATAGTAAGGGAGTTTGCACAACAGAAAAGAAACAGAACAGGAAATGATGATATACCACATTCCTCCCTCAACAATGCATATAAGATTAAATGCACAGGATAATGCCTCATACAATAGTTTAAGGTTCCACATGTTAGGCCATCAGTTTGGTGGTTGTTGGTCAGGAACAGGATGATGAAGTCGATTTGATGGCTGTCAGTCACACCTGGGTATCTTGGCTCTAAAATATCAACTATAACTAACAGGTGGTCCTGGTTGAGGTGTAGAGCATCCATGATCTAAGGATTCAGGATTTCCAGTACTGGCATTAGGGGCTACAGCTGGTAGAACATGGAAACCTAAAGAGTATTCGTCATTTGGATCCACAGAGAACACAGGATGTGGTAGCTCTGGGCATTCTTACTTTCAGGAACACGATCAACACTCTGAGCAGGTGCTATCCAGCTCTTTTTCTGATCTGCATGCCTCGTCCATTGCTGACCATCAGTTGTCTCAATGATGTACGTGACTGGTCCCAACACCTTTGAGATGGTGTCAGACACCCAATCTGGACCAGAGCGAAGAATGCGAATCATTACTTGTTCTCCAACTGTCCATTTTTATATATGAGAACAGCAGTCGTGTGCGAACTTCTGTTGAGCTTGCTTGTCCAGTACTGACCTCTCACAATCAGGCTGCAACCGATTAACCTAGTCCTGAGATCACACTGCAAAAAGAGCTTCACTGGAGATGCACCTGTAGTAGCATGATTTGTAGTACGATATGTAAGCAAATAGAATGAGAGGCAATGACTCAGTGAATGGCCATTGTCCAGTGAGGCTTTCAGGCTTTGCCTGAGTGATTGTATGAATTGCTTGTCCAGATAGAAGCAGGGTGATATGGAGCACTTTTCACATGCTTACATTACGCTTAGTGAAGATGTTAAAATCTCCTGCAATAAACTGCGGCTCATTATCTGTAACAAGATGGTCAGGAATGCCATGTGCTGCAAACTACTTTCGCAACGCATTTAAGGTCTTTGTCTCTGTGGTAGTGATTATTAACCTAACCTCAGGCTATTTTGAGTAAACATCAACACATACCAGAAACGTGAGTCTGGAAATGGACCTACAAAATCGAGATGAACTCGCTGCCATGGCCTGAATAGCCACACCCATGGATACAAAGGTGAGGCTATGGGTGTGGTTTTGTCAGTGGGTGTGGTTTGGTGACGTGGAAGACTAAGCATCACAGAAGCTTGGCATGTTTATTAATTGTATCATGTTTATTTGATTTATGAGATTAGTGTCAATAATCCCTACATGTTACATAAAGCAAACTGAACATGTCTGTTACAGCAGGTGGTGAACTTAAAAACTGCCCGTTTTTTGCAAGTTAGAGTAGAAAGGAATAATCCTGTCTATATTACCCATGATAATGTAGCAAGTAGATCCAATTAGCTGTAGTAACATGAGAAAATACTACTGTGACATTAATTGATATTTAGTGGTTGGACAACCTCTCTACAAAGAAAAATTAGTTAGTCCAATGTGTCCATTATTCGGAGGTTGAGTGTATTAGGAAAGGCCTTTTTTTTTAAATTCTCTCTCCTTTCTGATGTAAAGGACTTATTCCATGGGGTGTTTTTTATTGTTTTTTTAATTTTTCCCTCCCCTCCTTTTTTTTACCCCTTTCCCACTTTTTAATCTTCCTCTCTCCCCCCATCCCTTTTCTTCTAATACCTGATAAAGGACTTATTGATGTGTGGCTTCTTTTGTTCATTCTCTGGACTATTCTTTTCTCCTTTTTTTTCCCCCCTTTTTTTCCCTTCCTTTTTTTCTTAGTGCCAATGATTGCTTGTTTGTGTGACCTAATTTGTCTACTAGTTCTATCATGTTGTTTGATTATAGAGGTTAGTGTCAATTTAAAGATTGGTTATTGTATTGTCAACTCTTTACCAAGTTACATCCTAAATTGTTCCGTTTTCGTTGGTCCCTAACTTTTTCTCTCTTTTTTTTTTTTTTTTTGCCTTTTTTTTTTAATTATAAGACCTTCTACGGGAAGGGGCAAGGTAACTGAATGCAGTTTGAATAGTGATTTTGGAACCCAGGGTTCATAAGTTTTTTCTAACAATTACACAGGCTCTGAAGGTGGGGAGATAGCACAAATAATAATATAGATAGCACCAAAAAAATTCTACCCTGTGGGTTGTTTTTTTAAATCAGCATTTGGCCTCCTGTAGTAACAAAATTGTTCGGTTGTGTAATGTATTATGTAGGAATTATTGTGAGTCTTTACCCAACTTAAGTCAAATGGGCTTGGAAGGGTGTCAAGTTATTCCTTCAACCCAAATATTAATTTTCTACTAGAATAATGTAGATTCATCTTCTTATATCATAACTCATAAATAAGAATCATATTAGAGTTTTATTGGAGCCCATCTTTTACACTACGTCATCAGAGTAAGATCATTCATCAATTTTTTTTCTGCTTTATTTTACAATGTTCTGTGCTTCTGTCATCAGGGAGTCTTAACAATTGTGTTAGGGGGGAAGAGGGTGAGTCTCACTAACAGTAAACACTCCCCCAACTTCTCCTTTAATTTAGAGAGTGTACGTATTTCTTAAAATTCTATGAAGAAAAGGAGAAGTAACTGCTATGGACCCCAATTTCTCTCTTGATATAGCTAGTTTAAAATTGTATTCTAATTGTTCAGAGTGTAGACTAATAGTGATTGAATACACAATGAATGAATACAATAATGGAATATTAGCCTTGATACAGAATGAGACGGGTGCATATATATATATATATATATATATACGTACAGGCTATTTTCATCATAACACACCCAGAGGAAGAAGTGTGGCCAGGTGAAAACCTAGTTATGTGTGTATGCCAAATTTGGGATGTTAGGTCTGAGCATTTCTCCAAAGTGCCATTTTTATGGAAATGTGTGGCTAGGTGACACATAATTGTGTGGTTAATATCAATCCTTACTCTCGGGTATGTCCACCCTGAAGGACGAGTTTTATTTAGAACTGTACTTTGGCAGGAGGTGGACACGCATAAACCTACATTCACACAACTATTTTTTTTCCTGTCACACACACAAAAAAGTTGGGGGGGGGGGGGGGGGGGCAAGGTGGAACCCAGCCCATGCTATTCCCAGAGTCATGTTGTGTGTGTGCCAAGTTTATCTGAAGTACCATTTTTGGTGTTTTTAGCCTTATTCACCATGAGGAAGAGGTGTGTGTCCAAGTGGGACCCAGGCCACGTTGCTCCCAAGGTCAAGTTGTGTAGGCATACCAAAGACATACATACCAAGTATATCTGTAGCTCCAAGGGTTTGTTTGGCCATATCATTTTTGACATTTTTTCAAGTACATGAAGGGGTGTGGCCAAATAGACATAGTTAAAACCTTCCCCTGGCGATACTGATTTCAAATGTATAGGGGTTCAAGGGTCCACCAATTCAACTGTGAATCAAGGACACACAGACAAACAGACTATTTGATCTTTATAATATAGATAAATCTGATATATATATATATATATATATTCATCCGACTACTCCTCCCACAGTTTTGGGAGGAGCCCCACCAAAATTTGTGGGCTTTTATTTGGGATTGGGTTTTCTGTCAGGGCACCCTTGGTTTTTCGAAATTGAATCCAATATCCTACTATAGCGCTCACTTATTCTTTTGTTTATTATGCTGTGTAATATTCTAATCTGGTCATATCTGTACCTGTGGCACACAAGTCAAGGAACACTTGGAATGGTGGGGGAGACAGCATACATCCACAGGTTTTGCTTAGAATAGATTTTTATCTAATGGTTTACTGTTTCCAAACACAAACAGTTGTTGTTACAACTAATAAGTTACAACTAAGTGATCTCATTGTATGGAAACCTTGTGGTTACAACTGAGTAATTTTTACTGTATAGAAACCCAGAAGTTGTAAATCTTTACACAACTTTAACCTCATCTAAGTGTTCTAAGGGTTGTTTTATCTGGTCTAAAACACTGTTTTAATAATGTTATAGTAATTATTTGCCACAAGTCTTAGTTCAGGACCACTCTTGTTATGTTGTGTTCCACCCTCTTCAGGTCCTCTGAGTGTGCAAGCTATAGAGGTGAGCTGCTTCACCAAGGCATCATGTTCAGGTGGCTCTCTAGGCCCCCCCCTCGAGAATGAGGAGTGTTGTTCTATGGGACTGTCTTATCAGGCTAATCCTGGTCTATGCTGTGACTGCAGGGAAGGTAACTAGTTAGCAACAATAATGATTTATACCAATCATAATAGTTGCAATAAAATTTTTAACTTAATTTTATTAATGAAATTAAATCCCCTAAAAAAATATGAAAATGAACACATTTCCCATCCACCCCCCTCCAAAAAAGAACCTTAGTAAATAACAATGATCTTATCATAATAGAGCTAGGGATAAATATATGTATAAGTGAATATGTATGTATTACCTTTAACTGGCCAAACCAATGAACAAATATAGATGAAACTTGGCAGATATGAACATTGGATTACAGGGGATTATTGTTTACGAACAGCTGTCCCTAAAATAAAAAAAACCCAGTATGTCTGCACAATATGTCTTCCAAGAAGACAAATGTATGTCTATAACTCACTGTAGGCCTAGTAAGCATGTGCAGTCTCCAGCTGCGATTTCATGCTAATATTGGTAATAAAGGAAAGAAAGGAAATCTGTGTTCTGTGCTCTGAAGGGATGTCAAGTGTGTTTGTGAGAAGAAAGATACACATACTGAATACAGGTGTAGTCAACAGGATAGTAATGAGACCCATTGTACTTGTTACACATTGTTACTTCATTAACATACAATTAATTAATCAAAATCCATGATCAAGATCAACATATACTTTCACATTCATGGACGCTGAACAAAGCTAACAGAAACATAGAGACAACATGTGCTACTAGTGCACACAAATTTAATCACTTTCACAATTGGTGTGGTATAGTTTGCCCTGGATTTATACTAAGCTCCATAGCTCCAACAATGAAATTTATTGCATGATCGACATTTGTCAGGCTATATCAAGGTTCATCTCCTCTGTGGCTTAGCATACAGGAAGAAGGGATGAGGCTAATAGGGAGGACCGAAAAGAGACGGGGTGGAATTCTAATCCCCCCCCCAACTAAATTCAGAGAATTTTCCCTCCCTTTTTTCTCTCTTGAGTGAACAATGCTTGACCTTGTGTTCAGTCCAATACCACAAGAACCCTCTGAAACACATCAAAAGGTCTTCAGCTGTCCAATGGAGATTGATTATCTTTGTTAGGGCGAACTTCTTCTTGAGAAGTGGATAAAAGGAGTGAAAAAGATCCTGCAATGTTGATAATGGACACCTGTTGATGGTCATATGACACGGCCATGCACCACCACAGTTAGTAGTAGAAGCTGAATGGAGTGCCACCACTGATGACTGTGAATTTCCAGTGTCTTGTTTCAGAAAGAAGGCAAAAATGAGCCAACATTTTGGTGTGATATTGAGCAAAAGTGGTGAAGACAGGACAAATGGCTCACACAAATTTATACCTGCTGTTTTTCCCTGAAGTGTTGTGTTACTATTAAACCCTAGTGTCAAATTGTATCTCTTGCAGTGTGACTGTCCATTGACTCGACGTCTCTTGTGAAGTGACACCCTCTGAAGTGTCGTCTTGTGGACCTCTCCTGTGGCTGGTAACCACAGAGTCAATGTTTGCATGTCTTTTGATATTGTGGTCACCTCAGTAACTGAGAAACAACTTATACTCTTTTTTATGCTAGAGAAAATTGCTAATTACTTTCATCAACATTTACCAAAGTTAGTTGCGCATTTCATGGATGACCTTACCATATCCCTGGTCAAATCCCTCACCCTGGCCAAGTGTAGATACACTGAGCTCTTCTTTGTTCTAAAATGTAGTAGTAATTGAAATTTCCACCGAAAAATTACTGCAATAGAAATTATAAAGTTTGGTAGGCTGTAGTCACACTATAATAGAGTGAAGACATTTGCGTGCAACTTGTTTCTTCAGTTTTACTTCAGAGAGACTGTGCTACAGATGAGCAGACAGATAGGATACTGTGGGTCTTTACATTTAAAACAAGTGAATGAAACAAAAAAATATCATCTAATTGGCAATGAAAGTGCCTTGAAATATGAATAAAGTGCAATGATTTTTAATTTGCCCTTTTTGCCAGTTTGTGAAACACTCTTGAGCAGTAGATAATGATTTTAAAAGTAGCAGCTTCAAGCCCAAGGCAACTAAGAACAGTTACATGGAAATATAGTGTGACTACACCCATTCCAATGGGAAAAAGTGGACTAAGAATTTGGGGGGGGGGAGGAAATGGAATGTGAAGAAAAGATTGAAAAAGGGGGAATGGAGAAAGGAAGAAAAAATAAAGAAACAATGGGGGGGAATGGGGGGTGGGGGGTGGGGTGGGGGAGGGGAAGATCTGACCCAGCGCTTAACTCAAGATCTTGGAATTATAAGCACCATTGGTATTTTACATGAGATGCCCACAGGAAGATGTTTCAAGGTTAGACCCTGTCAAAATGTTCTTGTGGTCCACAGGTGAGTTTTATCGTGGGAATAAGCATAAACAGGCATAAATTTCATTAGTAGGATATTATCATTACCATCATATCATCATCGTTGTTATTTTGGTTGTTGGTGATGCCCACTAGACCTTGCAGTGATGTTCTCAGAAGCCCTATACACAGTCTCTGAGGGGGCTGAGCTGGTTACTCTCATTATTCAGCGCTGTGGACTCTTTGAAGAGGAAGTTCTACTCTCATTAACTTTTACTGATGACACAGCCTTAGGTTGGTGTAACAATTAAAAGCTGTCATATGGAGCAGGTTTAAGGTGGGAATTAGCAGTTGAGCCTCTCATAATTGTCCAGACTCAATGTAAGTACATTCACTACAAGTGCGGGAGTTTAATAAAGGATACAGCATGAAGGGGGGGGAGGGAAGGGGGTGGGAGAATACACACTATCACTCAATGTATGTAAGTAATAAGACATGCTCAGATTCTTTCCCTGAATTGAGTATGTCTTATTATTATCATATATTGAGATGATGAGTGTATTTTTCTTATACTAATAATTAACTAGAGACCAGGTTTAAAGTAAACTTGACTTGATAGTAAGTATTAGAAGTGGTGGTAGCCATTGTGGGCATCATCCACACATGATTATCACCCATTAGCCCACTAGGGCTACCACCACTTCTATTATTATCACCAAGTCAAATTTACTCTCAACCTTGTCTTTAGTTATTTGTTAGTATAAGAAAAATACGCTCATCATCTCAATATATGATAAAATAAGATATGCTCAATTCAGGGAAAGAATTTAAGCATATCTTATTACTTACATATATTGAGATGATAGTGTGTATCCCCCCCCCCCCCCCCCCCCCACCCCCTTCATGCAGTATCCTTTTTTAAACTCGTGCACTTGTAATGAATGTACTTTCATCGAGTCCAGACAATCATGAGAGGCTCAATTGCTAATTTCCAATTTCTACATTAATATATACACATGTGAGTGTGGCATGTGATACAGATCATTATAATCCATAATATATTACCAAATATGGTTTCATGCACACTTGAGTTTAGATTTTTTCTGAACTTTTTTTCTTTTTTTCTTTCCAGGTGGAGTAGATTATGGACCTTTCCCCTCTGGCCAAATCTCTTTTGTCGCTTCTGTCTCTCCCAATGTTTCCCAGACAAAGTTTGGGATGAACATCAGAGAAGATTCCATTGTGGAATATCCGGAGTCCTTTACTGTTGCCCTTACACTCCTTGAGGATGAAATTAACCCCTTTGAAGATGAGGTTCCCTTTGCTGAAATGGCCAACAGTAACACTACTGTGATTATCGAGGATAATGACTGTGAGAATGTTTTAAATAAGTTTCATGCACATAATTTTTGGTGCACGTTTAATTTTATATAGCAGTGAAGTGTTGTAATTGCTTTCAGGTTCTCAGCTATGGACATGAAATTTTTTAATTGGCAAGACATGTCATTTGTTCTAGCTCCAGTAATTAATTAAAATTATGTTCCTTGGTGACATAAATTAGAGCTTCTGTTACCTATAAATGAACCTAACACATTAATATTTGGATAAACTATTTCCACTGAGTTTTGGCTATTTTTTTTTGTGATCTTTTATTTTTTTGTTTAGTGTTGTTTCCATTTTCTTTTTTCTCTCTCTCTCTTTTCTCTCTCTCTCTTTTCTCTCTCTCTCTTTTCTCTCTCTCTCTTTTCTCTCTCTCTCTTTTCTCTCTCTCTCTTTTCTCTCTCTCTCTTTTCTCTCTCTCTCTTTTCTCTCTCTCTCTTTTCTCTCTCTCTCTTTTCTCTTGCTCTTTTTTTAGTTGTAACTGTTACTGTTGAGCCGAGCAGCTTCACTATTGTTGAGTCGGCAGAAAATAGGACATTGATATTCCTTGTCCATAAGGATGGCACATCTGTCAGAGACATCTCTGTGGCTGTTACTACCACTTCCAGTGCAACCTCAAGTACACAAGTTTACTCCAATACTGCATGCAAATACCATCTCTCTCTTTCTGCAGAGCTATTTATGATGTTTATATCACTAATATATATACAGTGTGCCTGTGTTGATGCAGCCACAGTCTACTCTGACTGTGTCTTCTTGTGGATGTCCAACTCAATACATTGTAGTTCTATCTTTTGCTTAATGCGGCATGTAAAAAATAGTTGTACAATTCAGTCACATGTTTGCACAGGTGCACAAAATTGAATAAATGTAGTGTGTGTGTGTGTGTGTGTGTGTGTGTGTGTGTGTGTGTGTGTGTGTGTGTGTGTGTGTGTGTGTGTGTGTGTGTGTGTGTGTGTGTGTGTGTGTGTACGTGCGTGCGTGGTAATGTATATGTATATATATGTGTGTACATATATATATGTAGACAACACATGGTCCTAAAAGTGAGTTTTAGTTAATAGAATGACCAGCTGGGATGCCCATGATGCCCCAGGTGGCAGATACAACAAACATTATATCATAGCATCATAGGGTTTTATTTGTTTGTTTTTAAATTTGATTAAGTTATATGTGACCATTTTAACCTGTCAGAAAAGTCTGCAGTTTATTCCTATCCTATTTTCCCTACTGTAGATTATCCTGTTGAACTGATGCAAAGTAGACTACTAGAATTACAGAAACCTTTTCACTTAATCACAGGAATGTTTTAGAAAACAGAAGTAATTGAAGAACGCAAAATTTCTGTATTTGGTTGAAATTTTTAAATCATTTGGTCTGAGTTCCTTAATTCCTTTTTGGGGAGGGAAGTGAGGGTTCAAATTTAGCCCATTAAGATCAGCTCATGCAATATTTCATTGAATTTGGTTCAGAAAGGCTATTTATGAAAACTTTCATAAAAATTTTTTTTTTAAATACACACACCAATGCAAGCACACACACTGAGAGTTATATACGTTAGGATATTTGTTGATTTTGATATTTGATTTTTTGATTGTGTGTATGTGTACACTTGATATGTTATGTGTACACTTAATGTGTATGTGTACACTTAATGTATATGTGTACACTTAATGTATGTGTACACTTAATGTGTGATTCAAATGATACCTCATCCTGTTTGCATCCTTTTTCCATTAAGAATGAATATATTTAGATTGATATCGTGACTCAATTATTGCACATATAATCAGGTGTGCACATAGCTAGATTCGAGAGGTGTGTCCTCTTGTCTTGCATGCACAGGAGTTGACAGATTGTATTTCTTGCTACTGACGAAGGATATGCTAATTAGCAACAGGTTTCTTGTATTGGATGCACCAGGAATTTATCTTAGAACCACATGAATCCACCACATGAATACATACTCTCACATGCACACACGCACACACACACACACACACACACACACACACACACACACACACACACACACACACACACACACACACACACACACACACACACACACACACCATCCATCCATCCATCCATCCGTCCATCCATATGCTGTATGCACTCCACATGCCACATGTGGTAGGAGTGGTACAGGCCAAGAAGTTATTTTGAACAGTATCTCGTTCAGCGTGGTGGTCAGGTCCGCCCAGTTGTCCGCCAGGAGAGCCATGTCGTCAGCATATTCCAGATCAGTCACCAGGGTCTCAAGTTTCAGGCTCTGTTTGTTCCCCACGAGATCAGCGTCAAGTAGGTAGGCTACCTTGATGCCTCTTTCCTCCTTTCTGTGGACATCCATGGCCATGTGAATGGCAGTGTCAAAATAAAAGTTGAAAAGTGTGGGTGCCAACACACAGCCTTGGCGAACACCACTGGTAATAGAAAACATGTCAGATGTCTTCCCGTAGGCCCTGACTGCTGCAGTGCAGTCCTCATGTAGTGCATGGATGATGGTAAGCAACTTCTCTGGCAGATGTAAGTATGCTTTAGGATGCACCAGGAGAATCGTGGTGTACTGAATCATATGCCTTCTTCAGATCAATGAAGCAGGCATAGAGAGGTTGGTGGAACTCACGTTCTTTCTCCATCAGTACTCACAGGGAGAAGAGTTGGTCAGCACAGCCCCTGCCTCAACAGAAACCACACTGGCTTTTTCGAAGGAGCTGTTCTGCTCTGGGCTTGAGCCGGTTCGGGATGGCTTTAGCAAACACCTTGCCTGGTATGCTGAGTAGAGCAATACCACGGTAGTTGTTGCAGATGGTTCGGCTTCCCTTCTTGTGCAATGGCATGAGAAGTTGACTTTGCCAGTCCCTGGGTATTGACTCAGTTTCCCAGATGGTGTCAAAGATTGATTTCAGCCAGCGAATTGTCTCATCTCCACCAAGATTGAGCATCTCCAAGGATATTCCATCCATGCCAGGGGCCTTTCCGGACCTCAACTCAGAGATGGCAGTTACAATCTCCTCTTCTGAGAGGGGAGCAGATATATCTTCATCACTCATCGAAGTGTCTGATGAAACAAACGATGGAGAGACTACGGGTAGATCTTCACAGGGCATGACATCGACATCAACCTGACAGTTCATCACTTCCTCAAAATGCTCTGCCCAGCGGTTCAGTTTATCCCCATCACTCTGCAGGGTGATACCATCCTTGGCAACCTGTGCAGAAGAGGCAGGCTTGGAAAATTTCTTCTTTAAGAGACGCAAATCTCCTATCAAAGAGCCTCCTCTCCTCTGCCTTGCTGCCCGGCGTTCTGCTTCAGTTGCACGATTGCTCCACCAAGAATTACGAGCTTTCTCAGCTGCAACTTGGGTGAGTTTCTTGAGGTGGTTGTACTCAGTCTTGAGACGAGAGATGTCATTTGATGTGCATTCTTCAAACGAACCCAAGCTTCTTGTTTCTTCCTGGAGAGGTTGTGGACTTCATCAGTGATCCAGTCAGGATCACTGATTTTGGGTGCAGAAGGAAGGGATTCGCAGGCTTTCAGGATGGAGAATTTGAATGTGTCCCATACAGAGTTTAAGCTGGAGGTCTGATCGGAATTGTAAAAGGTTTCAGCTAAGATAGATTGATAGCTAGCTTTGCAAGAGGAGGGTAGGTTAATGGTTGATAATGCAGGGACCTTGACTGTCTACGCTTGACCTTGATCTTAAAACACAAAGTAGACACAACAAGTTCGTGGTCAGATTCATGAAGAGTCGAACAGTACACATGAGTGTCCAGGACACTAGTGCGAAAGCATTTGTTGACGAGTACATAGTCAATCATTTGACCAGGTCGAGAATGATCAGAGTTTCAGAACCAAGTAGCTTGATGGAATAGCTTATGTTGAAACCATGTGTTGGATACGATCATATGATTACTAGTGCAAAAGTCCAGCAGTCATTCTCCATTCTCATTACATTTTCCAATGCCGTGAGGACCCATGACTGAGTTCCAAGAGGAGCAGTCAGAACCCACTCAAGCATTGAAGTCACCCATTATGACCAGCAGATCAGAAGCAGGGACAGAAGAAAGTGTTGATTGTAGTTGGTCATAGAAAGCATCAGAGGGACCAGCAGATTCGGATGTAGAATGGGAGGATTAGTGGGAGCATAAATAGACAGAACAGACATGTAGGACAGATGGTATTTCATACGGATTCGGAGTATACGTTCGGACACAGGTTGAAAGACACTCCCAGCAGCTTCCCAAGCAACCTTAGCCCGAGGACAGACGAGGATTGCCACACCGTGAGTGTGGGAGGAGGGTGTGCCAGAGTACAGGATGGTAGGGCCACGGATGTTTGTTGCTCCACTACCAGGCCAACGGGACTAAGATAAAGCGAGAAGATCGATGTTCCTGGACTTCATAGTGTCAATAACAGAACGAAGTTGAGCACTCTGATCACTTAAGGATTCTAGTGAACGAACATTCCAGCAACCAATTCTAGTTCTTGACTTGGTGTGGAAAAATCCATTGGAGTCAGAAGGAAGGGTTGAAGGCTTCTTTGCATATATAAGGCAAGAGGACACACTAATAAAATCCAATGACTAAACTTGGAGGAAACAACTTGTTTCCCCATAATTTTTATTCTAATTAACTATCCAAAGGGATGACATTCATGAGCATTTTTCAAGCCATTTCATAATCTGCACTAAGTAAAGCCGAGAACCTTCTTAATCTAGTTCTGAGAGCAACCTTGTGCCTCCATACTCCTAGCCTGAAATATTCCCATAAAAATCATCTATGAGCAATTAAAATGTTTATATGTTATACTTATTTCTATCCACTGAATTTCCATTGGAAGGGGATCAATAGTTGCAACTTCTTGATTTTGTCATGGTGGATCTAGTTGTAGTGATTCCAACAGCATGTCTTCAGCATTACTACCCTCTACATGTTTAGCTTGGTTAACTATGTCCTTGACAAAATAATAGCATTTCAAAACAGTTGTACAATTATCCAGCTTGGACGAATGTTTTATCTAGAGCTCTTACCCATTACTTAATGGTTTCCAAATGGCCCACATTCAGCTTCATCCAAATGTGAACTTTTTTAGAAACCCCAATTCTTTTATATTTTGTTTGGTCCTCTATACAAAATTATTCCAATCCTTTAACTTCATTTGCCCTCTGCTTCATTCAATTTTGGTTGAACAAATGTGGTTAACACTTAGTGAAGAGCTGCCCTTACAAGTCTAACACACACAAAATGCAGGTGGTAAATGTGATAAGTGGACAGAGACTCAGTTATTTTCAACTTCCTATTCAATTGTGGTGAATGAGGTGGCATACTGCCCAATAGAGACCACAAACTCAAAATATTTGCTAGGGGAAAAACTATTGGGGTTGGGAGAAGGAAAATAGCTAATGAAATTCTTGGAAACTTGCTCTGGTGAGTGTTGTCAGTAGCCATTGCCCAAATATGCTGGCATTGCTTTTGGAATAATAGTGCAGTCAGCATATTTGGAGTAATAGGTGAATATTTTAGAATAGAGAATAATGCAATGAATGATGTCCGAAAATTAGAATAATAGAATCTTTTTTTTTTAGATTAATTAGCTTTTTTTTCTTTTTCTTTTTTTTAAGAATAAAAGGCAAGCCTATTAAGTTTGGGCAGTGGCTTGTTGCAGGTAGCCTATAGAATTTTGACACAACCCTCACCATTTACCGACCACAACAGATAATTATCAGCTTCTTCTCACTTTGCTACAGTTCAGCTAGTAACCATAAAAATTCCTGAGGTTAGCACTTATGAGACTGAACCACAGCAGCTGAACACAAGGGTTTGTCTGACTGCAGGCACAGATCTCAGTGCATAATAGCAGCTGTTTGTTATCTGACCCATTGTGAACCAATAGGCCCTTGTATGTGCAACTGATGTTGACATGTTTTGCTTAGAGTTTAAGGTTTCCCACCAAAGCTAGTCTCCCCCCCCCAAAAAAAACCATAGTGTGTGTGTTTTGGCTGATTTTTTCATGGCTAACAAGCAGCAACGTTTACCTATTCCTAACAATGTTGGCAATATATGAAAGTCATGTTTTGGCAAAACAGTCTGCTGTACCAAGTGAGATCACTCAACCCACTAGACTAGAGTTGTGTTCAGATTTTTTTTTTTTTACCAGAACATAGTTCATATGATTTTTCCCTCTTCCCTCATAGATTATATGGATTTTTCCTCTTCATAGCTTCTATTTGAATTAGCTCTTATTTATCCCTGCTGATAACCATACCCCACCCAACACCCACAGCTTTTATTTGTTATTGATAGATTGTTTTTTTTTGTGTAAATGTTTCATGCTCACACATGCACAAATTAATAAATATACAGTTACATGTACATATACAGTTACATGTACATGCACATGTACACATATTATTAAATACAGGTAGAAATGACTTCATCAGTATCAGTGAAGAACTGCTATTTGCTCCAGAGGTGAACGTTCTCCAGATTTCCTTCACAGTCCTTGATGATGTGGTGGTGGAAGGGGAAGAGGAAGTGAGCCTGGTGCTGGTGCCAGGGAAGGGAGAGAGGGGAGTTGTCATCCCAGAGGGTCTGGGGGTGGTGAATGGAGTAATACAGGATGACAATGACTGTGAGTAGAGTGTGTGATTGTGTAAGGAATCCCTCTCTATATATAGGGTAGAGTTCCCCTTTGTTTTTCATGAATTGGACCACCAAAAAAAATTTGTTCCTGGAGTGTTATTTGCAGAAGCATTGAGTAGATAATGTGATATCTACTGTTTCATCATGTTTAGAACAATCCAAATGAATAGCTATTTGGTGGATTTATGATGCCAATGGAAAATGGCATATTGTTTTAAGTTGTTGTTACAAGCTGAAGAGAAAAGCTTGTTTTGTGCTTTATCTATTGCAAGGTTTGATTGTATAATGTACAAGATGTTATTCAAACCCAATGTGATTCCATTGTCAGTCCAGACATTAGCTCTAACTTAAATATTTCCCCTGTTCTAACCTAATTTATCCTTCCTTCTAATTGTACCTTTGGTATCCATAGCCTAAGGCTTTAAACCACATTATTTTGGGAAAAATAGTGGAAGTGAAGAGGAGAGGGAGGGGGTGGGGGAAAGCATCAACTCATTTCAGCAAAGAAATTGAGTAGATTTTCCACCCACAGAATTAATAAACTGCTATTATATATATTGAATGTATGGTGAGGCATAGTGATGCAGAAAAGCATAGACATAGTGTATTTTTCTCCTTGCTCTTTTTAATAACTATGAACCGGACAGCTTGAAACAGTTAGTGGTTGGTTTGGAGAGTTATATTATTTTAACCAATATTATTCCAGCTGTGCAGGTGTTCTTCAACGAGATCTCCCTCTCAGTCACTGAGTCTGCCATGCAAGCTATGGTCACTGTCGGTAAACAAGGGATCAACGAGCGAGATGTGCTAGTGTTAGTTAGTGCTGTCACGACAGCAATTGATATAAATTTTATGGCTACAGGTAAAGTTATTACTATGAATATCCATAAATTGTGTTATTTGTTTTTATTATCGTTTGAGGGAATACCCCAGATATGATCGGCATCTTGGTGGCAATATGCTTTTAAAGTGCAAAATTCCATAATTTGAAGATTGCCATCTGATATAGGACTGTTTGATAACTGTATTTCACAATGTCATACAGGGAGGGACCCAATGTGGTTTAGTTAATGCAAAGTTGGACTTAAGTTCCATTCATATCATAGTGTTTATCAACATGCATTATCATGCGATAATATTAAGTATTATGAGCCAATCTTAACTGTGTTGGGGTTTTTTTTATGTAGAGAGAGTTGATTTCAACTTGAGTCAGGCTGCGAGAATGATCACATTTCGTCCAAGTGATACAACAGTACAGTTCACTGTTGAAATATTTGAAGACAGTTTTTATGAAAATGAAGAAATTATTATTCTGATGTTGGAACCAAGTTTGGGTGAAACTGCTGTGGAAGTGACAGGGGAGTCATCAAGAATATTTATCCAGGATAGTGATGGTGAGTTTTATAAAAGGCCCTCTGATAATTCTTGACTCAGTAGATCTGACCGCTATGTGCTCAATTTTTTGTTGTTGTAATTGCATGTACATGCATCATGCATGCATACATACATTGGGGGTTCATGCTAGTAATCTTTCTCCATCTTTCCCTCCCCACCCTCTCCCCCTTTTTCTACCCTTAGGTGTGGTTATTGGTTTCAGCAGTGAGCCAACAGTGACCAATGAGGCATCTGGCGTGGTAAATGTCAGCATTCAGTTGTTTCATGGGATGCTGTCCATACCTATTACTGTGGAGGTGTATGTATCCCAGGAAACTGGAAACCTGGCTAAAGGTATGCACTTTTACATAAGGGTTGATAAGTAATTAATTGTGTAAATTGAATTATCAGTCTGGAGTGTGGCAGTAATTGGAGTGTACTTGTAATTTAGCATCTACCATGATTAATAGCTCAATATACTCCCTACTGTAGTGGTTGACTTCAGTTCCCATAGTTGGCTCTCTTTTTTTTTTCTCTACCCTTCCCTCTTTTGTGGCTTCCCCTAATCTTCCTCCCACTAATCCCCACTCCCCTCCCCCTTCTTCTCCTTCATTTAATCTGTATTACTGGTTAAGAAGCAAAAAAAAAGAAAAGAAGAAGCTTGGAACTGGGAGAGCTGTCCCCATTCAGATGATCCTTTTAGTGGCTAATATTTTGTATCTGGTATACCCTATAGTACTTCGAGCATGGTTTTTGCATAGCAAAGCACAGGAGGATTTAATGTCAAATGCACTTTGGAGGATAGCAGCAGTGTCTATCTGTTTTAAATGTTTCTATCACTGAATTAGATACTACTGATATTGATGATAAAATTAATTCTGCTTATCAGTTTAGGAATAATTGAGGTAGGTGGAGGTGAGAAAGTTATGGTGATGGATGGAGGGAGCGGGTGGAAGTAGGAAGATGGTGAAGGAGGAATGGGGAGAGAGAGTTGACTGTTACACTAAAGGAGGTGGTCATTAAAGTGCAGGATTAGAGTTAACTCATAAGGTTACAGTCGACTTCACAACATCATAGCCATGTTCCATGCCACACCTCAATCACACAGAGAACACTGACTTCACGCTACCTGATGCCATATTTTCCTTCACTCCTGACGGACCCAGAATATTTCCATTTCTAGTCCTTCTAGAGGACGACCAATTCTTCGAAGGACGAGAGGACTTCAATCTTGGGCTTCGTACAAGCATGCCCAGAGTAGATATTTCACCAGAAGTTACCAAGGTATCCATTGTCGACAATGAAGGTATACCTGTGTAATCACTTCTTTTCTTTCTCCCTTCTTTTTTTCCTTACTTATTTAGTGAACAGTTATGTTGATGTAATCTGGAAAGTGAAACCATATTATCTTTTTCATCAGTACTACCAATGTTTGAATTCAGTGAATATTAACTTCCATATTTATTGAAGAGTTTTAATAGCTACTTACAACAGTGTGTAACAAATTCAGTTAAGATGCTTGATATCAGACCCTGCACACTGAAGCATGTGAATTTATCCAATGATGGAGGAGAACATTAGAATCAGAAGTGTCACAGGATAAAGGAGTAGGCAATAGAATAATTTTAATTCAGACATACCTCAATTGGCGGTGGCACTGCCAGATAAGTAGCCTGCTACATCTTTTTATACATCACAGAAAGTTCTAAAAATGACTTAACTTAATTACAGTTATATTTCTAGAAACATTAAACAGTGTTTGCATTAATAATAACTAATCAACGTCTGCATACACTCCTACACATAACACGTTATCTTAAAGAAACACATAGCAATAGCTTATTGACTAAACTGATATTTTAGGGATGGCAAACAGTGATATCTACTGCTTCTAAAGCTCACAATTAGCACCTTTGGTTTTAATGTAAATTGCAAAAGTCTGTACTAACTAGATGTTAGGATGAGTCTGCTGACCTTCCTGGACGAAAAGATTGAATAAAAGAGAATAATCAATAGGTAGCTTCCTGAGCTACCAAAAAAAAAAAAAAAAAAAAAAAAAAACAATAATGACTAACACATTGTTTTATGTGTAATGGCTTCTCTTGCACTGTATATATATGGAGAACGATAGAATGATAAGTTAATATGTTGCAATAACCTGAACAAGCTCTAAAATATAGGAAATGCCCCAATTTATAAGTTAATGCAGATAAATTCTATTAAAATAATTAAATCAAATTTTACTCCATAAAAAGAAATATCCAGTTTAATAAAACCGTTCCATATGTATCTCACTCAATGATATGATATATATCTCACTCTAATGGTTTAATTTTTTTGTGTGGGGGGGGGGGATTTGATGGGGGTTACTCAATACCTGAGTAAACTACCCTACTTAATATAAACCGCAATTGTGTGTACACATAGGTTCAGCAAAACTGTGCCCAAACCACATTCAGCTCTTTTACTTTACTTCTTTTTAAGCCCTGTAGGCCTAAAGCATCTGGGATGAAATAGTAAACAACAGATCTACTAATATATTAAGAGGTTTTGTTATCTATGTTCCATCCATTGGATGGGTATTCTTCTATTATACTCTTAAATATCAAAAAAGAAAGAAAAACTTGTTCTTACTAAATGTTTGTAATACAATGATGATAATGATGTTTTCATTTCGAATTTGTCATACTTAATATTGGAAGTTGATAATTTATATAGATCTTCAAGTTCAGTTCCAGAATGCAATATATACTGTGTCTGAGTCTGACGCTCACGTCGACATTAGTCTAACGTTATTAGCAGAGATAGAGAGGGAAGTAACACTTGACTTTGTGACATCTGATGGAAGGGCAACAGCAGGTTTGTAAAATATGATAGTATGTCAGGTTGGTGTGCTAGTCATGGTATTATTTTTTTAAAAATTTTTCTAACAAGAGAAGTGATTAACT
Source organism: Lycopodina hypogea (assembly GCA_963969325.1). Taxonomy (NCBI): domain Eukaryota; kingdom Metazoa; phylum Porifera; class Demospongiae; order Poecilosclerida; family Cladorhizidae; genus Lycopodina; species Lycopodina hypogea. The sequence goes on along the minus strand of OZ017783.1, from coordinate 3,607,952 downwards.
GATATATTTTTGACACCATGTGTGAGTTCATAGTACGCGAAACTGTAATACTTGTTTACCTATATGTATCTTTCTTAATCTATATTTTGGTTCATAGGTATGTATGTATGTCTGCATGTGTGAATAAGCATAATGACCAAACCCTTGCACTAAAAAAAAAAAATAAATAATAATGTCAGGGATTGCACCTGGCACACCAGGGATGGATTTAAGCCCCAAACAATTTGGGTGCCAGTGGGGAAAAAGGGAATTCAATTCTTTCATGAAAAAAACCCCTAAAAATCTGTAGTTAGTTGGAGTCTTGTAATGCAATGATTAATGAACAGGTCTACTAAGCAGGAATTTCTGGGTTCAAATCCAGGTCAGGACTCTTTTTTTCTCTTTCCTTCTTTTCTTTTCTTTCTTATACTTCCTTCATTTCTTTTATTCCTTCAATTCTCTCATCCTTCAATCCTTTCTTTTTCCCTTCACCCTTTTCATTTTTTTTATATTTTTTTTAAATTTTTTTTTATTTTTTTTTTTTTTATTTCCCACACTAGTTTTTTCTTTTTTATGTTAGCTTTGTTCATTGTTACTATGCAAACTAATTGTACAAAAGCTAATAACTCAAGTCATGCCTACTTACGAGCTGCTTTATTGAAATGAAGTTCAAGATGTAGAAATGGTGTCTTGAGTGGCTTCTATAATATTTTGTGTTGACATTGGCCCAGGGGATGCAGGGTATACACTGCTAGTATATATGTATATTTATGATGACTTCATAGTTTGGTCTTTGACCCTGACTAGCATATGGCTGTAGTACGGTAATTCATTCTTAGACATAAATTGTTTTCTCTGTGTGTGAAGCAAATTAAAAGTAATTGAACCTGTCCAGACCCAAAATATGTGAATATCTACTTTTGTTTTCTAACTTAATTGCAATCTAGTTACTAATGACTCCTTAAACATCTTTATGATTTCACTGTCTGGTTCAATCACCAGCTGCAAAGTCATAGTTTTTAGTCTAATTCAGCTGCCCAGTTATTTTCAATAGTTTTGTCTCAGTCAACTGCAATTATTGCTGGTATTTTTCAATATCATGGCAGAGAATGCAGGTATGCAATTGCTATATACAGAGGTGGGCATCTTTTTTTTTCACTTTATTTTTCGAGTTGTACCTTCTGGTATCTTCAGTTAGACATTAAACCAAAAATTTTATTTTTGTTTTCACATTGTAAAACTAATTCTCACTGAGTTTCTGAAAAAAATGCATTTTTCTCCATCCCTGATTTAATTTTTTTTTTTTGGCATTTCTCTTTTGTCTTTTTTGCAAGTGTTGCTTTGAATTACACTGCACCTCATTTGCTCTGTGAACAAAGTAATATTCCAAACAAGTAATTGTATCACACCACTTAACATCTGTCTGTGACCAGCTTCACTTAAAATTATATCTGTTCCACATTTGTTGTAGCATGCTGAGCTAACCAAAGTGATGCTGCCTGACAACCAGTCCAAGCCTAACTGCAAGCCTAAATGGGAAGACTAATGAAAGTGATAATAAACCTGGTAGCAAACTCTTTTTTTTTGTATTGTAGTGGATTTTCAGCTAGTGGCAAACCCACAAACTTGCAGACTGTGATAAAAGAGTGGAGCACTATGCAACATACCAAGTTCCATTTTCTAACCACATCAGGTCACCACTTAGCTACACCTTAATGACCTAAATTGATTACCAGCACAACCCTTGAGCCAAAATACTTTAAAGTTCATGTAATGCAAACTATGTGGTGGAACACTTCGGGGAACAGCTTCCCATAATCCACACATTTGAGTAAACAGCTTCCCATAATCCACACATTTTCATGATGAATCAGTGATGACTTCATTTAGGGAAGTTCACAATTACATATCGCAAACTTGTTCAGCAATAAATATTTTATTTCAATACTGTCCTGAATTCAACTTCTCTTGTCAAACAAGAAACACCAGAAGTTCTGTTGGATCTGTGTTGTTTTGTGAAAGTGCCACCATATGAAATATGTTAAATGAGACTTGAGCAGGAGCACCTTATCAGAGAGTCCAAGGAAGTCCTGTAGAACAAGCACACTATGTAGCTACCCACATTACTTTAGGCTGCAAGGTTCATGTTAATGCTCTTATTGTATTCAGTCAGCATGTCCTCTGTACTGACAGCTGGTTCTTTCAATTTCCTTAACTCATTTCTTGTGTCTTTCACTCATTGCATGCTGTCAACTATAATGGTGTGGTGTGGCGAGCACATGTGACAAAAATATCCCTTAACATTTCTGCTGAGTGAATCACAATGCTCAGCGAATGGTTCATGGTCCAATCACATATGGGAATCAATAGTGAGGGGGGGGGGGGCAACATTGGTCAATTTTTTTCTTCACAAAAAAAGAAAAAGAAGTGAATGGTGAGCTATACATGTCCATTCACATGTAAAGATGGAAGTAGGTCATTAAAAGATGAATAAATGTTGAATGAAATGAAAGATGAAAAGACTGTTACATGTGTGTGTATTATGTTTCTATATTTTCTGTATGACATTCATGAAATTTGTAGTCCACAATTGAGATTATAAGTCTATTGACAAATTCCAGGCAGTGATTATGAGTCAGTGTCTCAAACTATAACCTTCACCCCCACATCTGCTGTTAGCCGGGTGAGGGTGAACCTCCTTGATGACAATGAAAGTGAAGGAGTGGAGGAATTCTCTGCTGAAATTTTCCTCGTGGATGAAGCATTGGGAGAGCCTGGGAGTGTGGGAGAAGTTATGGTTCAGATTATGGATGATGAGAGTAAGGAAAAATGGGGCTGTCTCTGTTATTTGCAGCATTCTTGAGCATGTGGCTTGAATAGAATTGGGTTTTTTTTTAAATTTTGTAATTCATACTTGTTGACCTTTTGTGTTTTTGAATATAATATTTTGGCACCAAGCATGTCAGTTGAATGCTGCACTAGCATGCTGTGACTTGGTCTAGTTGAGAAAACACTGACACTCAATTATTCATTAAAAAAAGTTAGCATTTAAAATGTCCTTACATATATGTAAGATACTTTGCATGTATGTCCTTAATATAGTACAATATTGATCCAATGGCCCACCCCAAGTAGAATTATGAATCGTTCAACTTGCTCCTTTTCAGTAAGTGCAGCTACATGAAGAGCGAATTTAGTGGGAAGGGAAGATTGATCTAATAGTGTCTTCTATCAGTCACTGTAAATGCTATATTTGCATGAACATGCAAACTGTGGTCTATTGAAACTTATCCCTAATATATTTTATTCATCCCACAGATATTTTTATAGAGCTTGGCAATAATGAGTTTTTTGGTGCCGAGGGAGAGAAATTTGTTTCTGTGGTGATCAGAAAGAGTGGAGAGACACCGCAGGATATCATTGCTCTATTATCTCTGATTGATGGCTCAGCAGAAGGTAAAGCAGCTTGAGTGGGTGGAGGAAAATGAATAGCCTTTGTCTGTATTTTTCAAGGACATGGTGGGGCAGGAGAAAGCCAGACATGTGTGCACAGAATTTCTGTTTTATGTGTTTCTTTGGTAATTCCATTCTCACACTAACTTCAAGGCAAATGTGATAAACTGCTAGACATGCTACATGTGTTTACGTAAATAGTGCACTGTCCAAGACATGGGTCACAGATGTCATCAGTGATGCTGGTCCCCACAAACTTCCTGAAGCAATAATTGGTGGTTTCTTCAACTCACCATTAAATTCTCTAATTTAATAATTCAGCTTGACATAAAACAACCACCTTTTGACTCAAAACCACTAACTGGAACTATAATTTCTAGGGTGTAAGACTCTAAGTTATTTGATACAAATATTATCATGCGTGTCCCAACTTTGAAGATGTATGTGTACTGAGTCATGTTATATCAATAGTCGACCAGTTCTAACCAGTGATGTAAATTGCCTGTTGATACACTCTCCCTTTTTTTTGGTCCTACCACCTGTTCCCTACCCTTTCCAATTCTCCACCTCACTCCCTCTCACCTCCTTCCCTCCCACCTCTCCCTCCCTTCCTAGGTGGCAGTGATTATGGCTTCTTTCCTAGCCCTAGTGTCAACCTAACCATCTCAATCTTATCATCGGAGACAGTCATCAACTTTGGTGTCCTTATTCTCGATGATAATATTGTTGAAAGAGTGGAAGATTTCTCAGTAGCTCTCCTTCTGCCAGAAGAGAGCGGTAGCAATGTCTTCATACGTGGTATTTCTACAGCCACTGTGTACCTGACAGATAATGATGGTGAGAAGGCCCAATCACGTACTTCTATCTATGTGCTCCCTTGGTGTGGGTGCTTGTGGGAATAATATAGTGGGAGCACATGCTCTGTTATGGAATTTGCTAGCCAGTGCTGTTGTGTGTGGTTGCCTTCAAGGCCCCAGTAGCTGTGGTTGGTCAGTTCAAAGGGTTTGCTGGCACCATATAGGTGAACTCAGGTCACACACAATGAACAACACCCAAACCATTTCTAAGGTATTGGAATGTTTGCAACCACCAAGCCTCAGTAATGCTGTTTCAAACAGCCAACCAACTAATTCTGCTCCTGCAAAAGATAAGTCCTATTTTAAGTTGAAGTATTAATTGTTTATGTTTTTTGTTGTCATTTTTTTCCTTCTTTTTAATGCATGCAATATGACATAATTGTTGTTTATTGAATGTGAATGTAATTAGCTGTGAACACATAACTTCAGACTGTATTAGAACAAAACTAGTTATATTTTTTAAAAACAACTTAATATTTAAATTTTGCTATTTTTGTTTCTCAGTTGTTGACATTACCCTGGTACCTGATGATATGGACGTAAATGAATCCAATCAAATCTTTCTCTATGAAGTACTGAGGCTGGACAATCTTGCCCTTGACTCAGGCTTGGTGATAAACCTGACAGTGTCTACCATGGGAGGTTCAGCTGTGGGTGAGTGGACCTGTGTGTGCACGCTATAGCTCATGTTGTCACCATTATTGTTGTTTACTTTTAATGATTATGTACATTGTGCATATGTGAAGCATGCATAATGCCTTCAAGTGGTGAATAAATTTGAATTTTGAAAGAGCATATCAATTATTGCCTCACAATGTATGATGCTGCTGAAACCCTGTAAGAAGTTAGTCTGTAAATTGACTCGCGAGACTAATTATTTTCCCAGTGAATATACTCGTTTCCTACACATTCTGTTATATGTTAATGTTGGGTTCAAAGAAAAGTGGAAAGTGTCCGACTCATTGGTATTTTTCAACTTAAAAAAAAAAAAAAAAAAAAAAAAAAAAAAATTGTTATTTTTGTGTCTTGTTTTATCACAATGATCACTTCTTTTGTTTACTTCAGCATCCCAGGACTTTGTCAACATCTCCATGATGATAACATTAGATAATGCTTCACCCTCATCTTTCAGTTTCAACATCACCTTGATGGATGATGCCATAGTAGAGACTTCAGAGAGCTTCTCGATCATTTTAGTAGCAGCAGATCCAGACTCCCGAGCCTTTGTAAATTTTGTAAATGAAGTATCAAGTATTAAAATAGTTGATGACGATGGTGAGTGAAATCTGAGTGGACATAAATGGCACATTCTGCATTTTGTAACTTCTTAGAGCTAGAGCCATATGTTCCTCATTGGAATATGATGGTTAATAATCCTTGTATTCTATCTTAAGTAGTACTCCTACTAAAACAAAGCATAAAAAAAACAACAAAAAAAAAACAACAGTTGGAAGGTGAAGATCTTCTATTTCATCGAATATTGTATTTTACATTTCTCCGCAGTTGTCCAGGTATGCTTTGTGAGTTCACTTTACCAAGTTGTTGAAAGTTCAGAGGAAGTCAGAGTATGTCTAACAAAAGATGCAGATACAACAGTTCCGTTCTTCATTGCTATGCAGCCATATGAGATCACTCCCACTCTACCTGGAACATTTCAAGCGACAGGTGAAAAACATTAGTCCAACTATAATAAATGTGTATGCACTTTTGATGTTAAATCCATTTCATTTTTACTACTCTTCTCTGGTACAGTTCATCCACCATGACTAGCTTAGTCAGCAACCTTGGTTGCACCTGCTTTTCACTGACATCATTATCCAATTAGTGAGATAATATTCTAACTAAACCTAAAGAATCCTTAAGGTTGTCAATAAATGAGAAACCTAGTGATGTCCCCAAGAACTTGAGGTTTTGGAGAATTTTTCTTAAGCAATATTTCAATAAAATTTTGAAACTGATGTGTATTGTTATTTTTAATTTGTAGATAATCATAGTTTACTCAACTACACTATATAAGTGCCCCATACCTTTTTTACCAAGTGTCGTAGACAACAATCGTTTTCCAAATCATCACTTATCCTTTTTTGTAAATTACTTGTATTTTAATTGGATTAAAATGACTATAAAATGAATGTCAATTTGTTCTTAACAACAGAATGACTCCATTTCCTACTCCTTTTTCTTCTTCCTGTAGCCGATCGCGATTTTAATTCTTCGTCCCTGGCTATCGCGTTTCAGCCTGGAGATGCTCAGCTGTGTGCCGGCATTGCAATCATCAGTGATGCTCTAATTGGAGAAAGCAGAGAGGTGTTTGCTGTTGGTATTTCTATTTCTATGTCTGCTGGATTAAGGGTCTCCACCGGACCAATTTCTGAAGCTATAGTTGTGATCAATGATGTACCAGGTATGCAGGAATACCATAAGTTCTTGAGCAATCAAAAAAAAAAAAATTGTCTACTACATCCAACACCTTTTTTGTCATTCCCCAATTCTTTGTATACTGAAGATGAAAGTGTGGGGTGAGGTGCATGATGAGAGACAGACTTAAACAGGAACAGGAATAATTTGCTCAAATATTAAAAATATTAGTCTGTTGGACTGTGTGTGTGGGTTGTGTGTGTGTGTGTGTGTGTGTGTGTGTGTGTGTGTGTGTGTGTGTGTGTGTGTGTGTGTGTGTGGGTTGTGAGTGTGTGTGTGTATGTAGGAATGTGATCAAATTAGAGCTAATAGACCAAACTGGAGAACAAACCAAGCTGGGAACAGCAGTTATAGTGTTGGTATCAAATTGTACAATTTTGCAAACATTGCAGTATATAGAAGTTCAACCAAATGAGATTTTTTAAGGTTTGTGGTGAAATGAGATATTGTACAAAGCTTTGTCCACACTATTCGGACCATAGTCAAGCAGATGCTAGCATTCATGAGTTGCTCTTTGATGAAAGAGTAGTGATTTTCAGGCCTATTTAATGTCTGGATGGAGGAGGGTGCTGTTGTTCTGTTCATTGATTATACAACAAGTAATACAAAATGGAAATATTTCTCACTACATATAGTACTCACTCATCACATAGTGCTATTTCATGCACAATGTAACTTTTTTTTCCTTTCATTCTATATCCAATTTCTCTTCTTCTTCTTTTTAATCCACTGGAAATGTTCCAGAATGGTCACCCTGTGTTGTATGTGTGGTGGGTGTGGTGCGTGCTTGCGCATATTTTGGAGTACCTTCCCATCCATCACTTGTTCGTGATATCTGCACTTCTCACATTCAAGCCCACACATATGCAACCTTTCTGACTATCAATTATTTAGACTAGTACTAATATTTCAACTATTTCATATAGCAGTTTAATTTTTAATGATAAATGTCACACCGATATTGGCCTACCAATTAATTATAGTATTAATTCTTTTTTTACTTTTTATTTTTTAGATGTAACATTTGGTTTTACAAGAACTTTGACAAGGACCAGAGAAAGTGGGACGACTGAGCTGTGCATTGAGATATTCAACCCAATTACGGAGGAGAGTCTGAATTCAACTCTCTTCATTTCTCTTGAACCTGTTCCCAATTCTGCAGGTAATATTTACTACTAGTGGTTGTTTAGGAGTTTCACTTGATGGCTAATAATGACTATCACATTTTATTTACTTTTTGAGTATAGCCGAATCCAATGATTTGCTTCAGGTTTTATGAATGATTAATGCTGAGTGATCCATAGAAAAACGCATGGTTAATCATGGTGTCAACAATTCTAGTCTCCCTACCTATGAGTTGAGGTGACACTCCTTATCAGTAAAGCATCCATGATTACTGCATGCCACCTTACTGTAGTCTAACCTAATAGGTGGACTAGATAACATGAAGGCTACAGTGAGTTAGGAGTCAGCAAACCAATGCTTAATGTTTGCTGCTTAAAACATTGCCAGGAGAAAAATTTGCATGTGTATTTGTTGCTAAGAACGTGTTCTTTGAGCATCAAAAGTACGGTGAGAACAGGTCTACTGCCCTAGCTGAACTCACCTACCAGTTCAATTTTTTACTCAATGGTGCTCCATCAAGAAAGGTAACCTCATGCTAACTTATCTCTCCATGCCTCCTTTACTGTCCATCATATGATCATAACAATAAATAACAATCAATAGATAATTAAATGAGATTTTCCAGCCCTTTATTCATCAGGTGCAAAAAGAAAACCAACTAAACGTACATAATTCAAGTTTACAGTAAGACATATTATAACATTATATGGCCATGAAATGTTACACTATGTGTGGGTGTGGTTTAGCACATGGAATTTAGTCACATGACTTTCCTAATCTCAGTGAGTCTGCTCATGCTCTTGCATACAAATTATATAGGCTAATAATATGTCATCTTGAAATAATTCCTAGATGCAAGCTACTCTTAAGGTAACTTTCTCGTATGAATTTTAAAGAGGATAGATAATCTTTGTTTTATATGTGTGTACAGGTCTGTCTGACTTCATGTTACTCAGCACATCTCTAATTATGGACAACTCAACAAGACAGTCCTGCTTTGAAGTTGAAATTACAGAGGACGATGACTTTGAAAATTTAAATGAAGTTTTTAATATCTCAATTTCTAATTTCTCTCTCTCTAACACTTCTTTGGTCGGCTTAGCATCCATACGATCTTCTATGTTTATAATTGAAGATGATGATCGTGAAGTTATAGTTGGATTTAGTGCCAATTCAACAAGAGTTTTGGTAGATGAAGGAGATGGTCATATAACATTGTGTATCGAAGTTATTTCCCCAGGACCTGAAACAATTTTCTCATCAATGGTGGAAATTTTGGTAGGGACGCTTCCAGGAACTGCAGGTAGGCTACTCTAATATGGTTATGTGCAGTTCAAATTATTTTACTTATTTGCAAAATGATTTCCATATTTAAAAATTTTTATATGCATTGTATTTATCTTGAAAATAATTACTGGGGAAAATATAACTTCACCAAAACGGAGATATGACTTTGTTGTATTAGTTTCTGGGTTCTTAGCTTATTTCAATTTTCATAATAGATGTACTTCATAAAAAGAGGGTATCACATAAAATTACAAATAAGAGTTCTTAGTTTATAGCTCCTTAGCTTCCGTTTACTTTGTTCTGAAATTAACTAATGTTTCAATTCATATTTCTATCATATGCTCTTTGATTTGGATGCTGGTGCAACAGGTTTATAAACTGAATACAAAATTCTTAATATAAAATGATGATTTTTTTTCTTCATTTTTTAAGATTATTTAGCTCAAAAATAACAACAAATTGGATGTTGCTAGCTGTAGGAGACTATGGTCTAGACTTTTGACAAACACTCCATTATCCACTTAGGAAAAGTAAACAAAAAGGTGAAATATCAAGAACTAACCACACAACACCAACCAAAACTTGCACAAATCTTAATTAGCTACAGAGAACATAGAAATTAGGCATCTTTAGAGCCATACAACAATTCTACACTGACATTGCCTGTGCACTTGTATGTTATGAAACTCTAATCCAGATTCATCTTCTGAGTTTCCCTCCCCAGAATTGATTGGTGCACTTCTAATACACATTTCATGTAAACTATCCCATTGTGAGAAGATTGGTTTTGATTAAGCAATTTATAAACCACTGTCTGGGTAAATGAATTTGTCTCAACCTTTCATAATGTGATTTCATTGACACTGCAGTTCAAGGACACACAGTCACACTTCCAGGAAACTATGACCTCATTTTTCATGCCGTGCAAATTGATTTGTAAATTTACTCTGAGTGGTCTCCACTTATGTGTGATATTTCCCCACAGACTCAGCTGACTTCATCTCTATAAGCACTCTTGACCAAGACTTGATACTGTCCTTGAGCACCACAACCAGAAACACCTGTTTTGAGGTGACAATTGCAGACGATGGACTGTTTGAAGGTTTGCAACCAGAGACATTTGAAGTCCTTCTCACTCCTCTTTCTCAAGCTCTAACTGATCTTCAAAGGGTAACAGCTGATCCTGCTATGGCAGAAATCAGCATACATGATAATGACAACATAATTAATGTTGGATTCGTGCCAAATACTGTGGAGGTGACAGAGGGGATTGGGACATTAGATGCTTGTGTGGAGTTGCTGATTGAAGATGACATTCAACTGGAGGTTGGATTTGGCGTCAGGGTGGTTGTATTGAGTGAAAGGAGTTCAGCTGGTAGGTTTATCATATTGTGTGTTATTTTGCCAGTGATACCGAATTCAGACATAATCTTGTCATGGTGTGAGACCTCCATTTAACCATGTGTCTCTCCAATTATGAGACGCTATGCAACCATGTATTTCGGCCTCAAGTAAGACCACCTCAATCCAAACAGTTAATGAGAAGCAATTAACACTTTAATGTTTGTTTATACTGAGGCATAAGTCAATGAAAATATTTGTCTTGATTGTATTATTTGCAATAACTACACTGCTAGCACCTAAACCAGAAGCTGTAGGCTGATTCACAGGCAAACAGAAGCTAGAATGGTGGGGGTGTGGCTTTTGAATGGTCCTATCACTATAACATCAACATGTGTGCTGGTTCATGAAATTTTTAAGTGCTGTAAAGGAATGTAATATATTGATTCATTTGATAAATAGGAACATGTGAAAATCAAGGAGAGATGCTTGTGTGCTCATAGTTGAGCCTCCAAAGGCTCACAGCATTCTCCCTATACCTTTCCCCTTCCCTCCTTCATTCGTGCGATGATATTTCAGAGGGAAAAAGATATAGCAAAGTAGCACACGAGTGAATAAAACATCCATTTTGGTACCAGGTACACGAAAGCCAATTAATCAACTCAGCCAATTAATCAGCCCACAGTAATGTAGAGCAGGTTTCGAATCGTGCCAGTGGGGACTCAAGAAAATGGGTGAAACCTGCTCTTGCTGGAGAGAGGTACAAACCAGTTTTTAGTGTGGACAAATCCTTAGACTCTATATCAAGTAATCCTTCTTCACCATAGGTAGAGATGTGACATGTAACATGTGAAGGTTTCAAACCACCACAGCTGGGCACAACCTCTTTCTTAATGTTTCCTAACATGAAGCTAATGATTACTGGATCGCAGTCACGGTCTCACACTCAGACAAGAACCCCACACATGCAACACAACGCTACAATAGACTTTGTAAATATCTCTTCCAGCATTATCATGTTCTGCTTCAAGTAGTATGTGAATGTGTGAAGATCTGAAGTTGTCACTTGCTTTCCTGTGGTTGCAACCTCCCCACCATTGTCTGTACCAGGGCTTATCAAAAGGTGGCTGGCCAATAGACCTGGTCATTGACTCCCACAGTTGCACTGACTGGAGTATGGTTTCCTGATAATGGTAATTTCTGTCAAAAACTCATGCAGTTGGAGAGGCTCAATTATTCAAGAGCTGTCCAATAGCTTGGTTTACATGATGCAAAGAGAGAAGTTTTATTTGATTTGTGGTAGTTGGAATTTATTGAAAACTTTTCACCTGTTTTCTTGTCAATTTTGAGTTAACTTAATTTTAAAAATTGTGAATGGGTCAGGTTGTGTATTTATTTGCATTCACTGCCACACCATGAACATCTGGTCAGGCATATGAAGAAAAAGTATTGTCAGGGAATATATTTTCATACTGCAATTATTTGACCATTTTCACAGAATTCCAGTTAGACTTCGACCTGGATGGTGGTGTGATCCTGTTCTTCAACAACAGCCAACGACAGAAATGCTTTGAAGTGACCATAATAGATGACCAGATGTTTGAGGCTGACACACCAGAGAACATTATCCTTGAGCTGCAGCTGCTGGTTGGAGGTCCATTGGGTGTAGCTGTGGCTGAAAATCAATCAACCTTGGAAATTCTTGTCACAGATAATGAAACCACAGAACCACCACCGACATTGCCGTGTAAGGAGTGAAGTGGGATTAAGTATCATACTGTATATTAGTATGTCTGTGCACATTTATTTGATAATTGGGTTACTGTTCACTGTCTTTGGAATCCAGTTCTTTCTCAAGCACAAGCCCTTAGCTCTTCCAGACCATGGCACACCCCCCATGCATGCCTGTCCAGTGTTGTTGGGTCAGTTCATATGCCATTGCAACCAGCGGAGCAATTATGGCAGATCTCTGGATAGAAGAGGTTCTTACCAACCCACAAGAAACACTGAAGCATTATCACACATCTGAAAAGGAATCCAAAAATAATAATTTGATTTGCATTTGTAACCACCACATCTCTATTCCCACACCTACACAGGTTATAATAATAATAATAATAATAATAATAATAATAATAATAATAATAATAATAATAATAATAATAATAACAGTAATAATAATAATAGTAATAATAATAATAAATATATATATAAAACTCTCAAATATCTGCTAGTGGAGATGGAACTCAGGAGCATTGGTTGATTGTGTGAGTGTGCAAACTACTTCACCAAAACCTTGGTAGCCTGGTCGTGTTTACCCTGCAAAATTTTTTCCTGCCTTTCAAAGCTGATGTTTACTATGACCATATGCCAATAGACACTGACACACTAAGCTACTATGTCTGTTGCATAGTGACTATTTTTCTCTCCTCCTTCCTCTCCTCCTTCCTCTCTTCTACCCTCCAGTGTTTGCAAATGACACTGTATTAGGTGATCCTTTCTTCAGCGTGCCTCTCTCATTTGACTCTGAAGACTTTCAAGTGCTTCCTAGGACTGTGTCTGCTAGAGAAACCACACCCCATCTTTGTTTCGAAATCCATGGGGATTCAGGGTCTTATTTTAACTTACTATCTGACACATGCACTAGTGTGAACGCTCTATACTCTGCAGTAGCTGATGCTACTTCATTCGGGCTCAACGTAATCACTAAAATTGGTATTAGTGCAGTGGACTCCACCAATAGTTGCATTTTTATAGAAGTTGGAGTGGAAAATAATTGCCTGCCTATTGTTCAAAGCCAATTATTAAACGGAAATGGTGCATCAGATCCAGTGGAAGTGACAACGTATAATTTGAATGGAGTATCTGTATCTACTAGGCGTACACATGTCAGAGTATCTGTTCCAAACTGTGAAAGTGTTCGTTTGGTGATGTATGTGTCATGTGAGCACTTGGAAGACAGTGATACTCCCATGATAAGGTTTGACATCACACGAGGAATAAATCTCTCTCCTACATCCCACGGTCTAATGGGTAAGCAGGAACATTAATGCATGTCTTGATGTCACCAGTAATACTGCTCTGATATATTCAAGATGAGCATTTATGATAAATATGCGACCACGCCATTTTGAGTCTAGTTATTATTATTATTATATTATTATTATTATTATTATTACTACTACTACTACTACTACTACTACTACTATTATCATCATCATCTGTTATTATTTGTAGTAGTATTAGTATCATATTGTTATTAGTATTAATATTTGTTGTGTGCTTTTAAAATTTATTTATTTATATATATATTTTTTACTATATATTTTTTGTTCATCTTTTTTTTTTTTCCTTTTCTAGCTCCAAAATTTGGAAGATGGCCCCAATAATTTAATAATCAGAAGATCCTTCTGATTGCACACACACAATTTATTTGCTCAATATTTTTGTCTATAACAGGTGCCCACAACTAAATCTATACAAATAATTTGGGAAATGCTCTGTAGGTACAAGTGATTAGTCTTTCAGTTTGGTTGTGTGAACCACCACACTCAGCAACTAAAATTGAGATCAGCATCTTCTATTTTTCTATTCTTTTTCAACTTTTTTTTAATTATTTTTTAAAATTTTTTTAATGCAGGTCAATTTTGGAATGTGCCCATCAACATCCAGACCTATTCATACAATGGACCCACTCCAACATATCTGGATAGGGACAATTTGTATGCAATCACAGTGTCTCACCCAAACTCTATTCCCAGGAGGTTCACAGCCGAGTATAATTCCAGAAAATGGGATTTAAGTAGGGAAACATGCTTCTACGCTGGCAATATCCAGGGAGGGGGCCTCTTGGAAATTGCAAGTGATTCAAGTTTTAATGACCCTGTGATTGAAGGGAACTACCTGGACTACTGCACAAGGGGACTGTTCCACAATATATACAAATTTTCTTATTTTTCTGGATGTGATTTGTGAACAAATATTGCACATATATATTTTTTATTGTATGTCTATCATGTTTAAACTCATGTTCAACAGATATATAGCTATACATACTATATTATTACTGGCTCAAGTTAAGTCACCTGATGTAAGTGAAGTATGAAGGAAACAAATCAACCAAACTCACCCCCCACCCTCACCCCTATGTCTGTGCCTGAAGAATGGCCAAGAGGTTGTTTTGTTGTCATTTTTGTTAGTTTTTTTTTATATTCTTTTTGTTTTGTTTTTGTTTTGGTGGAGGGGTGGGAAGGAGGGAGGGAAGTAGACTTTCAAAATTGGTTTGGAAAAAATAAATAATTCTTTTTCTTCTTTCTATCTTTTCTCATTGAGAAGGAAATATGCATATGCAAATTACGAGAGAAGATTTCACCTTCCATGTAGCATGAAGTGTGCTAAATTAATAATTTTTGACATTACCTATGGATTTTATTGCTCTTTCCTAATGTGGAAGTTCAAATTAAATCTGTTTCCCTGGCAAAACATTATTTTAAACATCTTGGTCAGTTTCAGTGCTCCACATTTGTACTAACCCAAAATATGGAACATCTTTTGGTATTTTAAGAAAATGTCTAATTTCCTCTCAAATGTAAATTCAACAAAACAAACTATTTTATTCAAAATTTTTATTGCTGAAGTGGTGCCATATTTATGTAGCAGCAAAATGGATTAATGTAATTAACACACTGGTCTGCTCTATTATTTTTTAAAATATTGATAGCACAATTTTTGAGGCTGCATCATACATATTAAAATTATGATTTAAAAATTGGGATGACCTGTCTGATCCAGATAGAATAAACCTTGATATCATAATTGAAAATTATTATACAATTGAACAGTATTTTGAGCATAATAGAAGTCCAGAGTTGAAGCGTAAGTTTCCTAATTTAGGATCAGCCTTAAATAGAAAAAAAAAAATTTTTTTTTTCAAACATTCTTACAAACACAACCAACCAACCATAATGGAGATATTGATAATATGATGCAACTATATCAATCCAGTTTATGATGTATTTTATAATTTCCTGTGTAGCTAAATCTGTTGTTGAGCAAATGCTATCAAAATGCCACTATTATAGTTACACCCAGCAAATGTCTGGTTTAACCTAACACTGGTCCCACCTGTAGCTCTCCATCCTTGTTGAGAACATTGAAACCTACCAAAATCCACCCACTTGACTTCAATGGAACATTTTTATACAATCGATCAAAAAATATAAACCACAAATAAAAAAATTTAAAAAAATAAAAAAATCCAATGCGCAGGCGCAAGAAAAATTTTACTGAAATAAAAATGAGAAGACGAAACTGTATTTCAGCAGACCCTACTGGGACTAGGAATTCTTGAAGAGCCCGTTCGAACTTTATGACCTATAGCTCTGTTAGTTTTAGGTTTTTGACCTTGATGCGTGGAATGGCGGTGGGTGAGTTCTTACTGGGGCGTGTGCTTGGCATGGCAGCCATCTGCTTCATCGCTGCCTCTGGAACGACGGTGGACCTAAAGCAGCTTGAAAGAAGTAAATGGGTTTTTTTCCCCCTCTATTACTTTATTAAGTCTATTTTTGAATGAAGCGTAAATTATTTTTCGGGAAATGTAAGTATGCTGTTTTATCTGTTTCTGCAGACCCTACAGGACCAACTAACGAGGGAACAAAGTTTGTGGTTGGGTTCATGGACAATGCTGAAAACGCAGCTTCAAGATCAGGAGCTTTTCTTTACGTTGGAAACACTCAGAATAACCCAGCACAAGTTACAGTAAGCATACCAAATGATGAAGACTTCCCTAACTATCCCCAAAGTGTTACTTTGCAACCAGGTGACAGAAGCGTTTTCACATTCAGTGCAACAGGAGATGATGATATCAGAGTGACTTCCACACTACAGAGAAGTAAAGGCATACTAGTAGAAAGCACAATCCCTGTGACAGTAATAGGAACAAATGATGAGGACATATCTACAGATTCTTTTTTGGCTCTTCCATGTCAAACTGTTCAGAATAATGAATACAAATACTTTGTCTTTTCTGGGAGAACCAATTCATCTGATCCCAGTACATTTCTTATTGTGGCCTGTGAGGATAATACTGAAGTAACTCTGAATATTAATGATGGTACCTCTACAACATCTACCCTCTCTCAATATCAAACTTTAAATTATCAAAGTCCAATGGAGTTGACTGGTTCCTTTATCGTGTCAGACAAGCCCATATCTGTTTTTACTGGTCACAAGTGTGGTCGTATTCCTGGTGTAATATCAGCTTGTGATCACTTGGTAGAGCAAGTTCCAATGCATGCAGTTTGGGGGCAGACATTTTTGGCTGTACCATTCGGTCTCCGGCGATCTGGTGATATATTTCGTGTTGGTTCCCTTATTGGTGATAATCAGGTAAACTATACTTGCACTAGGATGGATCCGGACCCTCAGTCTCCTAACCCAATAGTATCTGATACTAAAATGACCACCATTGCAGAAATTGGAGACTATATTGAAATAAGAACTGCATCAGTAGGGTCGACTGCAAATCAAGGTGTAATTGATGACTATCGTAGGGAATTTTGCTGCATTGAAACTTCAAAGCCTGCGATAGTAATGCAGTACATGCTTGGACATTCTGTTGATGAGGTAGACATTGCAGAAATTGGTAATGGCATTGGTGATCCTTCTATTGCTCTAGTTCCACCTATGGAACAGTATCGAAATGACCTCTTTCTCTCAACTGTCACTGAAACCATACGACCGTTCAATGAATTTATTACTTGGGCAGTGCCATCAGCTTTCTTCGTTCCTGAAACATCAGATGAGGAGGGTTTCTTGCTAAATGGAAATGTTCTTCGTCCAGGAAGCAGGGATTCCCTTGGCAGTGAAGATTATGTCCCTATTTATTGCAGCAATAGGCAGGTGTGTGGTTATGGTGCAATCTCCAGGATATCTAATGAACAAGGACGGACATTAACATACGATAATCAACGGGATTCTAATGCAGCATTCTACTCTGTTCTCTACGGGTTTCTCCCTGAGCAATCATTTGCATATTCTTCTGGATATGAAATGGAACCTATCGGACGTAAGAAATGCATTGTGTCACTACTAGTATATTTATGATAAAGCGTAATTGGTAATAAGCTGAGTTAGTTTCATATATACTATTCTAACTATACATAACTTTTTTTAAACTTTTGCTAAACTGTAGGCATCCATAATACAGCATGTTTATTTTTATTATACAGTTGCTCGTGTAGCAGTATTTGAAGCAAGAGTTCGTGAGGATGCTGGAAGTGTTACTATCAAGTTTCAAAGAGTTGGGGGAGATTTATCACTTAATTCTAGAGTCCTTGCTTCTACCACTAGTGATGATGGCACAGGTTTGAAACTAAAATTTTTGGGTTACATATTTTTAAAAGAGTCAGATATTTATATTAATGAATGATTGACAATTTTATAGCTTTATTGCACAAGATTGATAATTTAGGTTGCTCATTCACAGTGCTACAGAATTTCATGTCAATTTTAATTGTTTATCTTTTTCACTTCCCCAATACCTTTCTCTTCTCTGTCCATTTCTTCTCTTATTCATTATTTCCATCTCACAAACTTTCTCGAATATATGTTCTGTTGGAGAAGCTATTGCAAATGTCGACTATACGCCATTTTTGGATCAAACAGTTAGATTTGGACGAAATGGTATCGATCCATTAACAAATGGCGCCAATGATCGACCTTTTACCATCCTAATTACTAATGATGAAATAACTGAAGGCGATGAACATTTTTACGTTTTCTTCGATGTAGTTGTTAATGCTGTTCCTTTTCCTGGAAGGGCAAGAATTACAATAGAAGATGATGACACAGTTGGACTCCGTAAGTTATTCATACTTGTCTGCTGTTCTATCTTATTATATTCTGGTAACAGTTTATTGCTGTTAATCATAAATATGTATGTATATATTATACAGTATGTATGTATATCCATTGGAGAGAAACAAACCTATTTAAAGGAAGCTGATCTCTGGAGAAGGTGGAGTAGTCCTTTAGTCATGAGTTTTTCAACTAAATTTGATTCGGATACTCAACTCAGTGTGGCTATTCCTATTCACACTTCTTCTTGCGCATGTGTGAAGCTAAAAATGCCAAAAATGGAGCATAGGACAAAACCTTGAATGAAGAGACCTTGCAATTTGCATAAATACACATCACGACACTGGGAGTGGCTTCCACCTGCCCATGTCTGGATAAAATTGCACAAAAAAAAAAAGAAAAAGAAGGTATTTCGACAAACCTTGGACATGGGCTGGGTCACACTTGGCCACACCACTTTTCTGTCAAACCACCATTCCAAATATAACTTGATCTTTAAGTAGGCACATCCTATACAATGGATATTTTTGGCCTCCCCCCTCAAATTTGGTCACCTAACCACATCTTTCCCTGTGGGTATATATATATATATATACACGCACACATACTACCAGCATATACCCGGCATTGCCCGGCCAACGTCAACATGAAACATTATAGAAGCCTCTCAAATTTTGGCCTGGTTGGTTCTTTAATTAGCTTTAGGCAACCAAAACAAATTTCTGTTAGTGTGGCAATAAAAAAAAAACAAACCACACCAACATATGGTTAATAATGCTCACCTGGTTACTTGACTTCATATGCCAAATTTCAGCCTGATTGGTCCATAAATGAGTTTTTGGCTGGTATAGTGATGTATTATGGGTGTGGCAATGACCAGATCACATCCATTGACCAGATCACATCCATTGACACACACATGATTAGTAATGCTCACCCAGTTGCTTGGAAACCTCATTCAAAAATTCAGTCTGGTTGGTCATTTGATAAACTTTTAATAGCCAAAACAACTTACAGTGGGTGTAGCTATGGCCAAACCACACCCATATGTTGTTAATAATGCTTTCCCGGGTACTTGGAGACCACACGCCAAATTTTTGCCTAATTGGTTTCTGATTAACTTTTTTCAGCCAAAATTACTTTATGTGGGTGTGGCTATGGAAAAACCACACCCATTACCATGCCCACATGTGTTTAATAACTCTTACCCGTGTTCTTGGAGAGCACATGCCAAATTTCATCCTTTTTAGTCCAGGTGTATGGCTGTGATGCCTGGACACACATACACACACACTCACATACATACATATGAACTGAAATATATATATTAAAGTGTGTTCGTGGATCTAACTCCTTAGGTCCAAGTGTTATCCAGAAGTTCATTTTTGGCAGTTTTTTCGCTTCACACACCAATGGGAAGAGGTGTAGCCAGGAGGGATCCTGCCATTGTTACTCCCAAAGTCAAGTTGTGTATGCATACCAAATTTTTACTCCTGTTGCTCCAAAGGTTTGTCAGGCCAAAGTACCATTTTTTAGCCTTTTTTTGGGGCCTGACATGAACACAGAAATGGGTGTGGTCATATATATGTACTTAAAACATACCCCAGATTATATTGATTCTGAATATATATGGAACCATTGGTCTAATTCTCTAGGTTCAAGTGTTTTGCTGAAATACCATTTTTGGCATTTTAGCCTTACACAGGGAAAGGAAGAGGTGTGGCCAGGTGGGACCCAGCCCAAGTTACTCACAGAGTGAAGCCATATATGCATACCAAGTTTCAGATCTGTAGCTCCAAGGTTTTTTCTGGCCAAAATACCTTCTTTTTTTTTTTTGGCTTTCTCTTGTTACCATGGGAACAATTTCTGAATTTTTATAGCCATGTTTTAATATGGGTCAAAATCTATCATGATGCCAAGTTTCAGAGAAATCCACCAATGTGGTTTGGCCAGAATGATGGTACAGACAGACAACTCCTATTATATATATAGTATATATATATATATATATATATATATATATATAGGATGCAAGCAGCATATACCCGGCGTTTCCTGGCGAATGCCAGCATGAAACATTATAGAAGCTACTCATATTTCGGCCTGGTTGGTCCTTTAATTAGCTTTTGGTAGCCAAAACAATTTCTTGTGGGTGTGGCTTTACCCAAACCACACCAAATCCCACGTGACACTCACCCGGTTACTTGTAGTCCATATGCCAAATTTCAGCCTAGTTGGTCTATAAATTTGCTTTTAGCAGCCAAAATAACTTCCTGTGTGTGTGTGACTATGATCAAACCACACCCACTGAGACACCCACATATGGTCAGTAATGCTCACCCTGTCACTTGGAGACCACATGACAAATTTCAGCCTGGCTAGTCCTTCAATTAGCTTACAGTAGCCAAATTTACTTCCTGAGGGTGTGGCTATGACAAAACCATACCCACATGTTTAATGCCGCTCACCTGGTTACTTCTAGTCCATAGCCAAATTTTGTCCTGATTGGTTCTTAAATAAGCTTTTGGCAGGAAAAAAAAACAACTTCCTGTGGGTGTGGCTCTGATAAAACCACATACACATGCTTGATGACGCTCACTCAGTTCCTTGGAAACTACATGCCAAATTTCAGCATAGTTGGTCCTTTTAGTAATTTTTGATACCAAAACAACTTCTGGTGGGTGTGGCTATAGCCAACCACACCTAATGTGGTCAATAATGCTTACCCAGTTACTTGGAGACCACATATCAAATTTTGGCCTGATTTGTACATAAATTAGCTTTTGGCAGCCAAAACATCTTCCTGTGGGTGTGGCCATGATAAAACAACCCCCATTGCCACTCCCACACATTTAATAATGCTCACCCAGTTCCTTGGAAACTACGTGCCAAATTTATACCTAGTAGTTCCTTTGATTAGCTTTTTACAGTAAAACAACTTCCTGTGGGTGTGGCTATAACCAAACCACACCCAATGTGGTTTATAGCACTCGCCCAGCTACTTGGGAGTCCATGTCTAATTTCAGCATAATTGATATAAATTAGTTTTGGCAGTCAATATAACTTCCTATGGCCGTGGTCAAAAAACCACATCCATTGCCACACCTACACATGCTTAATAATGCTCATACTGTTCCTTGGAAACCACATGCCAATTTTATCATGGTTGGTCCTTTCATTAGCTTTTGAGAGCAAAACTGCTTCCACGGTGTGGCTATGGCCAAACCACACCCAATATAGTTATAATGCTTACACAGGTACTTGGAGACCACGCATTAAATTTCAGCCTGATTTCTCCTTTAATTGGCTTTTGTTAGGCAAAACAACTTCTGGTGGGTGTGGCCATGAAAATGACCACACCCATTACCACACCCACATGCAGTTATTAACACTCACCCCGTCACCTGGAGACCACATGCCAAATATCGGCCTTTTTAGTCTAAGGGTTTGGCCGTGATGGCTAGACACACACACACACACATACGAACCAATATATATATAGATGGTATTTGGAATAAATGTATTTCAAATATGTATTTGAAATACAAAATATTTATTTTTTATTTGTATTTAAATACTAAAAAAAATTTTTTTTGTATTTGTATTTTGTGTCTCAATGTATTTTATATTTTGAAAATACTTTTGACTTCAAAATACTTTTTTATATTGTGGTGGGGAGAATCAATGAGTTTCTCACGCATGGGCCTTGACATTACGCAATCCCCACATGCAATGAAGCAGTGCTGGATTCTACTGTTCCTACACAGCTAGCCATTTAGCTGGGAAAGGATACTTAACTAATTCTGCCTTTGGTTTTGTCTTCTCTTGGCGAAGGTGATCTCTGCCTACTGGGATACTTCTAAGTGTCATGTTTTCAAAATAAATGTTTTCTGCTATGAATATTTTACTGCTACTGTATGCTCTGACCCCAGTGCTTCGTACATCTCATAAATAAACTTGGGAAAACAAGTTTTATAAAAAATATTTTGGTATGTATGTATGTGTGCGTGTGTGCATATGTATATATATATATATATATATATAATGTCTGGAAGTGTTCCACTGTCATATTAAAAGTACATGTATAGCTAATGAAGGAAAGATGGATACCTAGCTAGTCTTATTATGTTCTTTAATTTCTCTTTTGCTTCAAGTGTGGTGCATAGGTAGACCAAGAACCTTGACCAGGACTGAACAGTGTGTGCAGATAGCTTATCCACTGTTAGAAACCTGAACTGTCTGGAGCATTCAAAAAGAAAATGGTGGAGGGGGGGTAGGGGAATCACCTGAAGATGTGGTAGCTATAGACAAATGTGTTTATGCACTGGATATTGTTCTCAACAAAAGGAGTACTGTGGAATGGCTGAAGAATTATAATACAACCGTATGTGTGTGTAACAGAGTCAAAGATCAAGTGAACTGCAATAAATAAAATATCCTTATTGGTGTTCTATGCATGTCAATAACTTAGTTTACATTCTGCTGGTATTCCTGAAATCTTATTCCAAATATTTTCAGGTTTTCCTAAATATTATAGAATTGGATAGTCATACTATGGTTGCAAACTATTGCCATAGTTGCTGACAATGTGTGTATTGTGTCATATTTCAGCTACTGTACAGTTTAACCCGACTGAGTACACTGTGGAGGAAGGAGAGTCAACCACTCTTATGCTGACTCTTAGTGCAGCATCCAGCGAAGCTGTTACCGTGGAATTGGTCTCTACAGATAATACTGCCAGAAGTAAGATTCAGTATACTGTGTGTTGGTATCCATTTGTTGTATTTTCCTGTGTTCTTAGCACTGTAGTTTAGTACTATATATATATTATGCAATAAAAACACGAACGAATTGATGGATTATAATTTGAACCAAGTGCATCTTTATCGCTCTCTCCAATTAGGTTTGACAGACTATTCAGCAATCACAAATGTGGTGACATTCCTTCCTAACTCACTTTCAGCAGAGTTTACAGCTCAGACTACTGATGACTCCAGAAATGAGTTAAGAGAGAACTATTTTGTGAACATAAGGAGTGTCGGTGGTCCAGCACTAGTGGGGGAAGATGCTCAGGCCCGAGTGGATATCATAGATAATGATGGTGCAAACTATTGCCTGTTTCTGTTGTATTTTAGTGTGCATATTTTGTACAGCACAGTTTACTGATCCTGACTGATTCCGAGGGTAATATTATGGGTCTTATTTTATATCTACAGCTCTTCAGGTAAACTTCGTACCACCCACTTATACTGTCACTGAAGGAGTTAGTGTGCCATTTATGGTTCAATTAAACCGAGCAGCTGATAGGGATGTTGTTGTCTCTTTCTCCACTGAAGATGACTCTGCGGGTAGGTTTGTGGCTGTCATAAATTATATCAATATCAGCAGTTGTTTTTTTACTTGTTCTTTTAGCATCCCTCACTTACCAGTCAGCTTATACAATCATGTTTCTAAATCCTCAAACAGTGTGAATGATATCCACAAATATTCCCAAACCTATGGATTCCGCTCTTAATTGCTATGTACCATACAGTCTCTCTAAAACTAAACATTATTGACAAGAATTCTGAAGAGCATCACTATGCATGTGTTGAGTTTCATTTAGTAAAATCTTTCATCTCCACAATCATGTTACTTCTCCCCTGCCCCACCCTCCCTCCTTATATATTAATCAGGATCTGATGATTACGATCAAACAAGTTTGACCCTCACTTTTATTGCTGGACTGACAACTCAGACTATTAATGTGGCAACATTCGAGGATGCTTCTGTAGATGGGAATGAAATGTTCTTTGCTTTTCTCTCTGGCCCCAGTGAAGGTCTTGAACTAGGCACTAATCAAATGGCTACTGTCACAATTCTGGAAGGTAATAATTTGAGATTTATAGAAGCTTATTCTATATGCGTGTTCTAATATAATATATGTTTAGGGAAAGTGCCCGCTTATAACTTCGTCTTTTTCACCATTTCTTTTCATTTGGCATGATATGTTGAGTGAAGTTAGTATTGAGAATTTTCTATACCTTGTGGGAATTAATGGTGTGAGTTGGACAGTTGATGTATTGATATGATCTCTTTTGAAAGAAAAGAGAGAGAGAGTAAACTGCACTGGAACTTTGAAATTAGTCCTTACATAGTAACATACCTTGTTACACCTCTCATCATGTAGACATCTGCCTATACATTCTCTGCAGCTGTCACTGTCCAGTTCAACCCTAATACATACACTGTGGCTGAGGGTGCAGCTGCTACTCTGCAGGTGGAGTTGAGCAGGATATCTGACAGCGATGTGTTTGTTGATGTTGCAACTGTTGATGGAAGTGCATGTAAGTGTTTGTACCAGTTAATATCTATTCACTGGCGAATGGCCCCTTAGTCTGAAAAAAAAAATTTGGTGTTGTTAATTTTGGAGTAAAAAAAATAAATATTATATGAAATTTATAGTTAGAAAAACATTAGTTATGGGTAGATGCAGGGATATAACTAGAACAAACAAATTTATTTTTAAAAAACCCTTTTCTGTGGCAATATTTTATCACTGAACAATTTTTTTTTATTATTCACAGCATCAGCATTATTGGATTATACTCCAATAACTGTTACCACGCTGACATTTCTTGCTGGAGAACGATTACAAGAAATCACCGTCAATACTCTTCAAGATGATATGAATGAGGATCAAGAAAGGTTCACAGCTAGTCTGTCCAATCTGGTGAATGTAGATCCTGGTGAAAATGATGAAGCTACAGTTTTCATTATAGATGATGATGGTAAGGCATACAGATTGGGGTGTTATTAATATCCTCACCCTATATCTGCAGGGATGCAACAAGTTAGGTTGCATTGGTCAGGCCAATATAGGTCATGAATATATGTATGGCTGTTGTTGTACAGGTTCAACATTAGTGGTGGCAGTTGTAGCAAACAATCTATATTGGGAGGATCAATTGCACCTGTTATTATTTTCTGAAACATTTGCTGATGTTATTTTTTTTCTTCTTAATTCTCTCCTTGGTCCCAGTGGTTATGAAACGAAACGTCAGAAACATCCTCGGGCACACTGAAAGTGGCCGGGTTATGTGTAGCCATGGAACTGACTCCTTTAAACTATCTTAATTCATTTCTCTGTCCAATAAATGAAGTAAATATCTATTAGCAGCAGCAGTTACATTGTTCTAACATTATTATTAGTTTAGCCACTTCATGTGACCACCATCACTTTGTCAGGACTCTTGGTCATGGGTAGTGTGTTTCCAATGATCTCATCAAAACATGACCTACTATTTTCACACAATTCAATTTCCATTCTGAAATGCTGAGAAAAATTAATTAATATGATAAGTATTACTAGTATATTCGTAAGACTTTATTCACAAGCCAAGTAAAGATGCACCTTCAGCACCAGAATTTTCTGTGAAACTGGTTTATATATTCGATATCCAAATGCAAAATGTTTTTCTTTAAGTGTGCCAGAAATTTTGATATGTTTTAGAGATGATACACATTCACCAAATATGTACATAACTTAACTCAGTTGTTAACTTCCCTCTTCTCACTCCCAATTCATTTTAGAGGTCTTTATTAATTTTGATCCTTCGACATACACTGTCACTGAGGGAGGAATGACAACTCTGACAGTGATTTTGAATAGCTCTTCTTCTGAGACAATCACAGTGGACCTACGTGCTATTGATGGAAGTACAACTATTGGTGGGTTATTCTAGTGTGCATATTATGTAGTAAAGATTTCTTGTGAGAAAGAAATTTTTAATGTGTATACTACGGAATTTTTTACTTTTTTTGTTATTGATTTTAAATTTTTTTTTTTTTTTTTTTTTTTTTTTTTTTTTTTTTTTTTTTTTTTTTTTTTTTAATGCTTAGTAGCTCATTTAACCCATTCATTGATTTCTCTTTGAAATAGAAAAATTTTTTTTTTTAATTTTCAACTTCTGTTTTGTTTTTGTTTTTTACATACTCAACCGTTTTTAATAATAAATAAGAGTATTCCTGAGGATACATCTATCATTCCGTCTCTATGATTCTACCAAGTTTAATGATTGAGTTACTATGGTGAACATAAGGCAAACTGCACTTCAAACTGTTAAAAAACGTAATAGCTGGACTACACAAAAAAACAACAATCATGATTATCTGTTGAAAAAGATTAACAATTATATTGAGAACCAATTGATCATGATGGTGTTAGCATAAATCGCTCAACATTATATGTAATTAGGTGTCATATAAAAGAAGTGTGATTAGCATGAACTTTCCCCCACCTTATCCACCCCTGCACCCAAATCAAGTAAATAAATACATTGTTAGTCATAAGCCTCCACTATTGCAGCTTTCTGTTACTCAAGCCCTTGAATACAGCTCCCTTGCTAATCATTGAGTGAAATAGATTATGCTTTTAAATTATCATTAAAACTAGGACATCTCCCCCAAGAAATGAAGCTAACACTGGTACAATACTGCAGAGAGAAAAAATATATACCACCAACTGCTAAATATCATGCAAATAAATTGAAAGACTGCAATTATGGCAATGACAACAATAGAAGAAGAAAACCTGGGCTGCCCCCATTGCACTCAATAATATACACTCTCACTTGCTTAAACCAGTATGAAGTGAACCTTTGGATTTTATAGAACTGTTGTAGTTCATTTTTGTTTATGAAATAGATGAAAGAGAACTGTTTTGTCCATCACCTCATACTGTATAGTCCGCATCTATCAAGGTTATTGAAAATATTAGACCATCATAAAAGGTTCTGGAAATCGTTCAGAACTGTTCTATTTTATGGGGGGGAAATGAACATGGCACATTATAGAAAAAATAATTTAATTGAATTTATATTAACAATATCATTAGCTATATCCTAACTGATCAGTGAATTTGAGAGAATTTTCTCCAATTCAACCTGGTTGAGGCATGGCTGCAGACAGTCCTTCATAGAACTAAGGATATCTTTTATAGGTACAAAAGCTTAATCATAAATACTTTATGATAGACTGACATTCCCTCGTCAAATTCACATAAAAAAATTGTATTCCAGAAGAATCATTACGATCAAGCTGGGAATTTCTTTGATAAAATTAATCCAGTAGAATTTCAGTAAACTTAGACCTCTCAACTTTAGAAACAGGATGGGACACAATGGTAATACCTATTTCTATCCATCAATGAATATATTTCAGGTTTACATTCATGTGCTGCAACACACAAAAACAAGAAAACAGATTTCACAATATCTGTAACCATGTCAAGATTAATGCCACCACAATTATCTTTATGGTAGAAAAGCAAAAGAAGTGCATTTAGCTGGTTCTCTGTCATAGAATTCCACCTAGGTGACTTAATGAACCCCAATGAAAAATTTTCCAGCTCCAGTGAGGCTGAAGTTACTGGAAGCAGTAAGAGTTCCTTCAGAATCTGTGTAATATAGGCAAAGTATCCCTTCCTAACCTGTACTATATATATGGTTAGTGCGCATTTTAACAACCTTTAGCTACTTTTTTTTCTTTTATCTCATAAATTAAAGCAGCAACTACAAATCTGCCAGTGTTAACTACCCAGCTCAATTTTTTCCAGACTATCATCTTGCACCTGCATGCTCAGATTTATGCAGGGTATATATGACTACCACAGCATGGCTAACTTATCAATGCCTTTGTAGCTTTACTAGAACAACTGCTATACCTCCACATGGTACAAGGGCATTTATCTTGTTTTGTTGTTGTTGTTTTGCACAAGCATACCTTAAACCACTTTGGCACAGTAAATTGGCTGAAGCATGCAGTACGTCACTTCTGTGATTAACCGCTGATTTCAGGGACCAAAGTTAATGTGAATGGACATTAGCTGGTTGTTAGAAAACCATAACATAAATCTATCATTCAATTCATCAACTTTCGTATCCTCATTAAAAAAACAACAACATAGTGCTGGTGAAATGGTTAAGGTTATAAGGGTATTTATGGCTGACCAACTACCAGCCTAATGCATATTGATGCTCTTTCATTTATTAGGTGATGATTATATGGACATTTCTACTACTATCACATTTCAACCCGGAGATACTGTTGCAAATATAACTTTAAGAACAATCAATGATGAAAACTATGAAGGTTCAGAGGGCTTGACTGTGGTGCTGGAAAATCCATCTGGAAATACTCAAGTTGGAGTTGGCACTGCTGACGTTACCATATTAGATGATGATTGTAAGCATTATAAAGAATTTATGAAGCATGATATAAATAATAACAATCCTACTGACAGTAAAAGCAACACAGAAGCATTGAAATAACCACAAATTTCTTAAATTGTCCAAATGTAGCACTGGTAATCCAGTTTGACCGAACATCATACTCTGTTGAAGAAGGGAACATGGCAAGTGTCACAGTGGTTACAAACAGGCCTGCTCAAAGAGAAGTTGAAGTCACCTTAACTACTACTGATGGAACTGCTCAACGTAACTGCACACTACAATAATACTATACTTATTATCATTTCCAGTACTTTCTAGAACAATTGTATGGAAGCCAGCAATAGTGGGGTAATAGACTTCATGCATACATTATCACATTGGAGAACTAATAACAAATGGGACTGTTAGAACCATTGGTCACATGTGATGTTGAAGCATATGGAGTGGTTGGTGGTATGCAGAGTGGAGGTACTAGTGGCAACAGGAGGATAGAAGTACGTAATTAATAATGTTGTCAAAGCGTGAAATGATTAACTCGCAATATAACTCCAATACGAGCACAGCACTGGTATGCACACAGTTATCTCTATCTATTTCATGTATGCCCAACTGATGATCTCTGCTGTACTGTACTAGACACTACATTCATTGCATTTTGAACATTGTAGAAGGAACCGATTACACAGCAGTGACAACAGTAGTCACATTTCAACCTGGAAGTACTGAGAGTACTGTCTCGCTGGCCACGACTGAGGACGACATCAACGAGGCCTTGGAGAACTTTGTGGTGGAACTCTCTAATCCGACTGCGGGAGCCACAATAGGAACTAACCGGTCTGCAACTGTGTTGATTGCTGATGATGACGGTAAATAGAGCATTAAACTGTGCTGCCTTTAAGTAATTGTATTGCATCAATAAATGCTTTATTAAAACTCAGGGAGTTCTAGTCGTAGATTAAACTTTATCCTTGTTTGGTATATTCAAGTAAATGGTTGCAGTTCATAGCATTCACAGCACCTATTTTTCTGATGCAGATGTTAGTATTAGATTTGTTGATGGTGATCGTGAAGTCGATGAAAATGACGAATTTGTCACTGTCTGTGTGGAGAGGGTGGGAGAAAGCGACCAAGACATCACCATTGATCTCGTGGTTTCAGAGACTTCCCCTGCTGATGCTGAAGGTAAAAATGACAATTTTATTGTTTCTATTGTTATGAAAGTTATTGTTTTTTTTCTTCATTAATTTAGTTGTGCAAACCTTGTTTCATTATATCCATCACCTCCATGTTGGTCTCTCTCCCATCATCAATATCTTTCCTTCCACGTTCAGCTGGAACTGACTTTGAAGCAGGCACACGAAGTGTCACCATCACATCAGGCATGACACAGGCTTGCATAGATATTCCTATAGAAGATGATGAGATTGGCAGAGAGCCAGGCAAGGACTTTATGGTGACGTTTGATCCACCTGGAGGAACCACTGGCACTACCATGATGATTACTGTGACCATTGTGGATGACGATGGTAAGGTTTCAAGCAAGTTCACATAGTGCGATCTCGCTGCATGTAGGTGGGCACACAACACACTGAGCTGAGTGGACATTCCTTGCTGCAGTTTGTCGTAGCCTTGTGTGTTGTTTTATTG
Organism: Lycopodina hypogea; assembly: GCA_963969325.1. NCBI lineage: Eukaryota > Metazoa > Porifera > Demospongiae > Poecilosclerida > Cladorhizidae > Lycopodina > Lycopodina hypogea. The sequence continues at coordinate 3,577,777 of OZ017783.1, read as the reverse complement.
TCCTTGATTCACTGTCCATGTGGAAGAAACGGTTACTGTTGAGTATTAACAAATTCCCCCCCCCCCCCCCCCCAATGCACTTCTGTGATTATAGGTTCAAACATTGCTCTGTGATAAAAAGTTTTAGTTGTTATCATGTTCTTTCTACTACATAGTAATTCTTGTCTCCTGGGATGATCCAGAAGTGACAACAGCTGAGGGTGATGACCTGAATGCATGCTTTACCACAAACAGGGAAAGTGAAACTTCCTACACTGTGACAATCTCAAGCAGACCCATTGGGATGAACCCTGCCACCTGTAAGTCTAGGGACAGATAAACTGTGAAATTAACAGTAAAGTTAGTATTTGACTGTATTTTTTATATATTTCTATTTCTTAGTTGGATCAGACTATGCCTTCAGTGAAACTAATCTTAATGAAGTCACAAGATCAATTCCTTCTGGACCAGCTGGGGAATACTGTGTTGATGTTGATATTCTTAATGACAACATAGCCGAGAGTGACATGATGTTTGAGCTGTATTTCATCACCTTGCCAGAAGGTGTACAACCAGGAGATGTACCGGAGTCTCGGGTTACTATTACAGATGCTGGTGGTAGGTTTGACAGAGTTCTAGATCGTTACGTTTAGAATATCTTTATTCTACTATTAACTATTAATTAATAGTGTGATTGAGCTGGATAGTTTGGTATTCTTTGTTGTTATCTTTTCCTTTCTGTGTTTTAACACATTGTACGACAATTACAGCTTAATATATTTTTCAATGCTGATGAAAAATAGCATTAAAAAATATTAAAATTACCATATAATTCTTGAATTATCTGTTTTGTAGCACTGGTAATTCAGCTTGACCAAACATCATATTCTGTTGAAGAAGGGAACACGGCAGTTGTTCGAGTGGTTATGAACATGGCTTCTGAAGAGGTTGTTGAAGTCTCCTTAACTTCAGTAGATGGAACTGCTGAACGTAATTGCACACTTACTGTAATATTATATTTATCATTGCCGGTACCTTGTAGAACAATGATAGAAAGCTAACAATAGTGGAGTAGTAACTATTAAGGCCTAATGTATATTTACTAACACAGGAAAATGTGTGGTAATTAGAACCACTTTTTATGATAGTGACACGAGATGTTCAAGCATTTTGTAGCGTTGCATGTTGTGTTGTGTGAATGCAGAAAGAAAAAGAAGCAGGGAAAGTGGACAAGGATAGTAGAAGTTTAAATCGAAGTGTACTGTAAGGGCATAGAATGATGATCTTGTGGTGGGGATGTGTGGCATTCAAGAGTGTGGTTCAGATGATGTGATACAATGCAAGCAATATGGATATTGATGTCCATTTAAAACATTTGAAATAGCCTATTTCTGCCTGTGTGTGTTGCGTAGTATTCTGAGTGTCATACTGTGAACTGTGCTAAACTCTGATTGTGTTTGTACTGCTGTAATTAGCACATGTCTGTTGTATTTTGAACATTGTAGAAGGAACCGATTACACAGCAGTGACAACAGTAGTCACATTTCAACCTGGAAGTACTGAGAGTACTGTCTCGCTGGCCACGACTGAGGACGACATCAACGAGGCCTTGGAGAACTTTGTGGTGGAACTCTCTAATCCGACTGCGGGAGCCACAATAGGAACTAACCGGTCTGCAACTGTGTTGATTGCTGATGATGACGGTAAATAGAGCATTAAACTGTGCTGCCTTTAAGTAATTGTATTGCATCAATAAATGCTTTATTAAAACTCAGGGAGTTCTAGTCGTAGATTAAACTTTATCCTTGTTTGGTATATTCAAGTAAATGGTTGCAGTTCATAGCATTCACAGCACCTATTTTTCTGATGCAGATGTTAGTATTAGATTTGTTGATGGTGATCGTGAAGTCGATGAAAATGACGAATTTGTCACTGTCTGTGTGGAGAGGGTGGGAGAAAGCGACCAAGACTTCACCATTGATCTCGTGGTTTCAGAGACTTCCCCTGCTGATGCTGAAGGTAAAAATGACAATTTTATTGTTTCTATTGTTATGAAAGTTATTGTTTTTTTTCTTCATTAATTTAGTTGTGCAAACCTTGTTTCATTATATCCATCACCTCCATGTTGGTCTCTCTCCCATCATCAATATCTTTCCTTCCACGTTCAGCTGGAACTGACTTTGAAGCAGGCACACGAAGTGTCACCATCACATCAGGCATGACACAGGCTTGCATAGATATTCCTATAGAAGATGATGAGATTGGCAGAGAGCCAGGCAAGGACTTTATGGTGACGTTTGATCCACCTGGAGGAACCACTGGCACTACCATGATGATTACTGTGACCATTGTGGATGACGATGGTAAGGTTTCAAGCAAGTTCACATAGTGCGATCTCGCTGCATGTAGGTGGGCACACAACACACTGAGCTGAGTGGACATTCCTTGCTGCAGTTTGTCGTAGCCTTGTGTGTTGTTTTATTGTCCTTGATTCACTGTCCATGTGGAAGAAACGGTTACTGTTGAGTATTAACAAATTCCCCCCCCCCCCCCCCCCCAATGCACTTCTGTGATTATAGGTTCAAACATTGCTCTGTGATAAAAAGTTTTAGTTGTTATCATGTTCTTTCTACTACATAGTAATTCTTGTCTCCTGGGATGATCCAGAAGTGACAACAGCTGAGGGTGATGACCTGAATGCATGCTTTACCACAAACAGGGAAAGTGAAACTTCCTACACTGTGACAATCTCAAGCAGACCCATTGGGATGAACCCTGCCACCTGTAAGTCTAGGGACAGATAAACTGTGAAATTAACAGTAAAGTTAGTATTTGACTGTATTTTTTATATATTTCTATTTCTTAGTTGGATCAGACTATGCCTTCAGTGAAACTAATCTTAATGAAGTCACAAGATCAATTCCTTCTGGACCAGCTGGGGAATACTGTGTTGATGTTGATATTCTTAATGACAACATAGCCGAGAGTGACATGATGTTTGAGCTGTATTTCATCACCTTGCCAGAAGGTGTACAACCAGGAGATGTACCGGAGTCTCGGGTTACTATTACAGATGCTGGTGGTAGGTTTGACAGAGTTCTAGATCGTTACGTTTAGAATATCTTTATTCTACTATTAACTATTAATTAATAGTGTGATTGAGCTGGATAGTTTGGTATTCTTTGTTGTTATCTTTTCCTTTCTGTGTTTTAACACATTGTACGACAATTACAGCTTAATATATTTTTCAATGCTGATGAAAAATAGCATTAAAAAATATTAAAATTACCATATAATTCTTGAATTATCTGTTTTGTAGCACTGGTAATTCAGCTTGACCAAACATCATATTCTGTTGAAGAAGGGAACACGGCAGTTGTTCGAGTGGTTATGAACATGGCTTCTGAAGAAGTTGTTGAAGTCTCCTTAACTTCAGTAGATGGAACTGCTGAACGTAATTGCACACTTACTGTAATATTATATTTATCATTGCCGGTACCTTGTAGAACAATGATAGAAAGCTAACAATAGTGGAGTAGTAACTATTAAGGCCTAATGTATATTTACTAACACAGGAAAATGTGTGGTAATTAGAACCACTTTTTATGATAGTGACACGAGATGTTCAAGCATTTTGTAGCGTTGCATGTTGTGTTGTGTGAATGCAGAAAGAAAAAGAAGCAGGGAAAGTGGACAAGGATAGTAGAAGTTTAAATCGAAGTGTACTGTAAGGGCATAGAATGATGATCTTGTGGTGGGGATGTGTGGCATTCAAGAGTGTGGTTCAGATGATGTGATACAATGCAAGCAATATGGATATTGATGTCCATTTAAAACATTTGAAATAGCCTATTTCTGCCTGTGTGTGTTGCGTAGTATTCTGAGTGTCATACTGTGAACTGTGCTAAACTCTGATTGTGTTTGTACTGCTGTAATTAGCACATGTCTGTTGTATTTTGAACATTGTAGAAGGAACCGATTACACAGCAGTGACAACAGTAGTCACATTTCAACCTGGAAGTACTGAGAGTACTGTCTCGCTGGCCACGACTGAGGACGACATCAACGAGGCCTTGGAGAACTTTGTCGTGGAACTCTCTAATCCGACTGCGGGAGCCACAATAGGAACTAACCGGTCTGCAACTGTGTTGATTGCTGATGATGACGGTAATAGAGCATTAAACTGTGCTGCCTTTAAGTAATTGTATTGCATCAATAAATGCTTTATTAAAACTCAGGGAGTTCTAGTCGTAGATTAAACTTTATCCTTGTTTGGTATACTCAAGTAAATGGTTGCAGTTCATAGCATTCACAGCACCTATTTTTCTGATGCAGATGTTAGTATTAGATTTGTTGATGGTGATCGTGAAGTCGATGAAAATGACGAATTTGTCACTGTCTGTGTGGAGAGGGTGGGAGAAAGCGACCAAGACTTCACCATTGATCTCGTGGTTTCAGAGACTTCCCCTGCTGATGCTGAAGGTAAAAATGACAATTTTATTGTTTCTATTGTTATGAAAGTTATTGTTTTTTTTCTTCATTAATTTAGTTGTGCAAACCTTGTTTCATTATATCCATCACCTCCATGTTGGTCTCTCTCCCATCATCAATATCTTTCCTTCCACGTTCAGCTGGAACTGACTTTGAAGCAGGCACGCGAAGTGTCACCATCACATCAGGCATGACACAGGCTTGCATAGATATTCCTATAGAAGATGATGAGATTGGCAGAGAGCCAGGCAAGGACTTTATGGTGACGTTTGATCCACCTGGAGGAACCACTGGCACTACCATGATGATTACTGTGACCATTGTGGATGACGATGGTAAGGTTTCAAGCAAGTTCACATAGTGCGATCTCGCTGCATGTAGGTGGGCACACAGCACACTGAGCTGAGTGGACATTCCTTGCTGCAGTTTGTCGTAGCCTTGTGTGTTGTTTTATTGTCCTTGATTCACTGTCCATGTGGAAGAAACGGTTACTGTTGAGTATTAACAAATTCCCCCCCCCCCCCCCAATGCACTTCTGTGATTATAGGTTCAAACATTGCTCTGTGATAAAAAGTTTTAGTTGTTATCATGTTCTTTCTACTACATAGTAATTCTTGTCTCCTGGGATGATCCAGAAGTGACAACAGCTGAGGGTGATGACCTGAATGCATGCTTTACCACAAACAGGGAAAGTGAAACTTCCTACACTGTGACAATCTCAAGCAGACCCATTGGGATGAACCCTGCCATCTGTAAGTCTAGGGACAGATAAACTGTGAAATTAACAGTAAAGTTAGTATTTGACTGTATTTTTTATATATTTCTATTTCTTAGTTGGATCAGACTATGCCTTCAGTGAAACTAATCTTAATGAAGTCACAAGATCAATTCCTTCTGGACCAGCTGGGGAATACTGTGTTGATGTTGATATTCTTAATGACAACATAGCCGAGAGTGACATGATGTTTGAGCTGTATTTCATCACCTTGCCAGAAGGTGTACAACCAGGAGATGTACCGGAGTCTCGGGTTACTATTACAGATGCTGGTGGTAGGTTTGACAGAGTTCTAGATCGTTACGTTTAGAATATCTTTATTCTACTATTAACTATTAATTAATAGTGTGATTGAGCTGGATAGTTTGGTATTCTTTGTTGTTATCTTTTCCTTTCTGTGTTTTAACACATTGTACGACAATTACAGCTTAATATATTTTTCAATGCTGATGAAAAATAGCATTAAAAAATATTAAAATTACCATATAATTCTTGAATTATCTGTTTTGTAGCACTGGTAATTCAGCTTGACCAAACATCATATTCTGTTGAAGAAGGGAACACGGCAGTTGTTCGAGTGGTTATGAACATGGCTTCTGAAGAAGTTGTTGAAGTCTCCTTAACTTCAGTAGATGGAACTGCTGAACGTAATTGCACACTTACTGTAATATTATATTTATCATTGCCGGTACCTTGTAGAACAATGATAGAAAGCTAACAATAGTGGAGTAGTAACTATTAAGGCCTAATGTATATTTATTAACACAGGAAAATGTGTGGTAATTAGAACCACTTTTTATGATAGTGACACGAGATGTTCAAGCATTTTGTAGCGTTGCATGTTGTGTTGTGTGAATGCAGAAAGAAAAAGAAGCAGGGAAAGTGGACAAGGATAGTAGAAGTTTAAATCGAAGTGTACTGTAAGGGCATAGAATGATGATCTTGTGGTGGGGATGTGTGGCATTCAAGAGTGTGGTTCAGATGATGTGATACAATGCAAGCAATATGGATATTGATGTCCATTTAAAACATTTGAAATAGCCTATTTCTGCCTGTGTGTGTTGCGTAGTATTCTGAGTGTCATACTGTGAACTGTGCTAAACTCTGATTGTGTTTGTACTGCTGTAATTAGCACATGTCTGTTGTATTTTGAACATTGTAGAAGGAACCGATTACACAGCAGTGACAACAGTAGTCACATTTCAACCTGGAAGTACTGAGAGTACTGTCTCGCTGGCCACGACTGAGGACGACATCAACGAGGCCTTGGAGAACTTTGTCGTGGAACTCTCTAATCCGACTGCGGGAGCCACAATAGGAACTAACCGGTCTGCAACTGTGTTGATTGCTGATGATGACGGTAATAGAGCATTAAACTGTGCTGCCTTTAAGTAATTGTATTGCATCAATAAATGCTTTATTAAAACTCAGGGAGTTCTAGTCGTAGATTAAACTTTATCCTTGTTTGGTATATTCAAGTAAATGGTTGCAGTTCATAGCATTCACAGCACCTATTTTTCTGATGCAGATGTTAGTATTAGATTTGTTGATGGTGATCGTGAAGTCGATGAAAATGACGAATTTGTCACTGTCTGTGTGGAGAGGGTGGGAGAAAGCGACCAAGACTTCACCATTGATCTCGTGGTTTCAGAGACTTCCCCTGCTGATGCTGAAGGTAAAAATGACAATTTTATTGTTTCTATTGTTATGAAAGTTATTGTTTTTTTTCTTCATTAATTTAGTTGTGCAAACCTTGTTTCATTATATCCATCACCTCCATGTTGGTCTCTCTCCCATCATCAATATCTTTCCTTCCACGTTCAGCTGGAACTGACTTTGAAGCAGGCACGCGAAGTGTCACCATCACATCAGGCATGACACAGGCTTGCATAGATATTCCTATAGAAGATGATGAGATTGGCAGAGAGCCAGGCAAGGACTTTATGGTGACGTTTGATCCACCTGGAGGAACCACTGGCACTACCATGATGATTACTGTGACCATTGTGGATGACGATGGTAAGGTTTCAAGCAAGTTCACATAGTGCGATCTCGCTGCATGTAGGTGGGCACACAACACACTGAGCTGAGTGGACATTCCTTGCTGCAGTTTGTCGTAGCCTTGTGTGTTGTTTTATTGTCCTTGATTCACTGTCCATGTGGAAGAAACGGTTACTGTTGAGTATTAACAAATTCCCCCCCCCCCCCAATGCACTTCTGTGATTATAGGTTCAAACATTGCTCTGTGATAAAAAGTTTTAGTTGTTATCATGTTCTTTCTACTACATAGTAATTCTTGTCTCCTGGGATGATCCAGAAGTGACAACAGCTGAGGGTGATGACCTGAATGCATGCTTTACCACAAACAGGGAAAGTGAAACTTCCTACACTGTGACAATCTCAAGCAGACCCATTGGGATGAACCCTGCCATCTGTAAGTCTAGGGACAGATAAACTGTGAAATTAACAGTAAAGTTAGTATTTGACTGTATTTTTTATATATTTCTATTTCTTAGTTGGATCAGACTATGCCTTCAGTGAAACTAATCTTAATGAAGTCACAAGATCAATTCCTTCTGGACCAGCTGGGGAATACTGTGTTGATGTTGATATTCTTAATGACAACATAGCCGAGAGTGACATGATGTTTGAGCTGTATTTCATCACCTTGCCAGAAGGTGTACAACCAGGAGATGTACCGGAGTCTCGGGTTACTATTACAGATGCTGGTGGTAGGTTTGACAGAGTTCTAGATCGTTACGTTTAGAATATCTTTATTCTACTATTAACTATTAATTAATAGTGTGATTGAGCTGGATAGTTTGGTATTCTTTGTTGTTATCTTTTCCTTTCTGTGTTTTAACACATTGTACGACAATTACAGCTTAATATATTTTTCAATGCTGATGAAAAATAGCATTAAAAAATATTAAAATTACCATATAATTCTTGAATTATCTGTTTTGTAGCACTGGTAATTCAGCTTGACCAAACATCATATTCTGTTGAAGAAGGGAACACGGCAGTTGTTCGAGTGGTTATGAACATGGCTTCTGAAGAGGTTGTTGAAGTCTCCTTAACTTCAGTAGATGGAACTGCTGAACGTAATTGCACACTTACTGTAATGTTATATTTATCATTGCCGGTACCTTGTAGAACAATGATAGAAAGCTAACAATAGTGGAGTAGTAACTATTAAGGCCTAATGTATATTTACTAACACAGGAAAATGTGTGGTAATTAGAACCACTTTTTATGATAGTGACACGAGATGTTCAAGCATTTTGTAGCGTTGCATGTTGTGTTGTGTGAATGCAGAAAGAAAAAGAAGCAGGGAAAGTGGACAAGGATAGTAGAAGTTTAAATCGAAGTGTACTGTAAGGGCATAGAATGATGATCTTGTGGTGGGGATGTGTGGCATTCAAGAGTGTGGTTCAGATGATGTGATACAATGCAAGCAATATGGATATTGATGTCCATTTAAAACATTTGAAATAGCCTATTTCTGCCTGTGTGTGTTGCGTAGTATTCTGAGTGTCATACTGTGAACTGTGCTAAACTCTGATTGTGTTTGTACTGCTGTAATTAGCACATGTCTGTTGTATTTTGAACATTGTAGAAGGAACCGATTACACAGCAGTGACAACAGTAGTCACATTTCAACCTGGAAGTACTGGGAGTACTGTCTCGCTGGCCACGACTGAGGACGACATCAACGAGGCCTTGGAGAACTTTGTGGTGGAACTCTCTAATCCGACTGCGGGAGCCACAATAGGAACTAACCGGTCTGCAACTGTGTTGATTGCTGATGATGACGGTAAATAGAGCATTAAACTGTGCTGCCTTTAAGTAATTGTATTGCATCAATAAATGCTTTATTAAAACTCAGGGAGTTCTAGTCGTAGATTAAACTTTATCCTTGTTTGGTATATTCAAGTAAATGGTTGCAGTTCATAGCATTCACAGCACCTATTTTTCTGATGCAGATGTTAGTATTAGATTTGTTGATGGTGATCGTGAAGTCGATGAAAATGACGAATTTGTCACTGTCTGTGTGGAGAGGGTGGGAGAAAGCGACCAAGACATCACCATTGATCTCGTGGTTTCAGAGACTTCCCCTGCTGATGCTGAAGGTAAAAATGACAATTTTATTGTTTCTATTGTTATGAAAGTTATTGTTTTTTTTCTTCATTAATTTAGTTGTGCAAACCTTGTTTCATTATATCCATCACCTCCATGTTGGTCTCTCTCCCATCATCAATATCTTTCCTTCCACGTTCAGCTGGAACTGACTTTGAAGCAGGCACACGAAGTGTCACCATCACATCAGGCATGACACAGGCTTGCATAGATATTCCTATAGAAGATGATGAGATTGGCAGAGAGCCAGGCAAGGACTTTATGGTGACGTTTGATCCACCTGGAGGAACCACTGGCACTACCATGATGATTACTGTGACCATTGTGGATGACGATGGTAAGGTTTCAAGCAAGTTCACATAGTGCGATCTCGCTGCATGTAGGTGGGCACACAACACACTGAGCTGAGTGGATATTCCTTGCTGCAGTTTATTGTAATCCTGTGTGTTGTTATTGTCCTTGATTCACTGTCCATGTGGAAGAAAACGGTTACTGTTGAACATTAAAAAAATCAATTTTTTCCTTCAGTACACTTCCATGATTGTAGGTAAAAAATTGTTACTACTATAATTTTTTATCGAATATTGTTTCAACTACATAGATATTGAAGTCTCCTGGGAACGTCCACAAGTGACTACCACTGAGGGTGATGTACTGTCTGCATGCTTTACCACAAGCATTGCAAGTGAAACCACCTACAGTGTGGGAGTCTCTAGCAACCCCACTGTAGTAAACCCTGCAACCTGTAAGTTTATGGACAAATATAATATTAAATTAACAGTAAAGTATTGTACTTAACTGCACTTTTACATATTTTTTTTTTTATTTCTTAGTTGGATCAGACTATGCTTTCAGTGAAAGCACTGAGAATGGAATCACATTACAAATCCCTTCTGGACCAGCTGGGACATATTGTGTTGATGTTAATATTGTTGATGACAACATCGCAGAGGAAGGGAACCAGAGTTTCATACTGATTTTCACTAATTTGCCAGATGGTGTAAGGCCCGGACCAGAGCCAGTGTCTCAAGTTACGATCAGAGATACTGATGGTAGGTTCTCATAGAAAAGTATTAGTTTTGTGAAGAATAAATGCTGTGTCTTCTTGGGATAATATATATATGTACTTCTCTCTGCAGTTGTTGTTGTGGAGTTCACAGATGTCCCGGTGGTAGTGAATGAGGAAGTTAGTGTAGCCATGGTGTGTGTAATGAGAAGTTCCCTTACTGAAGAAATAATGACAGTTACTATCATCACCACCACTACCGGTAGCGCGTCTGGTGAGTTTGATAGCAACAATGTATGTGATTATTCTTCATTGTGTAGAAGTATCACACTACTGGTCCACTCAATATTACTCACTGTCAATTAACAAAACATGCTTACATTTTTTTTTATGTACATGTCAAACATTTGATTTACTGCAGCACACTAGAGCACTGTCATCTCACCCACAACTTTGATATTCTCCTTAACCACTCATTTCTATCCCTCTGGCCAAAAAACACACATAAAACAACAAACATCATACAATCAATTTTAGTATCGTCACATCCTGAGTCACTGTGACAACAAACATTAAGTAAGTGCATACTGCAGTAGCTGGCACTGAGAAAAGACCATGCTTGTTCTTGGAGCTATTGTACGAAAATCACAATGAGTTTGAAAAAACAATATTAGCACTAGTAAATAAATATTAATGATTTACCCTATTTTAACTAATTTATTCAAAGAATAAATTGCCAAAACTAATTTGAACCTTGAAATTCTGTGAAAAGAAATTGGTTCAACCAAGCCTCATGGTGACTGCTTGTACTAGTAATGTCAAAAGATGATAAATCATTTTCTAAAGATATGATTAAGCCAAAATCAACCAATGTATTATTCTGAAGAAGAAAAAAAGAATAACTCATTATAATATTATATTCACCTCCGTGTTGGTACATAATCTCACACTAACTGATTATAACACTTTTTATATTTATATATTTTGAATATATTATCACTATTCTATCAGCATAAATATTTTTGTTATTTTCTATTCCAGGTGATGAGGACTTCGTTGTAACGGAAACAGTTATATCATTTATGCCGGATGAAGATATGGCATGTGGGGATATCCCTATCACGGATGACTCAGAACCTGAACCTGAGGAGCAATTCACAGTGGAAATAAAACCTCAACCAAATGACACTTTTGTAGTTGGAGAAACAAATGAAACTACAGTTACCATCATCGATAATGATGGTAAGCAATACAGTTATTATTTATCATCTGTACTTTGAAATGTGTAACCAAGAATTTATAATCAATACTTGTCATGTAAACAGAGGTTAGAAAAATAGTCAATTTTACTTTTAAAGTTAAATGATTAATTTATACATGCTGATTAATTTATTTTGCTCAGCAGAATGTCTCCTGATCTACTTATTCTGTTTCACATTTGCCTGCAGGTCGTGGTTGTTTAATCACAGAGCCTCTCACAGTCAGGCCATTCAATTCATCAGAGAGCTATAACTTTAGAGGAACATGCGAACTTTATGCTGTTACATCATGCACTGGCAATGAGGAAGATTTCTCTGTGAGAGTTGATTTCATCAGTGAATCGGATGACAACGGTGCAGTTGGAGTGTTTAAGGATGGGTTCCAGTGGGTTAGCAGTGAAGATGGGAGCTTTTCGACTACATCAAATGAAATTGCATTGATCGAGGCTGATGGAATGCTTTACCAATCAAGTGACATTTTGATCCAGAGTAATACCAGCAGTGAGACAAACACCATCATAGTTGGTGATGGCATTGGTGTGACTGTTGTTCATTCATATGGCGGTAAGGGCTAATAGTTATTTCATTAAAATATAGTTTTATTTAAAGTGTGATGACTCTTAGCTCCCTCAATTCCCCCCCCCCCCCCTTATTTCAATTTTGTAGTGATGTTCCTTTAATTCATATTTCCCTTCCCCCACCTTTATCACACCTCAAAACCACACTTGTAGCTACCACATCGATTGAGATCAGCGTTGGATCTAGTAGTACCCTCCAAGAGACATGTGGTATTTGTGGCACACAAAACGGGGAACTGTTCAATGTGGATGAGGGCACTGTCGCAGTTACTGTGGCTGAGAGAATGGCCTTTGTCAGAAGCTACCGTGTTGCTGGAAAAGATCAGTCTTTGCGCCCACAGAGGGCTGAGTGTGGTAAAAAAAAATTTTCCCCGCAAAATAGCTATGAAATAAAAATGTAATACATAATTTACAATAGGCAATCTATTATTGATCAGTGCACTGCACACCTATTTTCACATTTATATTAATCAAACTTCTTTTTTTTTTTCTGTTTCAGGCATTGTTCGCAATGACAGTGTCATTGGAGACCCTCTCTTCACGGTCCCATTTTTTGCTGGAGAAGAGGCAATCAACCTATGTTATGAGATCCATGGTCGAGCCAATTCTATATTCAACTTTGTCTCTGATGAATGTGTGAATGTTAACGCCCACTACCAACATATAGCTGCTAATGACTTCAACATCATCAATGCAATCGCAGTCAGGGCAGAAGGAAGGAGTGGAAACTGTCGGGATATTCGTGTGGACCTTGAAGGTTGTGCTGCCTCTGTGAGTCAAATAGGAGGTGGAGATTTGATAGCACTGAACTCAATACCAGGATCGAATGGACATCTGGATGAGGATGGCATAAGTGTGTGGCAGAAGAATGATCGTGTCCGAATTGCTGTCCCCAATTGTGACCAGTTAAAGCTGGTGATGTATGTTGTATGCGAGAGATCTCGGACACCTGAAAATCCTGATATGATACGTTTTGTAGTAACTCGTGGAGTGAACCTTAGGCCATCCTCTCATGGCCTTCTTGGTGAGTTAGCATAAAATAGAGGGGCTGTGTCAGTTTTGGTCTAGTGAGATCATTGATAATTGTCACATCCAGTATGTCATTATGATATATTTAACAATAATGTAACTGTAGTAATCAATCAACTTTTTTTTAAAACTATTTCATAGTCCATGCTCTTGCTATTAATAGGTCAATTCTGGAACATCCCAATTGAAAGTAAACTAATACAAGATGATGTATACAATGTGACAATCAAACCAGCTAATTCCTCTCCACGCTCTGTCCTTGCGGAAATTTTTGAGAGGACATGGGACAACACCCCTGAAACGTGTTTATATATGGGGAACGCTCAGGGTGGTTCTGCGGAGGACTCTGTCTTTGACTCTGTGATCCAAGGAACCTATAAGGACTACATTGTGAATGACATGTTTGAAACAAATTTCGTATATGAAGAATGGGAGAGTGATTGCACTCCTGATAGTCGCTAATCCTTTTGAATAAGTACTTCCTTTTTTTCTTTAATGTTGGACTATTACATTGTTAGGAGTGATCACAATAGTTAATATTTCCCACTTGTGACTGTAAATGTATTGCTTATTAGTTTTCAGGATGTGCTGATAATACTTGTAAAGTCATGTGATAACCTACTATGAAGAGTATACATGTTTCTATTCAACAATTCAATAAGGTTGACATTTTCTGCACATAAAATAATTATTCTTACACTGGTGAATTATTACAATATTGGAGATAGGCATTGATGGATTATGTAATTTGGGGGGAAGTAGGTTCTCCTGAGTTACAAAATAATGTTTGAAAAATAGGTAGACCTTCAGGGGAAAAAGCAAACGAATTCTTATAATTACAGCTTATCCACACCTCTGAAGTCTCTAATATTAAAATTCTGGTGCAGATTTAGCCAGAGTCACTACTATTAACAACTGTAACTGTTAAATGTTTCTAGTCTAGAATTACCTACACCAATCTCTTTATTAATGTTGTAGCAATTGTTTGCCAGTGAGCATAACTAAGAAAATAGGCAAAATTAAAAAAAAAGTAAGTTAACATTAGGAGAATAAAGATAAGAATAATAGTAGTAACTTGAGCTTGAAAATCAAAACAACCACAGGACTTAATACCAGTTATTTATTTTAAAACTTCAATCTTACCATAGAGTAAATTTGGTTCATTAAATTTTAATTTTTACATATGGTCAACTAATCATAATTTCAAAAGCTATAACTGGGGCTGCAACTTCTGTCACAGGTCAACCACTACAGAGAAACAGAGAAACATTGTTTCTCACCTATTGCTAGTGCCTGGAGTTTCTACTTGCCGAATTTCTGGGATGAGGCTGTGAATCTATTTGTTAGCAATGTCACCAGGCAGGATTTCTACAAGTCACAAGAGAATTTTTTCAGAAGAAAAACTTTCCTCACTGCAGCTCTATTTAATCCTACCCCCCACCAATAAAATAGGGGATTGATTAACAGACAAACAAAATATCCATAAAAAAATAATAAACACATAGGAAGAGTGGATTTTGTTCCTTGTAGAGGTTGTTATCTCTTGGTTGTTGTTATTTTCCCCCCTTTTCATTGTACTGTCAAAACAGAGTAAAAAAATGTATTCATGAATATATTTATAGCTACTGCACAATGCCACCAGGAGAGTTAGTTGAAGAGAAAAAAACATTTTGGTTAAAAGAGTGAAATCAAGGCAAAATAAAAGCCACTTCTTTTTTTTTAAATTACAAGAATAAAAGAAGACTGAGAGAGAGAATAAAAGGAATACATATATGAATTCAGTAATATTACAAAACAGAATGAAGTTGTATATTCATACCAAGTTTTAGTTCTCTAGCTCCAATGTTTTTTTTTGGCAAAAATACCATTTTTGGCTTTTTCTCATTACCATGGTAACCATTTTGTGAAATTTTATAGCCCATGTTTTAAGTTGGGTCAAAACCTATCATCATGCTGAGTTTCAAAGAAATCCACCTTCCAGTTTGGCTGGAATGATGGTACAAACAGACAGACTGACAGACAAATTCTGTACTTTCCCAGACATGCCACCTGGCTTAAAACCATCTCAGGGTGGGTCTCCTCCATCCTTAAAAGTTTGGTCAAAATCTAACAGAGGGATTTTGAGAAACGGACGAACATAGTTACATAGGTAGTTACATAGGTCTTCTAATATATATATATATATATATATATATATATATATATGGTATGTATGGGTATGTATGATTGATCTGTAATTTAACTAAGATATTGTATGCTTTCTTTTCTATTCATTTTAAAATTTTTTTAATTGTAATAGAAAGTAAAAATAAAAAATTTAATAAATTTAAAAAAAAATTATTTTAATGTTTTTGAGGATGGCGATTGCAATATCATTAAAATCTTGATATAAAACAATAACTGGCACATTTATAAGTCTGATAAAAGCTACAAGATGATGAGAGACATCCTGTAGGAATTGTAGCTATCAGTGCATGTAGCTGTGATATATTCAGTCAAGGAGAGCAATAGAAGAAGTCACTCACACCTTGCAACCAGTGATAAAAACCAAATATTGTAAATATTATCACATGTTCCTAATAGCTGTAGTAGTAAAGTGGAGGGTAGCCTTGTGTTTTGCTGTGTGTCTCAGGTTAGAATCTCTTCCAAGAAAGAAGGAAAAAGAAAGGGGAAAAATGGCATTAAGAAAAGAGAAAAGGAGAAAGAAAAGAAAGAGGGTGAGAAAAGAAAAGGCAGGAGAGGAAAAGTGAGAGAAAAAAGAAAGAGAATGAAAAAAAAAGAAAGATGACAAGAAAAAAAAAGTGCCAAAAAGAGGCAGGAACACTAAAGAAGGAAAATTGAACCAATGAAGGAGAAAAAAAGAGGCACCACACTACTGCACAAATTGAATCTGTCACAACTTTTCATCTTTTTTAACTAGCTACTAACTTGCTTAACTCATTCTTTTTTCTTAGCCACTTTTTAAGTTATTTTTCTTCCCCTACTAACTTATTCTCCACATCTTAAATGATTGATAATATCTCTAGCTGCTCCAGCTAGCTTGTCCTCCTACAAAGGCTTGTCATCACTCCCTCACTGATAACACCCAAAATTATCGATAGGGAGTCGATAGGGAGTCGCTATGCATTTTAATGTAGATGTTTGGTTTTTAGCCCAAACTTTAACAAGTTTGTGGAGTCAAATGTTACTTCGTTGGGAATCTAGTTGTTCTTCTTGTTAAACATCCTCAGACCGCATGTGTTGAGGTCGCAGGTTCAAATCCTCTGCATGGTAAGTAAAACATTAAATCTTAAGTGGCAGGTTTTTTGCTGGAAATTTTAGTTTTATTCTTATGTACAAGAAAAGACCGCTATATTTTTCCTTGCTTTTTTTTTCCAGATTCCTTTGTGTTCTGATGTTGCTGAAGAAATAGTCTACCTTAGTGTATCAGTCCACTAAGGGTTGTTTGTTCTTTTAAAGATTTTTGTTTTTATGTTTAAAAGTTGTGTGAGCACCTGTTTTGGTAGTCTATATGAGTGGGAAGTGAACAATTACCACATTACTCCCCCACTCAGGGGTTAAAAGTGATATTTTTTTTTATATATTTTGAAATGGGTTGCAGATTATAAGAAATGAAAAATAAAAAAAAATTAACAAATGCAACTAATGGTGGATTGTGTACTGCTGTGTATGCAACACAACCCTTACATAGTCATATTATTCTCTCTTTTTTCAACTCTCAAAGCTGGTCTTCACAATGTGACTGTTAGCTCACCTTTCCCTTTCATGTCCGTTCTTATGCTGTCTCCTTACTGACAGCTCTGCTCACAATTCGAAGTTTTTTTAGCTTAAAAAAATGACAGCTCTGTTCACAATTCTAAGTTTTTAGCTTAAAAAATACCGCTTTAACTTGACCTCTAGAAGTCCATTAGCAATGAGGTATGCGCATATTTGAAATTCTGATTGGAAAGACGAACTGGAACCAGCCATTCTTCATGGTATTTATGAAAAAAAAATTATCAAAAACTGTCTATGTGGACTATTTGCAGCAAATGATGAAGACCTGTGATGCAGCCTAACCATAATAAATGATAAAAAAGAAAGAAAAAAACAACAAACCCAAAGATAACTGAATACACAATATAGTTAATAGCTGGAGCCATAAAGACCAAGGAAAGGCTCAAAATTACTCCAGTTTTTCACTTTGCATTAGACTAAGTGTTAGCAGCATTGTTGAGCTGATATTCAATTTTGCCTGTACGAGACATAATGGTACTTTCGGGTTATCTCCCCCCCCCCAAATATGAACTACACAAATAAGAATTCTAGGATACTGAAAAGTTTTAATATGAAGTATTACCTACATGTATTAATTAATAATACATCCAAAATGCACATCATGAATGTCAACAACCCAGATGGCTAGGGGCTAGGGCAAGCAATCCTCTGACATATTGTTGAGTAACGGAATGTGCATTTTGGATGTATTATTAATTAATACATGAAGTAATACTTCATATTAAAACTTTTCAGTATCCTAGAATTCTTATTTGGGTAATTCATATCTGGGGGGGAGATAGCCAGGAAGTACCCCGGTACCGACATAATTGCTGGTGAGAATAGGTTGTATCTGTAACATTATATAATGTTCAGTAGGGATTGTGGACAACTTCAGTAATGGCAAGAAGTAACAAAACAGACAGTAATGGCTCATCATGAGGTCAAATTGGAAACACCATTGTTTCACACATTCTTTACCACTGTCCCAAGTTATACTTAGACATTGATACACAAAGATGTATCATTACTCATTAGAAACCAAAACTGATTGCACGCCTGATGGGGTTATGGAGCAGTTCTAGTATATGCTAAGAAAAGTGCAGTGAAGTAAAAAACGATAATGAACATGGCAATATGACTCGTGTGAAAATGGTTGCAATTACGACATATATATATAGTCCAAACTTCCAAATGTTCAAGACGATGTCAAGTCTGACAGTTTAGAGGAAGTGAATCCTTACAAATAACAAGGAAGCTGTGTTCTAAATACAAAAATTTCAACAATTTGAGGACGAACTCCGAATAAGAGAATTGTCAACATCTGAAAGATTCTTATTCCATATCTTGTTCATTTCTCGCATGAGCACATCCGGAAAATGGTCTCGAATCATGTCAGGAGACACAATCATTCTGTTAAAGTCATGTCTTGAAGCCCACTTCACTTCAAGCTGCCGGGATGCACAAAAGCAAGACTTAGTTTTGCTGACGTCAACAATGTGTAGGATCTTCCCTGGTGTAAATAGAGGCACCAGTCTTCGTTCAATCTCCAGACTAGGGCTGTTGGTTATTGAACTTGGACTAGTTGCTTCTGTCCCTCTAACTGGGATCCTCAGAGATGAGAGTTTTGGTTGAAAAATGGGAGTAATCTCAGTGCACTTACCCTTGGTGGTTGATACAATAGACGCAGGAGTATGCATGGGAAGAGGTGAATCATTTCCTTGATCGATATCAGTAGGGGTTACCAAAAGATGTCTTGTTTCAGCATGATCAATAGTTTCATCATCATTATCAATTTCTATATCAATGGCTGTGTTACCACCACCACTATCACTATATTCTGCGATATTAGCATCGTCAAACACCACTGAACCACCAAAGCATGTGGAGAGCGTTTCCAGACATCCTTCCATTAGTATCCGACATTTCGGCTTCTGGCACGATTCGATCACTCGCACAAGATTCTCCTTGAGTTTGTGTACGTTTGGGACGTTCATTCTTGCCACAAGATCTTTTCCAAGAGTGATGGACGTTACAAATTCTTCAGTGTACTCGGCAGCCACTTCATTTAACAGCGCACCAGTTGGAGAGTAGCAGAAGCACTTCAAATCTGGATATTTCTCACGAAGCAAGATGGCTGTCAGGCATGCACATCCCGACCCTAACGAATGGCCTACCAACACTAACTTATATCCGTCGACATTCTCAAAGGCTGATTCAAGAATTTGATCCTTATTCAACTTTTCTACGATAGCAGTAACAGTCTTCAGCATGCCGCTGTGAACTAGGAAATTTGGAAAGTCTGGTAGCTCAATAGGTTTTGTGCTAGCAGTGAGATCTGTGACAATGTCACCAAAACTCAGTGTACCTCTAAAAGCTAAAACAACAGACTTTGTCTCGTGATCCAAACATACCATGAAAGGAACTTTGTACACATCATTCTCAAAGGAGGCATATATCACATCTACTTCATCCAGACCTGTCATTCGCCGAAGACCACTCATGTAGCAGAAGCAGCGGTTGTCTCTGTGAATGTGTTCGGAACTACTACGCCTCGTGCAGCAATTTAGGTGAGAGTAAAGTCGGCAAAGCCCGCATAGCGGGTTCATGTACATGTACATGGGCCATGAGTACATGCCAATAGCAAACTTTAGATAGTGGACTAATTCCTGAAATAAGTCCTTGTCTTCTTGGACGTGAAAATCAAAAGAAAATGAAAACTCATCATCACTGTCACCATTGCTAATATTACAATGCTGAACTCCACTTTTCTTAGCTCGTTCAAGAGCGATCTCTTCTTTTTGAAGGAGAATGAATCCGGCTGCGATATCAGACATTACCACATTAACATCACAGAACACATGAGCAAAAATCTCTGCCACTTCCCTGAAAGCTAGCTGGTGGATGTCATCACTCCCAGCCAAACAGCATAACACCTTAAACCTCTTTTCCCATACAGTATGGACCAACCTCCACTGCGTCTCAACCACTTCTTGATCAAAATTTCCCGTATCTATGAGCTTGGTAACCTGTCTGTAGTTCACTTTGGCAGAGTAGCAGTGGCAGGGATCCAGATAGATAGTTACGATGACCAACATTATTATGAAGGAAAACCAATATGCTGAAACAACAAATTGCATCATGATAAGAGCCTTGCCTAAATCTGGACATTCTTCAGAATTCATTTCCTCATGGGATTTGAAGACAAGTACCGTCCCTATAATTAGCAACATAGTCTCCAAAATTAATACCAGCACTCTGATATGAAGAAGGTGCACAATAGGTCGCCTGGGTTTCTCACGCACTATCGAACCTTGTGCGCTCAAAATAGTCATTGATAATTCCAGCAAAATACTGAATAATGTAATAATAAGGAGGGTTGAAGAAAAACCAACGAGATAGTGAGAAGGCTCACAGCCGAGTGCAGCTCTGAAATATACAACACCTCCAAGCATGCCTAATAGCCATATGCCATGAATAGTCACAGCAACAACCCCTGGATAGAAAATGTCATCACTTCCAAACTCCCATGTATGACCACATGCCACCAATGCAGGCATGATGATGATAATGACAGAAATAGTTCACCGATAATTAGACATTCCACAATGGTTTCGTTCCTGCATGAAAGGATAAACAATATGCAAGTATTAACATGGTGTGTGTGTGTGTGTGTGTGTGTGTGTGTGTGTGTGTGTGTGTGTGTGTGTGTGTGTGTGTGTGTGTGTGTGTGTGTGTGTGTGTGTGTGTGTGTGTGTGTGTGTGAATAACCATTTCTAAACCAAATCCAACCCAATTTTGCATATTTGAGAATGACCAGGAGCAAATCATGACAAAGTAAATCCGTCCCCATGGATTATCTCATAACCTTGGGTAATATCTCAAAATAGCCCAGGATTGACCCATTTTTATTACCACATATGGAAAATAGATAGCCTAGGAGCATTGTTGTAAGCACTTTAATTAGTTTTGTGTTCTAAAACACTCCCTGTGATTAAGCATATATAACAACATAATTCTCTTGGCATGTTAAGAACTGAATTATGCCAACAAAGCACGTCTAGTGAACGGTCAATTAAGAAGAACTGGAGTCAACCAAATTAGACCTTTCAACTTCACTAACCAGACAGGATTTAGCAGAGTATTATTTTAATATAATCGGAAACTGTTAACTTATGATGTGCAATGTTCATAAAATGAAACACTCCCACCCACCATACCAGGTACCACACCACAGTGTGTATTTGTCTGCCTATGTATTTAGTATTCCTGAACTGTCACATTTATGAACTAAATCAAATATACTCTGTGGGATACTTAATACTTTAAGAGAAGCAGGTCATGATGCGTCTTTCTTCCCCCCCCCCCCCCCCCAACCCCTTACGCCACAAGGGGGAGGAGGGGACCAAATACCCCAGAATTGACCTATCTTACCTTATATTGAAATTATGTGAAGAATAACCTTAACTGTGTGTAACATAACAAGCACTCCAATTGGTTTGAGTTCTAAATGTCCCTTGCTTATGATTACATCATGTGATGCGTTCATAAGGACACTGTACTCATGCCCGCACTCAGTCTGCTCTGGGTCAGTCTGCTCTGGGTCAGTCTGCTCAGGGTCAGTCTGCTCAACTGGAAAAGCCACAATTAGTCAACCACAGGCATTGGAGAAATCACATGATAAAACTCCACAAATGACACTGGACACACCATTGACCACAAATTCTAAACCACGTTGTATTGGGTGAGGGGGGGGGGGGGGGGGGGGGGGTGCCCTGGGATATCCCCCTTGACAAAAAATAAATAAATAAATAAATAAAAATAAATAAATAAATAAATAAATAAATAAATAAATAAAATAAAATAAAAATAATAATAATAATAAGATGTCATGTAGCAGGTAACTGCAGCTTATAAAATATATAGCACACGAAGTAAAAAATTAAAGTTTACACTAGTTAACAGCAGTTCTATCACCAGCCTGGCAAGGTTGTAGCCAATAAATCTGTTCCTTAACCCTGTTTTCACAGGAATCATGGAAGTCATATCCATCACAAGATTCCATCTCTGTTTTATCGTTTTGATCTTCTTCATTCGTTTTGATCAAATGCAAGGTTGATGGTTTAGAGAAGTGCTTCTTCTTAATCACCGCTTTCTTTTGTTTAGCAAAGTCCCTCTTGAAAACTCATCACTCAGACAGGATTTCCTCCCTATGCATGATGGATGTATGTTTTGCCACCAGACTCTCTACTAGAGCTTCCTTCCCATAGAAATTCAGTTAAGCTTTCAATGGTTTGTTTACTTTTTAAATTATGCACTTCCAAGAAAATTGACCATACTTATTAAAACTAGAGAAGTACCCATTATACACAGGGGAAGGGATATGGGAGGCATTGTCCTCTAGTAATTAGTAGTGTCCTTTCAACTTATGTGCGATCAGATGAGTGTGATTTGTAAGCACAATTTCCTCTAGAAATGTCTTTTTTGAATGGGATTAGAATATACATTACAACTTGGTGGTTATTCATGAATATGAAATTTATTTAATGGACCTACACCCTAGCCCTAACTACACTCTTCCCAAACCAGGCCAGTGGTCTTGTGAGCAATCCCTGAAATTTCTGGATGATTGGGCCAGGCATCTGGGATGAAATAGTGACTATACATACAGAGAGACGGACGGACGGACAGACAAACAAATTACATAATTATAACAAGCTGCTTTAGCCTCAACCACTTCCTATGCCAACTGCATTTAGGGAAACCCTAATTTTGAGGGAAAGGTCATATTTATGAGAATATTTTTAAGAAAGGTCAACCCAAAAATGTTTATGCTGGTATCCTTGTGAGTGACAACCTTTCAATGGTTTGATTAAGAACAATTTTGTCAGCTGTTAAAGATAGAAGTAATAGAGATTTCAATTGATGTATTAATTCTTAAAATCTGTAAATAATTAAGAGCACTATACTGCATTTGTAGCATTAAATTAGTTCTGAGATGCAAGGCAGATACATGTATGCACGATCATGTACAGTGCACTATGTTCACTATTATGCCTATGCCAATCTTAAGGTGACCATCTTGAAACTTAGTAGCTTGAAATTGCAAAGACAAAATGGAGTATAACTTCATGATGCTAAATACTGTGAAAGTTGAAGGATAGCTACTGTATAGCTTATAATACAGAACAACAAGTGAAAAATATTTTTTGAAAAAATATACTTGCAGCCATAACAACAACTTGTTGCGCATGACATTGTATCTAGTGCTCTCATTGAATACTCACATGCTGTGGTGTGAGCACTTGTTACTATATTATTCACTGGCTATCCAAAACTCACCAAAATTCTTATCAAGCACCTAGCTTTTGGAAATTTTCTAGAGGGGCATGCCCCTAGACCTCGGAAAGAGAGCATGCTTGCCCATAAAAATGCTATACCCTGTATTCAACCCCGCATCTCTTGCGACGCCGTAAAACAGACAGAGTTGGAGAAACACAATGGATCTCATTAACTACATGTACATCATGCATGTGGCCTGTATATATATATATATATATATGTATGAGGGCCTGTAACACACAGCTCGGCAGCCACAATATCTTCTCAGTACCTCCTTGGCATTTACACCCATTGCATTAACTGACATACTTAGTGGACCGCTACCGATTTAGCAAGTTGGAAAAAAATTAATTAATTTTTAAAAATTGAATAAAAAAAACATTACAGAAAAATAGTCAATTTCATAGATCATCCTAACGCATTACTCTGCCATGCTGTGGAGTAGAACAAATGCCACTGCCGATTCACCAAGGCAACAAGAAGGTTAACAGCTATTCTGGTTAAGGTTACAGTGCACAGCAAGAGGCTGATGCCTAGAATCACATTTGTTTGGTTTTTTATCCTGGATAACATGATCAAAAGTGTACTCCACCATGAGTTTACCTGTCAGCGATATAGCATGCAACCATGGTGGACCTGATAAAAATGAGGTATTATCCAAGTTCAGTGAACGCTCCTTCTCAGAATAAAGCATGTCAATCACAGAAGTTTGGAACATATAATTATAATAATTTTTAACGTGTAGCAAATATTCAACAAAGATGGGATCAATGGCAAAGTGAAATATTTGGTATAGTCCATGTCAGAGTGGCTAGCAAGGAATGAACATAAGGTTCGCTCAAATTGACTGATCATTCAAGAATGAGAACAAGTCATATCTGGATATAGAAGATAGAAAGTTAAAGGTTCTCACAGAGTGCATGAATTGATTTAACTTAACCAGTCATATCAACACAAGTGAGTTGGGAAGTTAAGGGTTCTACATAATCATCCAACACATGCTACATGTTCGGACAAGGAGAATCATCTAGTTTGGCAACACTTATGAATCAATTAAAAATAAATGTTACCAATATATGCATATATTCCTTGATAAATTTAATACAGTCTTTATTAATAGAACCAAGTTACTCAATGATCTAATTGAAGATAACCACAAACATAGTGTTTTGAACTTGTCCAGGAGTATTGTACAACAATCATCTGGGCAACCTTGCTCTATGAAAGTGAGTTCCAGATTGTCCCTGCTAACTGCTGACTCAGGTCACTAGTGGTACAGTTGGATACCATGTCGGTGACCTTTACTATGAGGTTCACCACCAAAGTGTGGGACTAGAAAACGAGTGCTAGAGGTGTCTACTACACTAAGTATTAGAATGGATAAGAACAAGTGTCCTGTATACAGAGGGTGACCTCTATTAAGAGGTAATCTACTGCACCAAGGTATTAGCATGGGACTAGAATAAGAGTTCTGCATATAGAGGGTGACCTCTAAGAGGTTCTCCACCGCACTAAAGTATTAGTGTGAGACTAGAACAAGTGCCCTGTATATTGAGGGTGGCCTTTATAAGAGGTTCTCTACTCATTAAAGTATTGGTATGGAATTAGGAAAAATATTCCCTGTATATAAAGATGCCCTTCATTAAGAGGTCATAAAGCATTAGTATAAGACGAGAAATAAGTGCCCTGTATGTAGAGTGTTCTTTAATAAGAGGTTCCTTACTACACTGAGTGTTGGACTACAATGCATGTCCAATACAGAAAGTTTGTCCTAAATTATGAAGTTTCCTTATTGGAAGTGAAAATGAAGTTTGCAAGACTTGTTCCACTGGGGATTTCCCATAATATCAATCACTATAGGGGGGAGTGCTAGAGATACTGTGTCATACGATGTGTATAACTGCAGCAAACACTGCTGTTCACAGAACCAAACATGAACTATCAAACTTATTCAGTTGTTATGCATGCATGGTATGCACTTGATTGCAGCTGCACTGTCCTTTTCACCTGTGCTTATAAGAAGGCACCAAATAAGGGGTTGTGTGGGGTTGTGTGGAGATGTATCAATTGTTTACAGCAGGCTTTAGTGAATACAATCTGATCCCACAAATTGTCATAGGCTTGTTGAGTCACACACCACTGGCTGGAACAACATGACAGATTGACTGCTGGAAGACTTACAAGCCAATAATGTTAGAAGTGTGCAGATGCAAATTTGATTCAAAATGAAGGTGTTAATTTGTATCACAAATCTGTACTTTTCATTGAAGAAATATGTTTATACAGTGGCATTGTGAGCACAATAGGGAAACAAGATGTACACACCACTGAGATAACACACACTCTGAACAATCCTCTCACTGATAGAGGAAGGTGATGTACACACATATTGCAAGGACTTTAAATCCAGCAGAGACTTCTAATCTTTGAACCAATTGTTGGTCAAGTGCATGTTGTCTGGTACTCTGGAGTACATTCTCGTCTCCACAGGAAAACATGTTTCTACACTTCCACCATTTGCTTTTGGCTGACATCCACCACTCCCCACAACTGAGATGACAGGCAGCCTTACTACCACCACCTGGCTTCCCCAGCTCATGTTAGAACTGCTCTGGACTGAGAGAGTAGGCACAGATTAGCATTTCACACATGGCAAGACATTAATACAGCAAGCTGAAATATCTTCAGGCTAGAGTTGATGTAATTAATGGTGGGTGAAATGTAATGTTAGTAAAGTGCGTCTCTGACAGAACTCTGCCTAATCATCTATTCACCATCTTAACCAATTTAGTTACACTTTTCCTATATAAGGTGGTACTAAGAGTGTCCAGCACTTAAGCTCGGCAGTTTCAAAGCCAGAAAGAAGCCAAAAGTGAAGTGTATTCTGAGGCTCTCACGAGAGATACTACAGAATAGTACTCCTAATATAGGAATGACGCAAGTTTTAACATTATGGTGTCGGAAAAGCCTAAAAAAGCTTATAACCTGAACTTAAATACACATAAATAGTTTACTACTGTGGCTTCAATCGATAATGCTCCAAATGTGCCCTAAAAACCTTTTCAAAGGCAAACAAGCAGTGTGAAAAACTGCCACAGGATAAAGAGAGAGATAGTGAAATCCAACTGCAAGGGTTTTTTCTTCAAAATTTCAGAGAAAAAAGTAATGTTTTTGTAACCAAAAAATACTTCCAAACATTGCAATAAAAGTCTAGAAATAATCATTTTCTTGATTCAGCAAAACAACAGAATAAACTTGTGAAAGTGGTAATGAATTGAAAGTGACAGGAATAGTTAAACAACTGTAATATAGGCAAAAAGTACGCTCCAACACAATTATTTCATAAGAATGAACTAATTAAATATCTCCAAGTGTCTATTGTTCTTAAACTTTGAACTATAGTACTTAGAAATACATGTAATGTTCAATACAATTAATAATTATACTCTTTATTTTTAAGATACTAATGAGAATCCATGCTGTCTGTCTATACTGCTTGCCAAACAACTCCTCCTGCACACCATTAGTTAGTGCTTCTGCTCCCTTGCTGCAGCGAGTAGTGAGTAGTGAGAGTAAGATGCTGGCATTTCTCCAAATTATCATTTCCATGATTGTCCCCGACCCAGTCAGTCTCCTTGAGTTTGGAATAGTAAGTAGTTACTGATCCAAGAGCAGTGAAAAACCAAGGATTCTATTTGTAACCACTACCACTGGAGACTTAAGGCCTGACCACGCTAGAAACGGATTTGTACCTCTCTCCAGCAAGACCAGGTTCCAACTGCTTTCTGCTTCCACATTGGCATAACACTAAGCCCACTCCACATTACCTGTGTGGGTTGAATAATTGGCTGGGCTGATTAATTCGCTTGTGTGTACCTGGTATAAAGAATGAGATTATATTTACTCTTGCACGCTTTTTTTATTCTGTCTTATTCCCTCCAAAATGTCATCACCCAAACAGTGGAAGCAAGAGAGCACTGTTAGAATCTAAACTCCTAATAGCACACATCAACAATTAAGCCACAGGAATGTTAAATACATTGGAGCTGCTTTAAACCTACCCTTCTGGTGGTTTCATAAGTACCTGTTGGGATAAAAACTGTTCTAGTATGGATGTGTGGAACCCGTTCAAGACACAGGGGGGAAAGGTTTTAGCGTGCAGTATGGACAGGCCTTAATTCATACATCGTCTTGAGTGGTGTAGGGGAGTATCTTCAAGCTTACAGGTCCAAACCAGTGTTGGATTTTGTCTTGCATTGAGGCCAGACCAGTTTCACCTCACTTGTGGGGTCAGAGGCCTGTTGGACTACAGAAGTAACAGGCCAGGATAGGTTGTGGAGAACCATTTGGAACAACTACTGGTGAAATGAAGTACACCCATCGATCATTTATTACAAACCTGGTTCAAATCATTTGATATCAAAGAAGGACAGAAATAAGATTAAATGTCCTTTATTATTTCTATTTATTTTCTTTTAAATTGTTGTTCTGCAACTTAATACAATAGTTGAAAATATGTTATTCAAACACTATAATCATCCAAAATCTTGTAAACAGATTATTCCTAAAATTAAAAAAAAAAAAAGAAAATCCTTTTTTATTTCTAATTTTTAATTATTCAAGATCATAGGAGGAAGAAGTAGAGGAAGGAAAAGTTATGAAATGTAATTTTTATCATCTTTGCAGTATTAAAGACTTTCTTCAGCTTGAAATGCATGAAAAATTCTACACAGAGAGTTTTAATCGGTTAAGAGGTGCTGAATTCCCTGATATTTATCCTTGACTCATTTTTACCTAATGTTGGGAGTTATGCATATCTTCAAACTAATGGCAACTGCCTGTGAACCTGTTTTTCTATGAACACACAGCAAACTATTGTCCAAAACAAAGTGTTCACCTAAACCACCATTGCTTCCATTTTGGCCATTGTTAAAGTACGAGGGGATTTCCACCAGTATCTAGCTTGGCATTGGCCAAGCAGATATCGCCAGGTTAGATCATCCATAAATCAATACAATGTATTCTAAATTCTTTCACTGCACAGTCATTTATTTACTACAACTACACCAACATTGCTTTTTCTGGTACACAATATTCTTTTGGCCCCATTTAGTGATAGGAATATCAGATTATGGATATTTATTCTTTGAGAACCAAATATGGAATATTTTGGAGTAGTTAAAGCTCTTGGGTTGGTCCTGATTGGTTCAGCACTCCAACTATGTTGCAGGTCAATTAATAACATTGGGATTACCTAAACTCACACACAAACAAGGCAACAACCTGCTCGACATAATGGAGATTAATCACTTGTTATTGGAACTGAACAAGTAGTAGCAATGCCTAAGAAGGATGAGACAGCAAGCATGGTCAGAGATGCCATAAACCATATAATGTCACAATCACTCTTCTTTTTTTTCTTTTTTTTCATTACTAGTGTTCAAATATAATGTTCATGTCTGTTGTGCCTAACCAGCTGTTTATTATAGCTAAACACAAGATAATTGATTAACAAACATAAAATGATATCATAACATCCACCCATTTGCTTCTATACATCTATTTCACTGTGGGAGTTATTACTAGGTAGCTTATACATGTACTACAAGGGTTATCAACTATATACAATGTTTGTATGAAAATTCTCCTGCGAAATTTAAGAATAAAGGTGAGGAGAAATACATAGTCCTACATTGGAATTGCAAAAACATGACCTCAAGAGGAAAATAGATGAGTTTGTTTACAAAATCTAGTGATTCTTTTTTAAGGATACCAAGGTAATGGTTCTGGAAAGGGTAGATGCAATGGCTTGGGTAAGGGTCTGGGCAATGGCTTTAGATTAGGCCTGGAAAATGGCTATGGTTAAAGGCCAGTGTAAAGACAAGATTTAGGGTGTGGGAAGTGTCTATGGTTAGAGAAGGATACCAGGCAAGGTTATGGTCAGGATGCTAGCCACCACCAGAGTTACTGGCCAAAAGTTCTATTTAGAACTTCAGAATAAATTGATTGTTTTCACCTGGGATCAGTATACTTTTCCCCTATAGCACAACAGGAGTGGGGCTAGTGGCTGCCAAGTCAGCTCTATTGGATAATTCCCCACCTGGAAAACTATTACTTCATATTGCTTAAAGTTACACTATAACAAACCACTTCAACAGGAAGTCAGGCTGGAATTGAATTGCGCTGGAAACTGAAAGTTAAAGCTATGAATAAGATTGAATAAAATATTATTTAAGTACTGCAGCTAGCTAACTATAGATAGAACGAAAAACTGGATACCACGTCAACTAAGCTGAAGAGCAAGTTTTATGTTTTAACTACACGCACTTCATATCAGAATGGCACTCACCTAATACAACCAGACCCTGAAACAGAAGGTAATACCGTTATACCCAACACTGGGGTGAAAAGGATACCCAGCTCTAACTCCAGCCTCTAATTCACTTTCATGTCAGTCGCCAGACTGGAATTGCCACTTGATGGTCTGGACCTACGGTAATGAGTCCGTACACAGAAGTTGCAGGGTGTGGTTTAGGAGTTCGGTCATATCCTTCCCAAGTCTCGCTGGCCAACCCTTTACCTATAGTGAACTATATTTCATGGTAGGTAAAGGGTCTGGCTAGCGAGACTAGTCCTTCCCCCTAGTGAGTCCCTGCGTAATCGGACCCTTTATCTAACCGCTGTGAGATTTCATATACTGTCACGTGATGGTTTCAATTTCTATGGCAACGGAGAGGTGGAACAATATGGACCCTTACTCGGAGGAGGGTCCTCTGTATTGCCCGGAGCAAATCCAGATACCAGCTCAGCTCCCCGGACTCTTAAAAGAGTTTACTAAAGCTGCAATTCGCACACAACCTGTAGATTTGTTGAAGTGGTCAGCTGAGTAAGTTAAACTGAAGCTACTAGCAGGTGTACATTTAGTGGTGTAACTTCTTTCCAGTTACTTCGAGGCTCTCCGGTTGGGAGAAGTCCCTCCTGTGAAGGGCAGGTTGGAGAGCACTTCTGATAAGAGACTTAGAGGTTTATCAAAAGGTGCCTTATCTATTCTTCATAGACAGGTACTTTTTAAAATATATAGTCAGCTTTTTTTACCATGTAAATTGTTTGCTGGACATCCAAGTCTCCTGACTTCTGCTAGTATCTCAAACTCACACAAATTGAAATGGTTGCCAGAATTAAGTTGACTTTATTACCACTAGCTGATAGATCTTTTTTTTTTTCAACAACAATGTTGACTTGTCATGAACAAGGAATAAGAAAACAGAAGTGCAGATTTATTTTATGATCTTAACTAAAAAATCTGAATGATAGTGTTTGGTTATATCATGATTTAGATTCAACGAAGTATTTAAAGTGTGAGTTTCCCTAAAGCTTCTTCTTTTTTTCTTTTTTTGTTGGATATGGTTTTATTATGTATCATATCCACTGTTATGGAAATTGGAGTAATCCAAGAGAAAGTATGAAGATGTAATTATCATGAAGTAGCTCTGATTTATGCTGGCCTACTGCTACAAGTGCGATTTTGATTGTTATATTAAAGAACAATTCTGTTGCTGTCATTCCACCTTTTATAAACAATTATTTGGCTACTTTTTTTTTTTTTTATCTAAATTTGTATAATTAATTAATTTATTATTGATTTTTAAGTTTCATATTTGATGCTGTTAACCTACATCTTATCTGACTACATTTGACCTACTCAAATGTTGTATTTCCTTTTTATTCTAAGAATTTATCTAACTAGAATTTAAAAAATATATATATATTTTTTAACATGAACACTGGACCCACAAAAAATATTGCATTTAAATAATTTATCAATTAAATTCACAGGAAATGCAGCATGACTATGATAAAACCACACCTATTGCCACACCCACACGTGGTCAATAATGTTCACCTGGTTACTTGGGGACCACATGCCAAATTTCAGCCTGGTTGGTCCTTTAATTAGCTTTTGGCAGCCGAAACAACTTCCTATGAGTGTGTCTATGACCATACCACACCTTTGACACACCCACAGTGGTCAATATTGGTTACTTGCAGACCACCTGCTAAATATTGCTTGGTTGGTACATTAATTAGCTTTTGTTAGCCAAAATAACTTCCTGTGGGTGTGGCTTTGAAAAACCACACCCTCTCCCGTGTGACACTCACCAGGTGACTTGTAGTCCATATGCCAAATTTCAGCCTGATTGGTCTATAAATTTGCTTTTTGGCAGCCAAAAAGACTCGGAGGATATGGCTATGACCAGACCACACCCACTAACACTCCCACATGTGGTCAATAATGCTCACCCTGTCACTTGGAGACCACATGCCAAATTTCAGCCTGGTTGGTCCTTTAATTAGCTTTTGTAGCCAAATTTACTTCCTGTGGGTGTGGTCATGAAGAAAAAAACACACTCACACATGCTTAATAACGCTCACCCAGTTCCTTGGAAACTACATGCCTAATTTTATCCTGGTTGGGTTTTTTTATTAGCTTTTGATAGCAAAACAACTTCCTGTGGGTGTGGCTACAGCCAAACCACACCCAATGTGATTAATAATGCACGCCAAATTTCGGCCTGATTGGTCCCTTGATTACACTTTGGCAGTCAAAACAACTTTTTGTAGGTGTGGGTATGACAAAATCCACACCATTACATACTCACATGTGGTTAACAACGCTCACCTGGTTACTTGGAGACTACATACATACATACATACATACATACATACATACATACATACATACATACATACATACATACATACATACATACATACATACATACATACATACATACATACATACATGTAAATATCTCTAGCTCTGTCATTATAAGATTCTTAACATTTGGGAGGGGGGGAGGTGTGATTATTTCTGAAATACAGACCAACCTAACAAAGTAAGGAACTCTGTTGGTGATATCACTCAGACCATGTTTTTTCACATCTGGTTTATACATTTTGGTCTTTCCAAGTACCTGTAGATTAATACGTAGCTACCAAACCCCAAGTCTTAGATCTAGCCCAAATTATAGGCCTAGTTATTACACTAATAACCCTAGTGCAATAACATTTGGATGGCACAGGATTGACAACAGCACTAACATACACACTTACAGATACCATAGGTTAACTAATAGATGTGTTATCTGTGTACACTGTAATCACCCACACATGGAGGCAGCATTAATAGAGTATTGTAGGGGATGCTCTAGAAGCATGCATACATAACCACACATACATGTGTTATGCGGTAATTTTGTGCATGTCACAGGCAGTTTTCTTCCTGCAGCTTGGTGCAGAGATCAACGTTGCTGCGTCCACTGTCAGAAGCAAGTGGGAACAAGTGGGGTGCCAGCGATCCATGTTGGAGGAACTGCTCGTGTAAGGAAACCACTTGGTAGAGATAACACTAACCCTCTCTGCCACTCCTTACAGCATAAAGTACTCCACAAATGTGCCTATTTATGCCCCTGTATGCACACTAGCCTTCCCTTTCATTTCAAAGTGAATGTCTACACATTAGTAAAAATGTGTGAAAGATACTTCAACTCATGTGAACCCTCTTATGTTTCACTGCAGGTCGTAGCTGTAGACTTTTAGTTTTTCTGACTTGCATGGTTCAAAACATAGTAGTGTTCTATGAACATTTACTTCCTCGATACAGGACTTTTTTCTTCTATTTAAGAGAAAATAATTTTTCAACTCGTTGAACTTTAGTTGTGCATGGCGATACAAATGACATTTACTTCCTCAATGCATGACCTTTTTTTCTAATGAAGAAAGAATAACCAGTACAATTTTTGACCTGGTAAAGGTCAACCAATGCTACTTGTAATGACTCGAGCTTTCTTCCTTGCCTCTCCTCGCTCTCATCCAACCAGAAGGCACAGTTGGCCATTGTACATCAGTATCATCGTCTCTCCTCTTGCCCTGGAACCTATGCATCTATAATTCCACTGCATCCAGATCTTGGCAAACATTCATATTTAAGGAGTGGCATGTTGGTGTTTTATCTTTTGAAGCATATTTTGTGCTATAGCAGCCACACCCTCCTGTATACTCTAACCTCAGTGAACCAGTTTTGTCACTCTTTTGAGTATTCTATTTTTCCACTTTTTACTGTTTTCAACCAGCGCTCTCTATGTTGCTGCTTTGAAGATACATGTACGGATAGACCTCAGTTTGTCTGTCCATCCTCAGCACCATCATTGTTATGTTTTTTAAACAAGACCTGGCATGAGTTGTGACCACATCCATTCACTTTTCTCATGTGGTCTGTTATTATAATTGATCTCAACAAAATCTAATTATTTTGTTGTCTTTTTATAGAATTGGAAATTTATCTGGTAATGAGTTGGAATGGAAGAAACTTCTGGCTCTTGCCTGCACTGCACTGGAAAAGGTACAATAATACTGAAGGGACAACAATGACTAGTGTAGTAGCCAGGTGAGGTGAGAGGTACACCTTGTAACCTTGCAAGGTGTGCTTAGTAGTCATGCTCAATCCTTAGTAAGTGTATATGGTCAAAGGTGGCCATCGATGTGGAGAGAAATGGTCTCATGTCTTCCTTCTGTTCTCACTGTGCACCACAGGAAAGTTTGCTTCTCTCGCCAATTTATATTTGAATTGTGCAAAGACAGAGATTTTCCTATTAACCCATTTTTGGTACTATCCTCATTACATGTGTAAATATTTACCAATTATTTAAATGTGTTTTATATGGAACAGCACCAGCTCAAGTGTTGCTGTTCATGCAGTAGTTGACAGTGCTACTCTCTTGTGCACACACGCACACAGGACCTGCCTCATGCCCTGACAACACTTTGCAATGTGCTCTCATCAGATGTTGAAGGAGGAGCGTCCAGGATCAACATCGCTTTGTTTGAGCACCTCTACAGCTTCCTGGCCTCTGTGGATGGCGAAATACCGGACAAACAGGTCAAGCAAGTCATGTCCTTCCTCCAGGAGGAATCGTGAGTCCATGAAATTGTCTGTAGTTGTAGATGGACATGAATTGAAAGTGGCTTTTCTCCACAACTGTTGTTCTAATATCTCTAAATGTTTTTAAAAACACATCAGTTAACCCGTGCACTAATCCTACCCTAACACGATCCATAGCCCTAGTGAGGGGTGAGTCTAGTGAGGGGTGGAAATGTTGAGTACGTTAGTGTTGATCCCATTCAATTCCATTCAGTACTTAATTATGCTCCTTTTTTATTATTTGTAATTTGTGCAGGAGTCGTCATGATGGTTGTGTTGGTCCCAGGGAGTTCCTGCACAGTCTTTGTCCCAAACTTGATTCTTAGCTCCCAGTATCACATGATCCCCAACCATTATCATATGCATGTAGACCATGTAGTCAAGTCATCTTGTGCATCACAGGATTGAACATTACAGCAGTCACTAGTATCATGAAGCAAAGAAATGATTCAGTATACACACAATTAACTGGTTCCATGAAAATAGAGTGCCTTGTGTGCAGGAATAAGCAAGCTCATATCACATAAACAGGAGTTGTCTGATCACAGATCAGAATAAAGTGGTTGTAGCTACATTGTTCCGCACCGATGTTATCCTGTCTCCACCACATGCACATGCTAAGCAGGACAGAGCATCCATCTTGCTATCCATTTTATCTACCCATCCATATGCAGTGTATGGTCTATCTGCATGTTATTCAGCTGCAGCTGTCGACTCTAAATCTTGTCAGGGGTGGATATAGGTTTAGTCTGTCCCCAAAATGGTTATAGTGTCCCGTCCTCCCAACAATGGTTATTTCCTTACAGTAGCAATTGTGTGAGTGTCCATAAAAATGTCTATAATGCTCAGTCAAGGAGTGTAGATTGCTGTTTGTTTCTTTTCTTCAAATTTTAATGTGCTGTGTAGAGCCTGGCAATCAATCCTTCGAGTCAACCAGATATAGTTGCCCTTCATCAAACTCTTTCTAGTTAATTAGTCTGCCCAAGTTACTGCGGCCAAAGATGTCCACATACTATCACATACCTAACCCCCTTCTCCTCCCACACACAGTATCACTGTAGTATATGAGTACATATACATATCACACAGTATGAGACATGAGGAAGTTATTGGCAATTATCACAAAGTGCAATATGTTGTGTGTAAGGTAGGAGCATGGAAGTGGACAGTAGCACACACAAACAGCTAAGGTCTCCTACCAATGTACAGCAATGCACTGTTATCTACTAATGAATCAGACAACCAGAAGATTCCCAGCAACCTGCAGATGACACAAACAAACAATGATGAGAAGATAACGCAGTCAGTGATTGCAAAGATTGTGGGGGGAGTGTGCAATGTAATATAATATTAGTAAAGGGGGGGGGGGGGGGTGTGTGTGTGTGTGAGAGAGAGAGAGAGAGAGAGGAAACTACAAATAATACAAGGAAAAAAAAGTCATTGGCCAAAAGAAAAGGAAGGAATGAAGTAGACCATTAGAACATCAATTTTTCTTCAACACCATATACAGGAGAAAACAAGTCCAGACTTCAGGTTTTGGATTTTAAAAATCCAGTTCCTTGTTGCAAAGCCCACATTAGCATGGAAGCACAATTCTGTAGTTAATTCCACTTAGGTAATAACTACTTCCAAATTCCATTCACGTTCACTTTGCTGCAGAAGTGGGAGGTATGAGTTGGGAGGTATGAGTTGGGAGGTATGAGTTGGGAGGTATGAGTTGGGAGGTATGAGTTGGGAGGTATGAGTTGGGAGGTATGAGTTGGGAGTATGAGTTGGGAGGTATGAGTTGGGAGGTATGAGTTGGGAGGTATGAGTTGGGAGGTATGAGTTGGGAGGTATGAGTTGGGAGGTATGAGTTGGGAGGTATGAGTTGGGAGGTATGAGTTGGGAGGTATGAGTTGGGAGGTATGAGTTGGGAGGTATGAGTTGGGAGGTATGAGTTGGGAGGTATGAGTTGGGAGGTATGAGTCAAGCAGTACCAGCTAAAACTGACTTGCAGAAGCTGTTTCATATCACAAGCAATCTTTAATCCAGTAATAATGTTACCCTAGCATTTATATAACAATTTTGCTCCATCGTTCATAGTTTTCTTCAATGCAATGAACACAATCTTACCCCATAAGTTTAACATCAAATTTTGAGTCTGCTATCAGGAGTGTGCCATGCTAGCTCCAACAGAATTGATACTTTGCCACAGCTATAACTAACTATAAATATCTATCTAAATAACTTCTGTGTTGATTCTTTGCCACATATTAATATATAGCTAAATATGTGCTTCTCTATAGATTGAATGAACCTGATTGTACAGCAACTAACAAGGAGCTAATTGTCAGACATCAGTCCACAGAGTTTCAGCTTTCTGCCAGTAGGCAAGGGAAGATAGTCTAGCTACATTCCGTGTGGTCTGAAGAATGCCTGTACTTTGTTTATGAACTATACAGCTAAATCCTGATTCCTTCATCGCAAAGCTTCAGGAGTAACATAGGAAGGAGCGCCAGTTCAGGCGAAGTTGAATGGTATCTGAAATATTGGAAATTAGTAAATATTGAGACTTTTATAGCGGTTTTTCGACCAGCAAAGTGAATGTGAATGGACTTCTGTACTTCCCTCCCAAGCCAGTGTTTACCTAGCTGTTTGTATACCAAGTGGACTTAATATGACCTGGTAGCTTAATTAAAAATATATTTAAATATTTGGACACAGCCAATGAGAATGAAAGCCTTTTCAGTGTATATCATTGGGTACCAATACAACACATGGTAGACAAATTTTTCAATGCAGCTGCCCTCAACATAGTTATTTGTAATGTGTCCACATAATTATGGCTCTTGAACTGACAAACTTTTTTTAAATTTTTTAAATTAAATGTAATACTAGGAGATGAAATAAAATCTACTGGGGGAAGGGTATGAACACATTCCCATTGCTACAAGGAAGGAAAGACAGTTATATGTTGGATAAACCATTTGCTTCAACTGACACCATGTTTGTTAGTTAGGACTCGTACAATGCAGTACTCCCAATACAGCAGTAGTGAAAATGTATATGCATACGTACTACACCAATTAAGCAAACATACAAACACCAATTAAGAAAAACATCACCTTCTACCTGTTCAAGAGAATTCAAGAGCATCTTCTCTGGTCAGCAATTTCTTCTTTCCCTCTCCCTCCTCCTCTCCACTCCCGGAACTAACCTCGATGTCAACAGTGACAATGTTTTCCAACACTTCCAGTTCTGCCCTAGGCTCTGGAGCAGCTGTGATATTCTCGCCTGCAGCACGAGAAGAGTGAGCCGGGCTTGTGCTGAGAGGAGTGCTGGTTTCATGAACATTAGACGCAAACTCACTCTCAGTCGCCTCTTGCTCCGGTATGATTTCATGTTCTTTCTTTTGTTCCTTTTGCTCATGTGTTAGACCTCGCATATGTGGTGCTGAGCCAGCATTTCTCTCACTCTCGTCATCCACAGAGCCAGTACCAACAGTCGCCAGAAGGGCAGAGCTTGGAGTTGCCTTGTTACCACTGGAGGAAGAGCCTTCAATGGATTTGGTGGATGTAATGTTTTCAGGATACGAGGGCAGAGTTTTGGCAGTAGTTGCACTGAAGGAGCGCTGCCTAGATCCATCTCGGGTCAGTTTTGTTGGAGGGGCACCACTACCTATCATGGCCTGCATGTAGCTGGGGGGCTCGTACAATGGGCTGGTTCTGGATTCTTGAGTTAGGTTACGATCAGAAGGTTCTCCTGTGCCAGCGTCCGCCTGAGACCCCACCCCTCCTGCACGTCCTATTGTCGAAGCATGCCCCGTCCTCCTCCCACGCAGTTGAACATTGGTTGAATTTTTGCGAGTGCGATATTTCACTGGACAGTTAGAAATACAAAAATAAAACAAACAAACTTCAATACCATTAAATACCAGGTGCTTTAACAAGTTGATGACATGGAAGAAATCGAGAGTATTTTTATAACAAATTTTTTTATTTTTTTTTTATTTACAATTTTCAATAGGCACATTGGGAAAGAATGAGTCCTTATTCTGCACTATGAACTTTTACAATGTATGGAAACAGTATCTTGAACTTTTAACTGGTTTAATAACTTGCAACAATTTATGCAGTCCATTTTGAATGGCGTCCTATTGCACTATTTCACGCACACACACACAACAGATGTTTCACCTTTGTCCTTCTTGAAAACGAGTTTAGTCATGAAGTCTTGGAACCTCCTAGCATAGAAACTGGGATTGTGCACAGACACTGTGGCCTAATGTACACACGCAAACAACAAAACAAATGTAACTTTCAACAAAGATAGATCTTGCAGATAGATTGGAGGTATCAGGTAAGGATTGGAGGTATCAGGTAAGGGTTGTAGATATAGGGTAAGGGTTGTAGGTATTGGGACTAACCCCATCAGCGATGACCGATTTGAATCCATGCTCAAGCTTCTTTTTTAGCCGATAACTCTGCAGAATGTCAATTATTCCCAAATAGAACATCACTCTATCTCCACGTATACGACCTTGGATGTTGCCCTCACTGAAAATATCAGAGCAGCAATGCAAATAAATTATTGTCGTGTATTAACAAAAGTAAATAACTTCTTTATGAATAACAAACACAGAAGAAACACAATACACTAACTAATGCATTTGTGCAGACCCACAGCTATATTTAGATAAATATGGTTATGTGATCATCACGAGCATGGGGAAAGAAGTGCCGATCCTTCACAAAGACCACTGCGTCCTAGAGTACCGACACACCCACTTAGACTAATTGAAGGAGATGATTCCACACACTTACGGGTAATGGTGTCTCTGTTGCTTCTCCTTGGCCACAAGGGAGGGAATATCCTCAGCAGAAACAATGGAGAAGTTCTTGCTCAGCTCAATACGAGAACGCACAGGAGTTTCATCGGCTGTGGTCACAGTACTGGAGCCCGATGTCTGCGAAGCCTGAAGACACAGAAACACAGAGCCAAATTAAAATGGGTTATGTACGATTACAAGTTACTCAATCAACACTAATTATGCACATGCGTAAGTTGCTGTCTACATGGGTA
Organism: Lycopodina hypogea; assembly: GCA_963969325.1. NCBI lineage: Eukaryota > Metazoa > Porifera > Demospongiae > Poecilosclerida > Cladorhizidae > Lycopodina > Lycopodina hypogea. The sequence continues at coordinate 3,538,377 of OZ017783.1, read as the reverse complement.
GAAACCTATCTAAACATTGGAACCAATTTTCAGTGTGGATATATTTGGAATCAATCTCCAGTGTGGATATCTTTGGGACCAAATAGAGTGCCCTGCACAAAAATGTACCCTAACTTTAAGATCATATCATGGTATGAGGGATACTACTACACTACTACACATACATGCCACAACATTCACAAAACAAACTTCAACATAATTGTATTGAACAAGAACAGAAGTGACAGGGAACATTGACTGTACTAATCAAATGCATGGCATTGCTATGTGTACATACACACCTCGGCTTTCTCTCGGATGGCTTGGTCTATGTTGTGCACCCCAAGAAGCAAGCTGTAGTCCATGATGCCAAAGCTCTCCAGCACCTTGCAGTCTCTCTCCACGCTGTGCAGCAAAGCTTCATACTTCTCCGGGGAGAGGATAATACCCTGGAAATGATAGGCAATAGTCACGTGTGAGGGGTACAGGAAGTATGTACATGTGGAATGTCTAAACTAGTCCATCTGTGAGAATATTCAAAGCTTTTTTTAAATTTTTATTGCTATTGTTGCTGCAAAGTCTCACTGAAATAGTCATTAACACCTATGTTCTCAAAAGTGGGCAGCCATCGTGCCTGTGTGTGTGTGTGTGTGTGTGTGTGTGTGTGTGTGTGTGTGTGTGTGTGTGTGTGTGTGTGTGTGCACATGCCATGGGCTTATATATTCAAAGCCTTCTTTCGAATAAATTGTCAAAGCCAAACTTGGCATGCAGCCTGCAAGATGCTCCAGCAAGCAGAAATAAAAACAGTTGCAGAGTGATCCATGAGTTCACCTCAGCCAAGAGGAGAGGACTGCTGCTAGAGTTGAAAGTAGCAGGCATCAGTCCAGGATTACCATGGGCCTGAGCAGTTTGTCAACAGTAGCATGTTGAACATGTTGAATTTAAGATGAGATCCAGACTTAGTGAGAAGGCTTAGGTGTTGGGACAGATCACAGCCTTGGCAGGCTGCAGTGAATCTCTAACAGACCTGTGCACATACATTGTATATCTCTATGGGAAACTTTAGGTAACCTGAAGAAAATTTTGAAGCAGTGGGCATTTTAATGTGACTCAGACATCCACACGGCTGATCATCCTGAATAAGAAAAGGATAGTTTGTGTTCACATTGCAAATACCAACCCACACAATCTTATTTAGACTATGACTGTAGAGGAACCCCTTACCTAGCCCATCACACATACTTGAGGTAATGTGTGTTGCTTATCAGCTTGACAAATGATGATAGATACCAATGTCAAAATCTACCTAGCAGGCTTTGCCACCTGCTTCTCTTCCATCTCTTCATCTAACAGAATTTAGTGGAGAAATAGTAGCTATCTGATAGATACCCTAGAAGTTTTCAAATACTGTAGGAACTAAATATCATAAAGAAATGTCTCACTTTCCAAATTAAGCCCACTCCCTCCACCCAAATTAAGCCCACTCCCTCCACCCAAATTAAGCCCACTCCCTCCACCCAAATTAAGCCCACTCCCTCCACTCAAATTAAGCCCACTCCCTCCACTCAAATTAAGCCCACTCCCTCCACTCAAATTAAGCCCACTTCCTCCACCCAAATTAAGCCCACTCCCTCCACCCAACCTCTCCCCCTGACCTCATCGTTTCTTTCCATGAAGTCAAGATCTTTAAACGTGGGGCATTTCTTCTTGACCTCAGATGGGCTGGACTTCCTCTTGTAAGTGGACCCTTTAAGGTCGTACTTCTCGTGGTATTGTATACCCGAAGGCAGCAGGTTGTTCATCACCACAATACGAATATTCACGCTCCCACTCTAAAAGGTGTGCAACAATAGGAATAATACATGCAATGATAATGTGCAATAGTACAAGGAGACATTTTCCGGATAATAATTTTTCGCCACACAAGAGGAAGGATATCCACAAACCTTATATCTGTACAGTCCAAAAAACTTTGGCAGCAAAGTTCTCTTGTGCTGGGTCATGTTCTAATTAACAGAGACAGAAACATTTTATAAAACACTGTGCACATTGTAAAATAAGTATGAAGCATGTACATGCATGCATAGAGGTGCATGCATGCTACATGCATATCAGAGTACAATGCATGTGTACTAAACAATTAATAACTAAAACATCTTAAAAGTACAGAATTAAGACAGGAAAGGCCAAGTATCAACTAATTGTGCCCAAGTTATAACACAAAAAACATAAAATGATAGGAATAACCCCTTTACCAAATAATATCCAGGCAACAGTTTCTGCAAAAACCTGGCTTCCTTTTTCTGGACAGTCTTGATAATGAATGCATCGTCAGCAGAAAGGTAGAAGAGAGAGCCACTGGCACCTGGATTGGACACCTCGCGTAAGTTGCGGTCACACATGGCAATCTGTTCACATGGAGACAACAATGAAGGTTATGAACTTGTGCCATGTTCAACGAGCTTCAGCCATTGTTCATTGTTTGTTTTATTTGTTGTTGTTTTCTTTGGGTGGGGGGGGGGGGGGGGAGGGTGCCAAAGTATTCTCAATGGAAAAACTCAAGATGGAATTCAATTATTTTATCAGCAGAAGATTTGGTGGATGATTCCATAGGGTGACTTGCACTGCAGCTTGGGCTGCATATAAGGTGAACTATGACACAATAACTACGGAAAATTTATCAAGAGTCTACTTTCATTGTTGGGGAGGAGAGGGAACACACACAGATTAGGGAAAATGGAGTTAAAAATAAGAATGTATATATTGCATACATGTATACTGCCACTATAGTAAATGGTTGATTCAATACCTGACCACATGTTGTATTGGCATCATTAGCACCCAATAATTCCCAGTGGTTACTTGACAATCTTTAACACCTATCCTAAAGTGATGAACTTGTCAGCTGGATATGACCAACTTACACCAACTAACTGACCAGACAGAGATTACCCAATACTCCACTACAGTTTATTACACTGTACATTACTGTACATACATACATACATACATACATACATACATACATACATATATACATACATACATACATACATACATACACCGAACCACCAACAACAAACTAAGAACAATAACGGCAATGATAATCACAACAATACTGTTTCTTTAAATCATGAATTAAAACTCACCAGAAAGTCTTCTGGAAGAATACCAAAAGCTTCTCGGAAAAATCTACAGAATCATCAATGCAAAGTGAACACTTATAACATTACACATAGTTACATGTTACATGTGTCAATTAGGACTACCACAATCTGAAACATAAAGGGAAGGTGTCGCAAACTCCAAAATCATAGGAATTTTTTTAAATACTTTTCTCCATGACAAAAATAGGCTTTGTCTCACTGCAATTTACATCCTATAAATTGACATCCTGTTGTGGTCTAATTTTGGTTATGTCACTCATGATGTCAGAGTAGGATCCTGCTACAGCAGTGCCCTGCATGGAGAGTGTGTTTTCTGATAGTTCTGATACAAGTTTTGGTGATCTCAGCCTATCCTGCTCATTTTCCCCAGTTGAGGAACATAGACAAACTCCAGAAGTTGAAGCCAGCAAGTCATTGGCAGGATCCCTTGCAACTAGCACCGAAGGTGATGGTGACTCACTAGGTGGAGGGAGACTGGGAAACAGTGTGTAGTAACCAATATGCTGTGTAGCTGGCTAGTTCTGTTTTGTGTGTAGGTGTCAGTGTGTGCGGGCACTGTGAACAAATGAGCATCAGCAGGGAGTGTCTTTGCTGGCAGGAAGTAGGTGCCACCTCCCAATATCTTGCATGACACCCTCCCCTTAAGATTATACATGTCCTCTATCAGTGTTCTCCATCAGTACACCAAGTGGAGTACAGTGTCTAGTTAGATGGCAAATACATTGTATGTGAAATTACCTTACCTGAAAGCCTCCGGGCTATACGTTTTGAAAGTGAAGTCCTTGTATTTGTGAGCAGGCGTGCTGTCACTGCCCGTTCTACATACGCACACACACAGAGAGAAGCAAGGAACATCGTAAAGACACACACATGCACCTATATACAATGATATGGACGACAAACATTTACTAGTTAATTATACAGGGGAATTCCCATATGACAACTACAACATTTTCAACCAATATAATTATATATTAACAATTACACAAGAGAATCCCTGTTAATTGAAATCAACCTGCCATTGACACTACATGTGATGACAAGTTATATCACCTGATTGACTGACGGCATCCACCTAATGGTTAATGGCTACTGGCCTGACTAGACCAGAGGGTGCCAAATTACTCCATTGCACAAGAAGAAGGAAGACAGAAGAGAAGTGGCAAACATGAGACCACACTGGCCATTGGTGTGATCACAAGAAAATAACAACTTCAGAAAATGCTCAAAATATATAATCTGTGTAGCACAGGCAATGCTGAGTTCAAGGTGAGTTCCGAGCCGTAGGTGCTATAATGAAGTGCTCAGATATGCTCTCAGGAAACTAGAGTATAGCCACATTGGAAAATGGGTGTGGCTCTCATTTATGCACTGACTTTAGATGGTGACGCTACCCGGTGTGATGTCAATCCAGTAGGACACCAACCCGGTGTGACACCAACATAGTGCATCTCCATATAGAGACACACCTAACCTGTCTCAACCCAGGTGCACAATATCACTTAGTTGTTTAAAAAAATTTTTTTAAAACACAGACAGCATCCACTTACGAAGGAAAGTCAGCCATTTCGACCACTTCAAAGTCAGTCATGAGAATATCGCGATGGGGCTTGGGTGCTATGCTGCCAATCTGATATGAAATAGTCACACCATATTATAACTACAGGAGGGATTGAAGAGATTGAGATAAAATGGCTGTTGCTCCTAGAGGGCATTGATCACTCACTGCCTTCAAGGTGCATTAGAGCATGTACAGCTGTGTAATGTATATGTACATCTACATGTATACTTTGTATGTACTATAGCTCTACATGATTGCAACACACAACTATGTATATAGTATTTGTTACGTGGTTACATTACATGTGTATGTTGTCCTACATGTTTGGTACAGTTATGACTATACTGAATCCCACTCCTCACAAGCCTCAATGACATGCCCAGATGAAGCACAAGGGAGAACTAGAGTATGGCAGAGTGTCTCAGACAGGTTAGAGGCCAACATGTGATTCTTCATCACACAGATATAATAATATCCAATTAGTTTCCATAACGATTAATTTAGCACTTACGGAATGCTGAAGGCCAAGTTGGAGGGAGGCCATAAGAGTACTAGATGGAGTCTGTTAGAAAGGGAGAGAGGGGGAGGGAGGGAGGGAGAGAGAGGGATGAAAGGAAGATGAAGGATAAGAGAATGTTGAATTTTTGTCTTATTATACACCACAACTTGTATAGACCCAACCCACTTCATTTTAAAGACATCACACACACACAAATGCAAATTGTCTAGCTACCGTCAACATGGTCACGTGCACCTGACATAGTCAGGGTGCCTGTGCACTAAGTAGGCACTATGAGCCAGTGCAAGGAAAACTCCAGGAGCCGGGCTAGGAACTCACAGGAGGACTGACCAAGACTCTCAGCTTATGGGTGTGGGCACCTGAAGTTCCACCTGGACCCTTAGCTGATTGAAAAGCCATGGCCAGTGAATTTGCACCCCAGAAAATTCCAGGTTCCCATCACAGCTGGGTGGACTGGTGTGGGAAGATGTTGAAGGACAGGAAAATTTTCCTGTCAGTGCTGGGTTTGAACTCGCAACCCTGGGGTTGTGAGTCCAAGGGCATAACTACTCAGCCACTCTTCTGCCCACACACACACACACCCCCCCCCCCCCCCCCCTCACACACCAGTATTGCACAGACGGGCCTACAATCCCTCCCAATCACTCAGATCTTTGAGTTATGACGCAATGCACGACCAACAATCATTCCAATGCTATGCACACCAATGTTCTAGTTAATGCACACCCACAACTCACATTGGCCATACAGATACTCACATTCTTGTAGTAGTACTGCCCCTGGTCGTCCACACCGAACCTTCTGGTCCCACCCCTACCCCCTGGGGGCCTCTTCTGTCCTCCGAACGTAACAGCCTGAGTGGAAATAAGAAAACAAACATTATGAAAAAAAAGTTTCAAAATGTAGAGACTACATTCTTATATAAATCTATTCTGACATTGCTGAACTTCCTGATCAAATACATACTAAAACCACTGACATATAGCGCCACAAGATCACATGACCTGGTGAGGTACTCTAGCCAGGAATAGAACAAGATCACATGACCTTGTGATGCAATTTACACACAAGCTCATTTGTGCAGATAATTTTTGTGCAGATAACGGACATAGGAAGGGGAGATTATCAAAAATGAAGATATCCCCCCCCCCTGCTGAAAGGCTAATCCTTTTGTGCACAAAATGGACACTAATTAAGAGGTAGGTCCATTAGTTGGACTAATGGGGGACAATAGAAGTGAATAATCTATCTGGTTTAATTAATTAAACTATTTTAATTACTGTCATCAAAACCAACCAATCAGTCGCACTAGCTGATCAGCCCTATTATGTGTGGGCAAGCTAGGGGCTGGCAGTTAAGAGTTTGTGCTTGGGGAAGACTGAGGGAGCCTTAGATGACTCCACCCTCTTCCAGCAGCCAACTGGAGCACACAGGAAACTGACAAAGTGACAGTGAAAGATACAGAACAGATGCTGCAGACTTTCAGAGTGACTGGGATATAAAGACAGATATTCCATTGCTGAATTTGAATTCAAATTGGCTCTTGAACTCTACTGAAGGAATAAATGCTTACACTGCAGTTAATTCATACCAACTTGGGAAGTCTTCTGGCCTGGGACGATGCGGACTTAAATCAGTTGGCTGACACGACCTCGCTACCACGACAACCACCACTTACAATTATTCAAACTGAGGGAAAACTCTGTAGCTTATTCATCAGCACTGACTGGTATTGACAAGGAGGACGAACATTAACTCACCACCCACACCACCTTATTCCTCGTTATCATTATGACAAAGACGGTATTATCATGGAATATTCCGGACACCAAAATCACTGTAGCATTCAATTGTCATCATATAAAACACTTCCTTGTTCCTCTTCACAACATCCACGGACTTCTACGGAACTACTAACTGGAGACTACAGCTGCTATGTCAGAATGACACCCAACGGGAGGAAAGAGAGATTTGAGCAAGATGGAGAACGTTCCTCCTAACTGCCTCTTCAGCCACACAGGGTGAGACCATAGTGGCCCAGAGACTCATACAGAGGTGGGACGTTCCTCCTGACTGCCTCTTCAGCCACACAGGGTGAGACCACAGTGGCTCAGAGACTCATACAGAGGTGGGACGTTCCTCCTGACTGCCTCTTCAGCCACACAGGGTGAGACCACAGTGGCTCAGAGACTCATATAGAGGTGGGACGTTCCTCCTGACTGCCTCTTCAGCCACACAGGGTGAGACCACAGTGGCTCAGAGACTCATACAGAGGTGGGACGTTCCTCCTGACTGCCTCTTCAGCCACACAGGGTGAGACCACAGTGGCTCAGAGACTCATACGGAGGTGGGACGTTCCTCCTGACTGCCTCTTCAGCCACACAGGGTGAGACCACAGTGGCTCAGAGACTCATACAGAGGTGGGACGTGCTTGACAGGATTGGAATCCTATTTGCAGTGTTTACACTGCTGAGATCTGTAGCTAACTAAATCTTCAGCCTTCCTATCTGTAGCTAATCAAATCTTCAGCCATTTGACCACATTCCTTGATTTATGTGGCATAGAAATAGAATAACGTGTTAGAGATATCACTAGTGCCAACAAGCAAATGTCAAGCTAACTATGAACAGACGAGTGTGAACCATCAACAAATCATGTTAACACTTTATGCACTAACTGTGGTTGAAGGTATAACATGGTCAACACACACATTGATCGGAAGTAGATGCAACACAGTGACCAGAGGATAATGATATTGGCCAACTGTGTTTGTCGTCATATGGGGGTGTGGTTTTTGTCTCACAACACATCATCACTATCATAGTTGTGTAGAACACTCACTCCAACCAAAGGTCTTGGAGGTTCAAACACCACGAATTTCTCAAGATTCTTAAGTCTGGTTCATAGAGCACACACCGCATAGGCATACAAACACGTACTGTGCGCTGCGTAAAAATAGAACTTGGTTCAATTCTTGTGTTGCAGATGCAGTCGTTTAAAAAAACAACAACACTCCTTGCTCAGTCGTTTAAAAAAACAACAACACTCCTTGCTGTGCGTTCGGACAAAATTTTGTGTTCACAGTGCACACAACACACAGTATATGTTATGTCTGTGCGGTGTGCTCACTGTGAACCAGGCTTAACTTAGTAATAAACAAACAAACAAACAAATAGAAGCCGCTGCCCCCACATGGCAGGAGTGTAACGACATGTGGAGTTTAAGAAGATTCCTCACACCCTTATTCCACTCGACCCCCTCAGAGTAAGTCTTAAACAGAACTCAGACTGTTGAACTTGCCAAAGGTGGCATAAAAAACCCCAAAACTAATTGAAACCAGACCTGCTCAGATGGTTACTATGTTTGGTGAACTGAAGTGTGGCATATATATAACACAACCATGCCACCAACCAGCTTTAAAACACAATGTCAGAATTATTAACTACATGTGAAAGAGTCTTCACTTTGAAGCAAAAACCACTCCCCTTCCAAAGGTTGATGCAGCCATGATGATGTGGTATTAGTAGCAGCCTCCGGTCATTAAGGGGGGGAAAAAAAAAGGTTTCCTTTCCAACCTTGGCTGAGAAAACTTAGAAAGACTTGGAAAGCTGTGAAGAAGAAATATTATGCTGTAAAAAATCAATGTATCACAATGTCGTTGAAGGGTTGAAATTGTTTTGTTTCTTTTTTAACTTACCACAAGAATGAATGCACAAACGAACACACGAACAATGACACACACACACACACCACAGAACTAGAAGCCATCCAAGGACAGAATCCCACAAGACAACCCACACACATTCTTACTTTTGCTGTTGTACAGGATTCATGTGGTTCACACTTTAGTTGACCTCACATCGTGTTTTTAGATCAAGGAGTGCTTCCTCAAAGTGAGGTTTGTGAGGTAAGAGTACCACTCAAATAATCAGTCTGAGAGGCTATAGGAGCTATACTTGCTCAACTTTGGAAAAAAACAGCAAAAACAGAAATTGTAATTTACAATATACAATATGTAGAGGAAGTCAAGTTTCTCCAAAAATATATATCCTAAATAAATCAGGAAAAAAAAAAAGTGAACTACAAGAGTCCTGAACAACAGAATAAACATGAATGTACTACTTACTGGTTTGTGGAATACCATCTCTGGGATGGCTTATAGTTGTGCTTTACTATCTCATCTAAAGCTATACAGGGTAGAGGTCAGAGAGCAACATGGGAACCTTGCACACACACCAAAGGTGAAAGCATAACAATCTTTTGCTAAATAGGCTTGTAAAACTACAAGCTGACCTGAAACGAAATTAGCATGTCTGGATTCGAATGTGGCCTGTCTAGAAATGGAAAAGAACTGTCACTACATGTCTCTATGCCAGACTTGCCAAACCTTTCTCAATCAAAATTCTGACACATGTGGTCAGGATGTGCTATTGAAGAGTCTTTGTGTACCTCCACCCCCACTAACAACAAGAAATCTTACAGTAAACCCAACCATAAGAAATATGGGACATTTAGCTTGCCATGCAGGCCATACGAAGGAAGGCAGGAGTGTGTAAAGCAGGGGGAGTCCAGCCAAATGCAGGACAATTGTTACGTTTGCTCTAGAGAGGACACATGTTCTGGTCCCACATTAATTCACACAGAATCTTACAATATAAGCTATTCTGGTCCCACACTAATAAACTAAAAGTATAATCCACTTTAGTGTTTTACGTGTGGTTAGACGTTTGTGGAAAAATCTATCTATGTGGTGTCTCATACACAATAGGGAAAATTCTTTCTTCTTCTTCTTCTTCTTGCCATCTAGGGATTCTGTTTGCTCTGTGCAGGAGGTCAACCATTACCAGCATCAGACAGGGGTGATTCTGTCACTTGATACTGTGATTCTGGTACTCGATGGGTTCATTCCATCTCCAATGAGAATAATTCCCCTAAGGAGCTTCACTCCAGCTCATAGACATTTCCAAGACATACATTCATAAACAAGACCAAATTGAGAAGTTATCAATTTTTCCCAAATGGGTCTTACGAGTTGCTACAAAACAATTCATGTTATCAATTTATTTTTAAATTACATTTAAAAAAAATTGTTTATCTTTTTTTTATAAATATCAGAATGAATCCACTTAAACTAGATTAGAAAGAAATGGGAACCTCTCCCACTGGAAGGAAGATGAGCTACAATCAGCCACACATGCCATACCATGCACAGTGCAGTACACACAGGTCAGCAAGCACCGGACACCCCATTCAATGTATGTGTTGGAACTACAATGTGTCATAGACAACATGTGGTGGGAGAATGCAATGTGTCCTATACAAGGGGGCAGAATCCGTGGTGGGAGAATGCAATGTGTCCTATACAAGGGGGCAGAATCCGTGGTGGGAGAATGCAATGTGTCCTATACAAGGGGGCAGAATCCGTGGTGGGTGAATGCAATGTGTCCTATACAAGGGGGCAGAATCCGTGGTGGGTGAATGCTATGTGTCCTATACAAGGGGGCAGAATCCGTGGTGGGTATATGATCATGTTGCACAACTCAAAGGAATTTACTGAGGTACACAACAAACACCCACTAGCCCATACCAGCACACTCACACACATTCATGCACAAACAATCTATCAATACAGAAAGGAAATGCTTCCTTCCTCTCCAAGTATCAAAACAACCAAAAACACACCAGTAGTTCTGACAGATAAAATAAGTGCACTTTACTTAGTTTTGACCAATCAAAACATAGCACAGCTACGTTAGAGTGACATAATGATTTATCTCTTCGAACTAATCAATACAGAGAGTCCTTGTGGGTAAGGGTTGAAAGTTACATGGGGGGGGGGGGGAAGGTCACAGAACAAGTGGTTAATGGCAATCTTAGATATTACTTGGGAAGAAAAATGCTTTCAAACATGTGATGACACACACACATGCATGGCATATGAGGAACACAAGTGCCTTTGATGTATTTATGCTTGACTTGAGTGAGATTTATCACACCCTGAGGTGATCTCACATCTCAGGAGCTTGTGGTCATGTGTCCTATCCTGGACCAGTGTTGTGCATCCTCCCCGGCATCCCATGTGTGGGGAATGGGATGTAGGGTAGGATTAGGGCAATCCAATGACTTCACATGTGTGATTTAGACAGCACATAACCACGGAGAGGGATTCAGTGGATATCTACACTGCCGGTTGGTTGTCTCCCAGTCTAGCATTCCTGCCTCACTGTCTATTGCCATGTTATTGCTACGCTTGGGTCTGCATCATCAGCAAACAGGTGTTATCCAGACACAAAGGAGAACCAATTGTTTAAGAAGAGAGCACTACTGCTTCCAACTATAAATCAACCCTACATCCATGGCTAACCAACCATCCAATGATTATGGGAGGAGCACAGAGTCTTGTATTTCACTGCTAGCTACCGCATAGGAGCGATCATAGTCTGTATAGTCTATAGCAAACTACAGGACTATTGAGATAGAGAGTATGTGTTCCAGTACATACCTCAGCATGCATAAGGGGCACTAACACGAAATACTAACATGCACTACCTTTATTAGATCAATGGTACAAATCATTCATAAAATTACTTTATACAAACCCAAGTGCTGTACATAAAAAAATTAAGTATTTATTCAATTACATTTACATTGAAACAGAAAAAAAAAACAAAAAAAAACTAGTCATTTCTTTAAAGGAATTATGCCTAGAATGTTGACTGTTGTTGTGTTCATGTTTCCATTTAGGTGGATGAAGATATATCAGTTCTTGTGACAGCATTCAATACCCCCCCTCTCACACCAGTGGAAAGAACCTGTGATAACTGACTAAATAATTTGTTACATCTGCACCCTGACAGCGTCAACATCAATTCTATTCAACATAGCAATCAACAAATTCTATTCAGCATAGCTGATCAACATAAATTCATTTCAACATAACTTCTAGATGATTAAGTGAAACATACCCACAGACACATGTGCAAACTCACAGTCGGACTGGAGGGGGTGGCAGGAGTGCCTGGGGTGGCAGGAACACTAGTGGATTTAGTTGGAGTTAGCATCACCCCCTGAAGCCTGGAAGGCCTTTCAGCTACAATAGTGTCTGTTGTTTCCATCATCAAGAAGGGCAAAACTAGAAGGAAAATGGTAACAAACCATATCAATACCAATATTTGGACAGTACTCAGCTACAGACCTATCGGTAATCTTTACATAGCCCAGTTCAGATTGTTTCCAATCTAATACTAACCTGTTCAGCCTGCTATAGTTATTTAAATTTGACCCGATCAATGAGTCTCTAATATACAAAACACCCAACTATACTGCAGTTATGCGGGCTAAGAATTCCTGGAAGGAGCTATCAATTCAACAAAGCTGTCCCAGGGAAATTGAAACTGAGTTGGGTAAAGCAGTTGAGTATAAAACACCAGGCACTCAAAGGAATAGATTTCTTTATTAGACCTCGTCCAATTACCGGAGGAAAAGAACTACGTAGGACGGACAGACCTGGTCGCTTTTCTCAGCGCTAGCGAGGGGACTCACCACCAACTCGATTTTCAGCAACACTGCAGTGTTATGATTGTAATATCTTAGCGGTTGATGATATTTCGTTAACTAATAACCACCGCCAACGGGCTCCGCGCACGCTTTTTAAAAAGTATGCGGATGGATTACCAACTTAATCAGCGGAAGTTGGGACGAAATTATGCGCCCCTGGTATATTTAGCGCACTTTTATTCGCGTACTGGAACAACTGGTTGTAGCTTAGAGCTTGCAGTTTAGAGCTTGCTGGACTGATGGAGGTGGAGTCCTTCGATGTGAATGTTAACTTCCCCGGTGGTTCAGCCATAGTGAAAGTGTGGCCTTCATGGGATGTTGCTCGAGTGAAGAGAGAGATAGTTGAAAGGAGCATCTTGAGGTCACAGGATTTTCAGATTGTTTTTGCTGGGCAGACATTGGGAGACAACCAGACTCTATCTGTGAGTGTAGCAACTGCCAAGGGTTTGGGTCACCTCGAGCTAGTTTACTGATGGATTGCTATTATTATTGTTGTTGCAGTGATAGTTGAATGTTGGGGCAGGGGAGAAGAAGGGGTAGATAGATAGGCACTGAAATATTGGGCTATACTCTGAAACTCTGGTTTGTGTGTGTGTTTGTGGGTGGGTAGGAGTGTGTATGTATTTAGCTACTGTTTTTCTTGAATCTTTTTCTTAGATGAACATTCCATTTGTAACTCCCACCTCTTGTAAATCCATTAATTGATTTAAAAATTTTTTTATTTATTTATCTTCTTCTTTTTAATTAATTAATTTTTTTAAATTAAGAATTTGATAACTTTTAAGCCAGTTGCCAAACTGTGGAGTTATAATTCTTTACCAACCTATGGACTTTTAGCTCTACAATTATTTTGCTATATAAAAAAACTATCAAAGCTTTGCATTTTCAAAGCCGGTTTGGGAGAATGGCTTGTACTGGATTAGTGAAATGAGAATTTTGTGATTTTTTTTCTGTTGAGGACTATAATTGAATATTTTTTTTTTTTTTTTTTTTTTTTAATTCATGAATATGCTAATTTATTATGTTGATTTATTAATATTATATGGTTTTCTCCCTATATTTCCGTGTGTGTGTGTGTGTGTGTGTGTGTGTGTGTGTGTGTGTGTGTGTGTGTGTGTGTGTGTGTGTGTGTGTGTGTGTGTGTGTGTGTGTGTATGTGTGTGTGTGTGTTTAACTTTTTTTTTCATATTGACTATTTTCTCTTCCTTGCACCAGCTTCAGAGGACCACAGATTCTATGTGTACTGCAAGAATCCATGTAACCGCATGACTCCCGGGAAACTGAGAGTGAGATGTGCAGACTGCAAGGCTTCCTCTTTTGTGCTCACAAAGGTGAGGGTGTGTGTGTGGTCTTGTTGATGGTGTTGTAGCATTGTTGTTGTTTATGTTTACTTCTGCTGCTTGCATTCCCCATAGTCAGTATTTAATCACTCAAACAGGCACACTCGCGCGCGTACACACACGCACACACACACACACACACACACACACACACACACACACACACACACACACACACACACACCACTTGCATGGACACATGCTGTAATAATCTTTATATAGCAACCTGAGTTACTCAATCCAGTGCACTTTCTGCAGCTTACAAATATGTACATCCATATTCAAATTTGTACCCACAACTCTTTGGGGGAGTCTTTTAGTAGTCATACTTTTTATGTGAAGTGCATATGCTAGAGATGCTGAAGTTGTTGCGCACTAGCCAATCACTCGTCTGCTGAGTGGGGAGATGGGCAACTAGTGAGAACATGCACTTTAGTATTCAATGTTCAGATGTAGTTTAGCTGTTCACGAGTGGTTTTGATAATGCGTACTTAGCTTGCACATTTAGGCTCACTCTCGGACATGTCTCCTCCCACTCATGTGTGAATAGAAATGGTGTGTGAGTAGGTGTATGATGAGCATGCCCAAAACAAACTCTGTGATCACTGCTCAGTATTACTTTCGTCAGCAAACAGTGGTCACTTGTCAGTTCCTTTAATTAGATCCTGGATAATTATAATATTACTCTATGCTGCAGGGTCCTGGGGGATGGGAGGACGTATTGCAGCCACGGAGACTGCATGGACGATGTAACAATGAGAGTTGTGGCAACTCAGATGCAGTGAGTGTGTGTGTGTGTGTAATTAACTCTGCAGGTTGATGACCCTTTCCTACTGTGTTAAAATTGCTTGAATTTGAAGCAATTTTTTAAAATCTTATGTAATGATTGAAGCTTCCTGTTTCATACATATCTCGTTTTATTCGCTGAATTAAAACAGTGTTTAAATGTTATTATTTGTCTTCTGTACAGCATATTTCCTTAAATATGCTGAGTAAACAGACAATGTTAGGTGTGTAATGGACATGCATGTGTGAAGTCGAGGATAGGGTATTACCCTTAGCTGCTGTTGGCATAAGTATTATATCAACACAAAATTTATAATTGAAGAAGAAATGTCATAGGCAATCTTTGAAACAGTTGGACAAGTGTAGTAAGCAATAAAACTGGAGATGAAGGCAATACCAAAGAAATAGTCTTGTCCTGACAAATCATAATGTATGCCCAGTATTTAGAAACTTGAACAAGTTGAACTTCTATATCCTCTATTTTGTTTTTTGATTGATCAGAAAGTGTAGAAAATGGTGTCCGTGTGTGTGTGTGTGTGTGTGTGTGTGTGTGTGTGTGTGTGTGTGTGTGTGTGTGTGTGTGTGTGTGTGTGTGTGTGTGTGTGTGTGTGTGTGTGTGTGTGTGTGTGTGTGTGTGTGTGTGTAAGTGAGGTGGAGAGGGACAAGGTGAGTTATGTTGGCTGTCCCCCCCCCCCCCTTCTCTCCTTCTGTTATTTGTAGGAGTTTTTCTTCAAGTGTTCGCTGCATGCCACAGGAGACATGGACGACAGTGTAGCCCTGCACATGGTCAGAGCCAACACCTTTGCAGTGGAGTGCGCTGTGTGCACTGAAATAGCGTGAGTCTCCTCAGCTACACACACACAACTATAGGTGTGAATGTTTGGGGGGTTTTCCTTCTGTTTGTGGGTGAGATTTTGTCAAATGTATGTGTTGTTTCAAAGAGTTGGGGGGGGGGGGGGGGGGAAAGAGAGAGCGAGTGTGTGAGGTGCCTTGTTTAATTGATCAATGACCAACATGCAAATAGCTTCAGCAGTCCTGGCTGCTACTGGAGAAGTAGTTGCCCTCAGAGACCTGAAAACCTTTGGGGCATCACTAGATCTATTTATTTAAATTTTTTAAAAACCATAGTTTATTTAAATGCACTGTTGCTATGTTGGGTGTTTGTTGTTTTTTTGTGGCTTTGTTTTTTTGTATTTTCTTTTTCTGTTTTGTTGTATTTTTTTGTTATTTTTTTTCTGTTTGTTTTTTATTTCCACTGTTTGAAGGGAGAATGAAAGATAATTAAACTAAAAATAAATTGAGGGAAAAAGAGGAGCAACTATTTATGAAAGAGGTAGAGTAAAACTATGGACGCTATTTTCCCCTCATCATATCTAGACGAATTGCTTTACCTTTACCTGTCATCCTCTAAGTCTGGATGGATATTATACACCCCTTCCCCCCCAACACTCCTGCAGTCCTTGTGTGCTGGTGTTTGGCTGTGATGTTGGTCACAGTATGTGCGTTGGCTGTTTCACTGACTACTGCATCCACCAGCTGGTCAACCGACAATTCATCCAGGACAAGAGTGGCAAGGGCTATACAACCCAATGCCCAGCTGGATGTCCAGGGTCAGAGGTCACCGAGATTCACCATTTTCGTCTGATGGGTAAAGATAAGGTAAGAAACCAACTAGATTATGGCTTGAGTATGAATAGATTTTAAAATTAAGTTAATGGAATTTGACAGCTATTTCGCCAGCCGCCACTGCGATGTTTATCACAAAATTAGACATTCACAAAAAATATATGTACATACCATGAACATGTTTTATGTTCAATAAACATCCCATGCTATGATCAATTATGTTATATTAACACCATGCAAAGGTGTCAATCACTCTTTCATCCTGACTTTGATCTATTCTCAACTTCTTAATTAAAAGTGGGCGTGGTCATATGTTTCCACAATTTGAAAAAGTTGATAGCATAGCAGATGTTGAGTTTTGAACTGAGATGCCTCAGCAGCTGCTTGGTGTAACTTTGAAGATTAATTCCAATGCATTAATGCACAAATTTTTAAAAATTTGTATCTTGCCACTGTGGTTGGTTGTGCAGGCTAGAATTTGACCCTTGGTGTTATGACTAGACCTTTCCCAATTATGCTAACTTTTGGACCAATTTTGCTATTCTTTTATGCTCCATTTTTGATCAATTATGCTTCTGATAAGTACCAATTATGCTTCTAAAAGTACCAATTATGCTTTAAATTTAATTAATTATTCCCACGTATAAGTCGTCAATTTTATAAGGTTAAAAAATATTCATTTCGAATCAAAGGCAAATTTATAAAAGTGTCAACAAAAAAGATCAATAATCTTCCCAACAACAGCTTTGTCTTTCATTAAAAGAATGTTGAGCATCTTTCAGCTGCAGCTGACCACAAGGTTGCACTGAAATCACTTGCTTACCAGCACTGGACCACCTTGGTTGTTCATGCTCAGTGTTTTTGCCGCCACCGTAATTTTAAAACCTCAGCACACACCAACAGCTTGGGATCAATACATGGTAGCCCAGCTTTCATATTATCTTGAATTAACAGAGTGAAAAAGAGGAAGACTTTTAAATCTTCAATATCAATATTGGTATGTTTAAGTTCACACGCCCTAGCAGGATAAAAAAAAATAGGGATGTTTTGAATGCATTCAATGGTACTTTGAGATCATTGTAAAACTTCAACCAAAGTGATTATATAGCCAATAGCAGCAGTGTTGGGATAATGCACTGTAGTTGCAATAGAGAAAAGAAAGATGTGTTCATATGTTGACAATACTAAGGGGACATCACCTTGCCTTAACAAAAACATTCCCAACATCTTCAGTAACAGCCAGTTCCATTTGTAGCTGTATGCTCTTTGTAGGGTTAGATAATAGCTCAAGCAGATTTGAATGATACAAACAACTCCCTAAAGCAGTCATGAACTTGCTTGAGCATTTCCCACCTTGATCACCAAAGTGTGCTTTGAATATGTTGGCACAGATAATCCAGTTTTTGTCTTCCAAGCTAATCTTGACTTCATACTCAGAGAAAACATGTTATTAATCCATTATATTGAAGTGATCCAGTATAGGTGTATTCAGCTTTCTCTACTCCCAGCTACCAATTATGCTCCAGAGTTATCAATTATGCTCCAGAGTTACCAATTATGCTCCGAACTACCAATTATGCTCCAGAGTTACCAATGATGCTCCCAGGTACCATATATGCTCGAAATTATGCTAGCATAATTGGGAAAGGCCTAGTTATGGTGTATATAAGATAGTGAATGCTACTCCACTACCTACTGCCACATATGTGAACCTAATCCAGTGGAGTGTTGTGTGATATGACATGTTATGATGAGGTAATGTTGTTACGTCAGTGGGGGGAAGAGGGGGGCAGGAACCCCAAACACTGGTGGTGTTTGCTTTGCCTTATTTGGGAGTTGTGTGTCCTTACTACAATTGTGTATCCTAAATGAAAGAACTTAGTTTTGTATTGTAAGCAGTAGCTGTGGTAGAGTTAATGGACCTCCACACGATACCTCTGAGTAAATAAGAATGGCAGTCACGCCTGCAGGTCTGAGGCTGATCACAGTCTGTTCAACTGCAAGTCAGCAGTGCAGTCAACCGAGAAACATTGGAAGTAAAGCATTGCCAATATCTACCAAGGAGCCACTTTGATGGGAAGCAAGCTTACAGTATTTAGCATAACTACCCTAGCCCGATCCTCACTTTACCCTATCCTTACTTTACCCTATCCTGACTCTACCCTTACCCTATCCCAACCCTCACCTTACCTTATCCCAACCCTCACCCTACCCTAGCTAGCCTGACCTTCACCCTACCCTAACCTGACCCTCACCCTACCCTAGCCCGACCCTCACCCTACCCTAGCTAGCCTGACCTTCACCCTACCCTAGCCCGACCCTCACCCTACCCTAGCCCGACCCTCACCCTATCCTAGCCCGACCCTCACCCTACCCTAGCCCGACCCTCACCCTACCCTAGCCCGACCCTCACCCTATCCTAGCCCAACCCTCACCCTACCCTAGCTAGCCCGACCCTCACCCTACCCTAGCCCGACCCTCACCCTACCCTAGCCCGACCCTCACCCTACCCTAGCCCGACCCTTGCCTATAATATAAATTATATTATTTCTATTTAAAAAATATAATGACTAATAAAGAATCTCCAAAGCTTGTTATTGTTGTACCAGCAGTGCTGTTCTTTCTTCCCCCCCCCCCCCCAAAAAAAAAACCCTCTGAGAGGGCAGTAATGGCCAAGATGCTCTTTTCATGCCATCTTCTACTTGCATTGATATGAGGCTTGGCTATCTATCGTCTGAAATGTATGTTTACATCAGTTCTTGAAACTTTGTTGCTGGAGACACTACATTTAGGATGAGAATATAAATTATCTCAATTTACATACATACATACATACATACATACATACATACATACATACATACATACATACATACATACATACATACATACATACATACATACATACATACATACATACATACATACATACATACATACATACATTCCAGAAAGCAGCTGATGAGTGGTTTCCTTTATGTTCAAAGGAAATCAAAGGATAGTATGTCCCTTCATTGCCTCCATTTGTATTATACACATCGATCTATTTTTTTATAAGTTGTTGATGACATAGAAAGGTAACGGATCATCTAATTCACAGACTTGCACCAAATGCACAATAGTATCATGAAACATGTGCTGTCTATTTGTTAGCAAAGGTCACAGGACAACTTTGTGGTGTGACTCTGTAGCAGGAAGGGTGACATCTTATTAAAAAGGAAGGTGCTATGTCAGCACCTAAAAGAACTGAGCAGTAATAAAAGTTGAACACCAAACAACTAAACACCTGTAGTAACTAAATCACATCACCTCATTACACCCCTAACAGCTAAACACCTGTAGCAAGTAGAATACACCATGTTATTACACCTCTAACAGCTAACACCTCTAGTAAATAGATTACACCATGTCATTACAACCCTAACAGCTAACACTTCTGGTAAGTAAATTACACCACATCATTGCACCCCTAACAGCTAATACCTATAAGTAGATTACACCATGACATTACACCCCTAACAGCTAAACACCCCTCTCTTTCTGGCAACACCATTAGCACAACATGCTAGTGTTTATTATCTCATTAATATCCACATCACTGTGTGCACCTGTTATTCTCTTGCCCTGTACATGTCTATTTATGGTTTGTTTGTATCCACTCCCCATTGCTTGGTACTCATTTCGGTTGATGGGCTCCATTTTGGACTGTGGGTGTTCTAACCGCCATTTTGAAGGATGGACATGATCTAGTGAGTTATTATGTATGCCTCACCACCACATCCACATGTCTAAATGAACCTGTCCGAGTCCTCCCCTATACCTGAGCCTCCATTTTCCTTCTCTTTTTACATTTCCCTCATAATTCCTCTCTCCTCCTTCCTTTCTCTAGTATGCCAAATACCAGAAGTTTGCCACTGAGGAGTGTATCCTGCAGATGGGCGGTCTACTCTGCCCCAACCCAGGATGTGGGGAAGGGCTTCTCCCAGACGACGGGGGTACTCGTGTCCAATGTCCTGAAGTACCCAATGGGTGTGGGGTAAGTGTTGTCCACATGCTTCTCCATTCCTCATCTATACCCTTCTTTTCTTCCTCTCTCTCTCACTCTCCACCTCTCCCCCACTATTCTCTGCAGTTTATATTCTGTCGTGTGTGCAGACGGTCTTACCACCAGGGCCCGTGTCAGCGTACAACACCAGAGACCTCTCTGGGTCAGGCATATCCAGTGGACGCTCATCACTTTGAGCGTGCTCAGTGGATCGCCGCTACAGAGCGATTCATTCAGAACAACACCAACATTAAACCTTGCCCCAGGTGCCAGGCTCCAATAGAAAAGAACGGTAAGGAATACAAGAGCCACCTGCTCACACATGCTCAGTTCTGTGACGAAGGGGGAGGTGGGTGTGGTTTTTAAGAGGTGTGGTAATTTGCCAACATTGCTTAGCACTTATCATTGTCAGTATCAGTATTTCCTTTGCTAACTTTATGGATGACACGACACAGACTAACTTTCGGTCAGAGATTTTCAATTTTTTTGTTGGATTTCTGATATTTCATCACTGGTGATATTTTTATTTCATATATATTTTTTGTGTGTGCTCTGTGACTCCACATATCTCTAAGTTACTAGAAACTATAACAGAAGAAATGGACAGAAAGTGTTCAGATCTTGTAGAGGTCTATATATTCAGGCTGCATTTCCACACGTGTACTATTTGAGAAATATGTATTTCTTCACATGGCATACTAGACCTGTTCCTCTTCACTGCTGTTGTTGTGGACGCAAGTATTTTTCTCAATTGTACTGGCACTCAATTTTCATTTCCTATTTCACTTCCTGTCCAAAAGCTTTCCTTGTTTTTTTGTTGTGTTTTTTTTTGGCATTAGTGAGTTCAAGTAACAACATTCGTGTCATTAATTATAGTCGCTTGCAAACAAATTATTAATTGATGGATGTACTGTTGTTTTTAAAATATCTAATTCATTCACTTATATCTAAGATTAATGAGTTATATAGGCAACTAAATTTGTGACAATATTCTTTCAGTCACATGATATACATTGCCTGTGTAAATTTTTTTTCTTTCATTATTAAAATTTTTTTTCTTTATCACCCTGAGCTATTTTTACTTGGTCTAATATTCTACCTAAAATAAAGTGGATTGGTAATGGTATAACGCTTTTCAATTGTGATTATCTTGCACTTGTCAATTGCCATGTCATAGGTGGCTGTATGCACATGGCCTGCCTAAGGGCGAACTGCAGGTACGAGTGGTGCTGGATATGTTGTGTGGAATGGAACAGGAACTGTCAGTCCTCACACTGGTTTGGATAACTTCTAGTTTTAAAATATTTTTTATGAATAAATTGGTGGAATTCATGCAAGCAGGAACCTCCCATGTACAAGATACATGTTCTGCTAGTACATATATATGTATTATAATATATGTGCACATGAATAATTATTGCTATGACTTCCCTTGCTTATTTTACTAGTTTCTTCAAATACTGGATCATCCTCTTGTTGCTGTACTTTTATTTCATAATAATTTCTACTAGTAAAATATCAGCAGTTAAGAGTTTAGTACAATTCACAACAGATACTGCAACACAATGAGAAAAAAAAGATCACCATTATTGTTAATGCAATACTCCATATCAATATGCTTCCACTTTTGGTGTGGGTATGTGTATTTACTAGTTTAAACAATCTTTTCTGTGTTGTCTCAAGTACTTTCCATTTCCGTGGTGACGTTTCTGAAGTGCCCTGTGAACCATACCATCCAGCTTGTAATATTAATTTGCAGCTGGAGGTGTTACTAGTGTTGCTTGGTTTTCAGCTTCAACATTCACATGTTGCTTCAACTTCCTGAGGAGTGGCCTGATTGGTGAAGGAGACTAGATAGTTTAGAGAATGTTTAGGTCTTCTCAACACATTTCAGGTCAATTCAACAAAAATAGTTGTGATGTCTACTTGAAATACATGTTTTGTTATTCTTGAATGTCATGGGGTGCTATGATGTGATAGGTAAGGGATTGTTACACTAGAAGGTCAGATTAAAGGCATAAAGAAAACCTTGGATTTGGAACTGCCCTCAATACAGGGGATGTAACCCATTTTTTGGAAAAATGATATGGTTTTTCTGTTTTGTTGCTTATATAGTTGCACAATATCTGTAGAAGCTGTCTTTCAAATATGAAGCATTTTGAATGGTCAATTGTTGTGTTATGGTGGATTTGAGGAAGGTGTACTATGGAGGCCATGTTGACTTGCCAGGGTAAGAAGTCATTTCCTGTTGATGTGTATTTTCTGTCTAGAAACACTTGTATCTTTGTGAAAATTTTTATGAAATATACTTTATTATATATATTATTCTGTAGCCCTTTGTGTACTCTACTTAAAATATATATATATTTAACCACTTTAGGTGGTTGAGATCAAGTGGTTGGAATTATCTTTGGTTTTAATCCAACACTCTTCATGGTTGGGAATGGGTCCATAGAGTTGCCACTAGTGTTGGCATGGAGGACATAGCAAGTTTTTTTGACACTCAAACGTCCTAAAGCATATCATTGGAAAACATTTGAACTAAGCTCTCATTTGGTAATGTAATTTAGAGTAGGGGGTGAATGAAAACAAAGTTAGGGTACATAGTGGTTATATCATGAACAAATAATGAGCCATGGTTGCCTTCCCCCGTTAGTGACTCCAAGAATATAGCTATGTCACTTTTAGAATAACACACCACACAACCCTTCTTGTCATTCACCCTCATCATTCACCCTCATCATTCACCCTCGTCATTCACCCTCGTCATTCACCCTCGTCATTCACCCTCATCATTCACCCTCATCATTCACCCTCATCATTCACCCTCATCATTCACCCTCGTCATTCACCCTCGTCATTCACCCTCATCATTCACCCTCATCATTCACCCTCATCATTCACCCTCATCATTCACCCTCGTCATTCACCCTCATCATTCACCCTCATCATTCACCCTCATCATTCACCCTCGTCATTCACCCTCGTCATTCACCCTCGTCATTCACCCTCGTCATTCACCCTCGTCATTCACCCTCATCATTCACCCTCATCATTCACCCTCATCATTCACCCTCGTCATTCACCCTCGTCATTCACCCTCGTCATTCACCCTCGTCATTCACCCTCATCATTCACCCTCATCATTCACCCTCATCATTCACCCTCATCATTCACCCTCATCATTCACCCTCATCATTCACCCTCATCATTCACCCTCATCATTCAGATTCACTCGTGAGCTCACATAGTGTGTCACAGAGTCTAAAATTTACTTCGTTGTTCTTGTTGTTCTGATGATGCTTTGTAAATTCAGTAGTGAACATTACATCATCTTGGAAATGTTTTAGTGAAAATTTGTCCAATATATCAATTAAGTCTAAATAAGTTAATTAAGTCAAAACTAGGTCAAAATGTAGTTGTTAGTGAGCGAATTTGTCTAGAAATTTTCAGTCATGTTAAAATTGTAGGAAACTGTTTGCACATCCATTAGAATGAAACATCTATATTTTATATTTTAATATTGAATGGGAATATGATATAAAACCAACAATAAGGAATGGTGAACCAGAATGCTCCAGAAAATGGGTTGCTATCGTCTTGGCAATACTAATCCATGTTAAAGGGACTGAGTGATTATGCAAACAAACTGGTACAGAAACTATGTAGATCTACATTAAAACTGTACAAGCATTTCCTGTGAAACAGAACCTGCACACACAATGGTGATCATTCCATAGCATGACAGAGAGAATAATAACTAGGGGAGTGGCAAGCAAGTATGTCTACCTGCTTCTACACACTTAATCTCTGGGAATTGGTTGGGAACAGAAACAACAACTGAACATATCATTTTAAGTGAACCAGACTAGACAACTGCCTTATGCCACAATCCAGATTGACAAAGATACTGGGGTGATAACATGGTGTGGCCTTAGCAAGGGCATGAGCAAATTAAGATTATATATATATATATTTTTTTAAATGTTTTAATATTTAAATGAATTTTTTTAAAAACCCTATTATATATTGAATTGTACAATAAAATTAATAAATACTAGCCAAAAAAAACAAAACATTTTTAATGTCTTCAGCCTTGGTGTAGTTATAAATTTCAGATGTATGATATTTTTACCCTGAGAAATTTTTGGAGTCTATGTTACTTTCTTAGGAATCTTTTTGTTCTTGTTGTGAAACTACCAAATTATGTATTATTGTATAAAGCATGCAGCAACAAATCACTGTCGGTGGACGGATTCTCCCCCTTGAAGGAGGTAAAGGGTCTCCTTTGTTTGAGTTCAGTTGGCCAGATGAACTGCCGATTTTAGCAATATTTAACCATTAGTTTGCTTTTATGAGTTGTTCGCATGTGAGTCATCTGGGTTGAGACTCTGCTGGCGGGATTATTGTACGTTGGACTATGTCTAAGTATGACAACTTACTTCAGCCTCTGTCTTGCCGCTGGATAACCGGTTCGGATGACTCCGTGGTGTGTGGGGAATCCTTTACTGATGCTAGACTCTTTACGGACCACATGAGGCTCTGTCATGGGTGGCAAAGCCAATTCCCCAGCGGTTCTGAAGGATGCTCTTCTAAACAGGAAGTGGTTTGTGGCTGGAAAGGGTGCGAGCAGACGATATTTTATTCCTGTGTACAAGAGTATCTCACTCACGTTCTGGGGCATCCCTACCACTCTTTCTTGAAGCTGCTAGGGGCAGAATTTCAGGTTATAGGATTTAACAATTTTATAGTCTGGAAAGGGATATTGTTTATCTCCTATGTGTAAAGGAGGTGTGAGTGGTATGTCCTATACTTCCTAAAAGCCTTGGACCCCAGATTGTTTAATATTAAATTTTCAGATTAGGAGCATTACTGACAGGTTTGTCCTAGATGCCTCTTATAATTTCTACAGGCATTCTTGTCACCTTATATTTGACACCCAAGATAATTTTCCATCCTTTATATGCACCATTGGTATCTCTTCACCCATAGAACCACTGGGCTTATATTTTTCTATAATTTGACTTGATATAAATCTTTGATAAGAATTTTCCCTCTCTTTAAAAATGTGTAGGTAATATATACTTTAGAATGGCTATATAACTGAAGTGGGGCACTGCCTCACAAAAACACCAACAACAACCCCCTCCCCCCCATTTAATACATTAAAGCAAAAGGAGCATGTCTGTATCTGCCGTATGTCAATTAAAGAAAACAATTATAGTAAGAGAACCTGCACTGACCCTTTCTTCTTCTACTCCTAACGAGTTATTGTGTTGTCAGCACATTCAGGGATGCTCTAGATAGATGCCAATCTTACCTTACCTATTACTACCTTATAATAGAATAATTATACAGAGTCATTCCTGAAGGATGTGAAATGCTTTTCTTTATTGCAAACACTCCCAGTCCAACTAGGGTTCTACTGGTTTCATTCCCTGGATGAATGTGCTCCATATCCACCCCCCAAATCTGATTCCATCCTTGATCAGGTCTGATTCTGACTCTGGTGTTCACTACAGGCCAAGCATGAGCTGCAGACGTGCAAGTATGACCCTGTCCTCGTGGAAGTGGTCCAGCCCTTGGAGATGGAACTTCGCTGTCTCTGGGATGCAGGGATGTGCGTTCAGATATTCGATGATGTCTGGGAATTCTATTCTCATATTAGGTTCCATGTTAAATATGGGACCTCGAAGAACAAATGTTTATGGGAAGGTAAGACGCTGATTTTTCTCTCTAATTAAGGGGGAATTTAAATGATTTATATTGAGTACATTTAGTAATTCTGTATTTCCTTGAATCAGATTCATGGAAACTATTTTTTGTCACCCCTGATGCAGCTCAGATAGAGTTTAATGATTAAATTGCAATGAGAACATCTAAAAAAAAATGGATACAGTTAAATTAATCCACAAATTGAGGATATCAGATCCTTATTGAAATTGCTGTGGAAGCTGACATGTGCTAATATGATCACATGACCATGTGGTTGAACTTAAGGTGGGAAGTAATGTAATGGACTTGGATTGATTCTAGTCTCAGAGTTGAGTAGGTGTCCAGTTCATCAGCTTTGGTAGCTGCTGAACTGGAATTTAGTTCCTCTTTATTGCTACAAAAAAGTTCTCTGGTGGTGTGTGTGTGTGTATCTGGTGTGCTCTCTCTCTGTAGGTGGTGATCCTCTGCCATCAGTCTTGTCCGATCTGAAATACCTGATCATTATTTTCACATTTGTATTTCTACATCATCTGTCCCTATTTTTGAAATGGTGAATAGAAAAGAGAAGGGGGAAAAAGTGTTGTGAGTTACCACCAAGAAGAGTAATGGAGGAACTGTGAAGATGACTATTTCACTAGAAAAGAATAATCGCTGTGGAATAATTACTATAAAATAATTACTATGGAAGAATTACCTTTAAATAGCTATGGCTGAATAATTACAGTGGCGAAATTACAGTGGTGGATAGGATCCACAAAGTAGCAGGATCCACAAAGTAGCAGGATCCACAAAGTAGCAGGATCCACAAAGTAGCAGGATCCACAAAGTAGCAGGAGTTTGATCAAATTTCAGGGAGCCTGAGGTGAGCTAGCACCTGTAGCTTGATGTGTTCTCCTGAACATGAGAGGAGCACAGTGTCAGCACAGTGTGCTGCTACTGGAGGAATTCAATTAATCTCCTACCTTGTGCCTAATTGTTTGAACTCTAACCTTTCACTCTAACAATCTCTACCTATTAGTCTCAAAGTATTTCCCTACTAGTTTTAATGAATCCTTACCTATTTTTATCCAAACCATGCCCGTTACAACCCTTATCTATCATTCTGATATCCTGTACCTATGATTGTAGCAACCCTTGCCTGGTGTGGTACCTATGGCATTTGAGTAATGCTACTCTGTATCAGCTACTACCATGTTGAAGAAGTCGGGGAATTATTTTGAAATGTAGTTGAGGTCTCAATATAAATATTCAAATGTCTGTTGATTTAGACCACACCCAATGGTCACACCCACATCCTTAAATATCACTGGTATTTCTACAGCTATTTTTGATGAGTTGTTCGGTGATAACACTGGACCTAATGTCAAACCACTGCAGGTGGACACGCGCACACACACACACACACACACACACACACACACACACACACACACACACACACACACACACACAGAGAGAGAGGAAACCCAATTAGCACTGCAATAACTTTATCTATATTCTATTTTGTATGGTAGGGGTTGTTAAAATCATGCTTCCTTGTGTGATTGGACAACATTACACAAGGTGAGCATTGCCCAGCTGATGTGGTAATGACCCAACATTGAACCGCTAGCATTCAATTAGTGTTAATTTAACACCAAACTAACTTCGAACCATTAGGGTAACATTTGACCAATGTTGAACTCTTCCTAATATGTAACCACCGCTATCAGACAACAAAACTAACATTGAATTTTAATGACCATTACCAACTTTCACTAACGATCTCTACCACTTGACTAACATCCGGCACTGAGTTGACATCCCATGGCATCCATAGAAATACTGGAGATGTTCCTCTCCCCTATCATGTATGGTGGCATGGCGTATGTGAACTCCCTCTCTCTTCTTCTCCTAGGTTGCAAGTTCTCTGGACGAGACAAGGACAAAGTGCTTGCACATTGCCAGACTCACCTTCAGGAGAAGAAGGTTGCATGTCCGCACTGCGGCAGGCGTTTCTCAAATAACACCAAGCTGAAGGACCACTTGGACCGCCAGGTTGCCCTGACCAGCGACCCTGCACTGACATGCACTTTTTGTCACAAGTGCTTCCCTAATGCTCGCCTGCTGCGTGACCATGCCCACAAACACATCAACAGCATCAAGTGTCCTCATTGCGAACTCACTTGTCATGGTAAACCATTTTGTGTTTTTTAATTGCTATTTTATATACTTTTTTGTGTAATAAGTACTTTCTCCATCTCCATAGCAACTGAATGCTTCACTAGTTGCTATGGCTCACATGTGATATGCTATATGACATGTGCTGCATTGTGGTATGTGATCTACTTTATTGCTATTGGTTTTCATTTTGTTGATGTTAGCGTCCATCTTGTTTTCTTGTGGAGGCAACACCTAATGTTGCAGGTCATGTACTGCTAGGTGACCACTTACTACTAATTCTATTTTGATCAAAATTGTCGAATGACTTGATTGTTATTGTAGTGGTGGTTCTCAGTGGATGGCCTGGGGGCATGTGGCTGCACCAGTTTGCCACATCGTCCCTCACAACAACAACAAAAAAGAGGGGGGGGGGGGGGTAAGTGTGAGGTTTTTATTAAATTTTTTATTTATCTGTTTGATTTCCTAAGCCACAGGAGGGGGGCGGGGAAAGAGTTTACTAAAATTTGATGACATGAGTGAGTTATAATTACTATATCTAAGATGGCGCCACTGATCCAAAAGATGTGGAAGTCTACAACTTGTAGGTGTTTTCAAGACAGGGTTTTAAGAGAGGGAGGGGAACTGCGTATGGGGCACTTCATACTCTTTCCTTGAGGACTGGAGGCATGTCCCCCCCCTCCCCCCCCCCAACCAGAAATATCTATGCCGTTTGATAGAACACATAATGTAATGGACTTAAACATCTTTATTTTGCCCCACCCTCCCTCCCTTCTGCTCCATCTGTAGGACCACATAGCCTACTGCAACACATCCGTTATCGCCATGAGCACGGCAAGATGCACCAATGTCCTCTGTGCAGCAAGTCCTACAAGACTGCCCAGTCCCTCTCTGTCCACATCGAGGTCCACGGCAACTTCAGGGCAGTGTGTCGGTGGGCAAACTGCGCCTTCCTGGCCAAATCTGAGAGACAGCTGCGCGTCCATGTGAAGGCTGTGCATGAGGATGCCAGCAAGGCCGCCATGCTATACTGCTGTCATCTCTGCCACCTTCGGTTCTCTGTAGGCCATCAGCTGACTGTCCACTTGAAGAAGACACACGGCTTCAAACTACCACCTGGTCACGTCCGGTTCAGGTGCGTGTAGACTACAACACAACAACAGCAGCGTAACTACCCAAAAGTAGTGTGTGTGTGTACAGGGAAGACACTTCTCCACGAGCATGTGTTACTGGTTGTGATCAATTTGGCAATTAGTGCAAAGCTATTTCAGGTATTGGTTTGGTGTTCTCTGCCAGAAGAAAGGTGGGGCCATCCAGAGAAGATCCCTCCAGTGGTTGGGAAGGATATAGAGTTAACATGCGCGCGCGCGCACACACACACACACACACACACACACACACACACACACACACACACACACACACACACACACACACACACACACGATGGCTAATTCAACATGATTTTAAGTTTTTTAATTTGTAATGTAAACTAATTACTCTGCTCTGCTAACTGCACGAGTTGTTTATTGGAGCTCTGGAAAGATGGCACACGATATATACACTCCATCCTTACAAACACACACATCTAAAGTTGACTTAAACACAACTGTGGAGTGCTCAAATTAAGAAACCTTTAATTAATTAGACTTTTCCCCTGCAACATTTCCTTATAAGGCAAGGTGCCACACCCCTCCTAGATAATAAAATCAACTATATTGTGCTACCACAGTAGCTGTGACTGTTGCCAGTGTGTAACTATTGTAGTCTGTTGGTGACATTAATTGCAGATATGTGGTTGGTGTGGATGGATTGAAGACCCTTCAAACCGTTCGCCTGGAAGTTGAAAATATCTTCACTCCAGAGATCAACACCTTCAAAGCCAGCACAAGTGATGTCCTATCAGATCAGTTGGACCGAGAGTGTGACCAAGTAGAAGTGCAGAATTCTCAGTATATTGAAGAAGACTGTGATATTGGATTCGCCCTAACGGACAAGTAGAAGTGCAGAATTTTCAGTATATTGAAGACTGTGATATTCGATTCGCCCTAACAGACTGATGAATAGGAAATGATATGAAGTCTATCACCTAAAATACTAGCATTGACCATCAAAATATTGGGTGGACAAAGTGGGTTGGATGTGTTGTGAGATCATTTATGTTGTCATCTATTGTTATCTATTGTTGTTTGTCTTCCTCCTAATTCACTTCTTCCTTTTCCATGCCCCAGGAGAACTAATTGAAGTCCAGGCTAATAAATTTTGTTTGAGTTTGCAGGTGTGGTATTGCTTGCGAACACATCTATGCTAAGAGTACTCTCTCACCTCTCCATCTTTATCTCTCCAGCATCTCTCTTCCTCATCCTTGGAGGCCATGCCCAGGTGCATCCTGGAAGAACAGTTTTGAGTTGTCTAGCCTCACACCAGTGTAGAGAAGTGATTGGCTTGTGAGGTAAGGCAACCATGGTCGAAAGCTCTTTCCCCAGGCAGATGTAATCAAACTGCTAAGTTTTCTTTTACTAACTGCATACATTGAACCTGAGCTAGTCACACAGTAGTGACCAACTGTTCCCACTATTTCCCATATGATTAACTTTTATCTTGTATAAGTGTTCTTGGACACCGTCCTTAGCTATCTGACACCTTCCTAAGCTATCTCACCTCTCCCCCCCCCTCCCTCCCTCCCTCCCTCCCTCCCACACACACACATCTAAATGGAGTAAATGATTGAAAAGTATTATGGCTTTCCCCAGTTAAAACAAACTGAAACCAATAATTCAAAATTGCTCTTTCCACACAACCTTTTAAGGTGAAGGGGAGGGACAGAAAATTTGTAAATTAATCTATGATCCTAATTAGTGAGGGGAGAGACAGAAAAATTTGTAAACTAATCTGTGATCCTCATTAGTGAGGGGGA
This sequence comes from Lycopodina hypogea, assembly GCA_963969325.1. Classification (NCBI taxonomy): domain Eukaryota; kingdom Metazoa; phylum Porifera; class Demospongiae; order Poecilosclerida; family Cladorhizidae; genus Lycopodina; species Lycopodina hypogea. The sequence continues at coordinate 3,507,004 of OZ017783.1, read as the reverse complement.
AGAGAGAGCAGGTGGGCTTTGGGGGAATCTACTTTAGAATGCACAAATACATTGGAGCACAATGAAAAGGTTTGCTGTACCAACGAGCAGTTCAATCAGCTGCAATTGGCAGAGCAAACTTCAGCTGCTATGCAAACATAGTTAAGTAGTTGAGGTGATTTCTCATAACAAGAAGGAAAAAAAATTCAAACTTCTTCAGTTAAAAAAAAAGAAAAAAAAGTAGTTACACATTGTTGTGGTAAATGATGTGGTAAGTTTGACTAGTGCTTGTGGATGGTTCAAAGGGCTAATATAGTTTATGGTTTCCATTCCAATCTGAGCACACAAACTCTTGGCAAGGACTACCTAAAAAGGTCAAACTTAAAATAAATTACAGGTCTACATTGAAACTTCATAATCAGATACCCAATCAGAATCTATTTTTCAAATCAACCAGGCAATCTCATATTCCAGCACATTAACGTAAATGACAGAAGTGTTAATTACAATGTTACATGCTGCCAGTATTAACAGAATGTTTCATGAAGCCAGCTACAAACTCTGTATCAGGTCAACAGTGCAGCCAATATGATTTGACATAGCAGGGTTTAATATAAAGTATTTCATTGAATCAATAAGCAGCAAAAACTATCTGAATCCCACTAATAAGTATTAATGCATGCACTGCAGCAACAACAGGACAATCAGGACTACACACTGGATAAGCTATACCAAAAAGTTTAATCCAGAAATGAGTTTCAGTAAAGTTTTTATGGATAATTGTTGGGTAAGAAAAACATTAAGAGAGTTCAGCAGGAGAGACTGTATGTTGCTTCAGCGAATTCCAGCAGCAACCGGTCCAGCCACGTCTGGTTGTTTGGCCATATGCCACGCCCCTCAAAGTAACCAAGGTGACCTCCATGATTAGTTTGAACAAACAGAGACTTGGGGTGAGTTTCTATATGTGAGCAGAAATATATAATGAAGTTTCCTTCACACATAATCACAAAAATTTAACTTTAAATTGCACCAAATTAACAATCGTACTTTTCTTCTCTGAATAATTAGTTATTAATGAATGTAATTGTCTTGCAAACAATGAAACACAAAGTAACATAATATTGCAATTTACAGACTAGGAATAAAGCCTAAATCGACATCATTCCCAAGTGACATAACATACAAATGGCTCAGGGTGGTATATGAACACTTGTCCCAGTCATTTCAAGGAAAAGATCATACAATTTGTGCTGGTGAAGATGTAACTACAAACAGAATGTAAATTATACTATTGCACTCATCACCCACATGCATGCCACACACTAACTAAAATCATTATTAACAAATAGTGACGTAGAAGCCACACTTACGAGCATGTTGCTTAGGGTACTCGTGACTCCTCACAAGGACACAGGGGTCGTCAAGTGCATTCACTGTCAGTAGTGGCAGGTCATCAATCCTGTTCATCAGGTCCACACACGACACCCAGCGGTACATCTCCTCCACAGAAGAAAACCCCAGCACCCTTCGTGTGTAGGCCTCATCCAGGTCGACCAGGGTAGTGGAGGATGCCACCATATCTTCATCGGGAACCTGACACTTGGACCTGTCCAGAGAACACCCGTTGGAATTGTATCCGTTGTGTGTGATCTCGGTCTCATATCCATTCCAGAATGTATTTGGTAGAGAAGCATCATCAGCACTGTCGTCATCTCGCAGCAGCTGTTCTGTGTCACTCCCTCTCCTGGAATATGCAGGCACGACTTCGTTTTCTTTGGGTGGGTCTGAAGTAAAACAAAATAAAACATTTCATTGCACCAAGCTATATTTAGAGTGGGCCAATATGTCCACAGATAAAAGCCAATCTTCATGGTTACATGCACGCACCAGTTATTAGATACAGGAACAAGTGCAGAGGCACAACACTAGTTGATGTATACATTATGCTGGTGTAATAATGGAATCAAACAAAATCTGCTCTACATTTGTGAACATTGCATAATATAAGACATAAATCTTCTCATTAGCTTCTAAGTGATTCCACTACTAATTATGTGTAATCATAACATTTTAAATCATATGTAACCAATACTAAGTTCCCATTAAGTTAATGTTATTGACTACACTGGCATAACCTTCTTTAACAACTTTCTTTATTTTTCTTGTTTGATTAGAATGTGCACATGTAATTAATAACCACACTAACCACACTAAGTAGTTTCTTTGTTTTCAGAAACATAAAGCAAGATAAATAGGTAGTTCTCAAAACACACACACACACACACACACACACACACACACACACACACACACACACACACACACACACACACACACACACACACACACACACACACACACACACAACTTACCATTCAATGTTGGAATAAGTTTGTCTGAATGGCGAAGGATGAGGTTCTTGTGTCGTCGTGAGATCTGTACACCGTAAAGGATCCTCAACTTCTTCCAATCTCTGACACGTGGCATGTGACTGTAAGATCAAAGTGGAAGGTATCAAAGGTTAATAATGGGACTAGGCAAGACATGGAATTGAAATGTTCTATGTTCCACACAGTGGAGTGGGAATGGAATAAAAATCTTTAGCGGCAGGCATGGGTATATAATTGATAGTAAGTACCTAAACTAATAGTGGAACTGAACTAAACATGACTTGTGCACTGTTGAAAGATTGTGCAAGTAACACTAAATGACCGTCATGATTTCATCATATGCTAAAACTTGAAGGGGTCTGACTACAGCACCACATATGAGAACACATTGTAGATTGAAATCTACAGTTTGACGATGCAACTCAACAAAAGTATATACTGAACCAACATCACACAGAGTTGATAAAGGATGAAGTCAGTCGACAAAAGATATATGGGGACACTTACTAGATCCATATCCTAATCTGGATCAACATCACATCACACTGGGAGATAATAAGAGGTGCATGATTACATCACATACTACCTACCACACCTACTTACGGTATCAGTGAAGCACCCTCACCATAGAAAATGTATCGGGATTCATGACTGGAAATGATGTTTTTGAGAACAGCAACTGCAAAATAGCTCCTGCTCTTACCATACTATAGGAATAGAAACTTTATGAAATTTCGAGTGTGCTGATACCAAATTCCAGATTATTCCGAGCTATGGTTGTGGATAAAATGGTGCGTGAAAGTGACAGAAAGGTTAGTTAAGAACTGGCCAGAGAGTTTGCTGATAGTTCTCAGAATTCAAAGGCAGACGGCAGTAGAGGTCAGCATCAGATGGTTGCTAGGGTTAATAGTGGCCAATAAGAAGCTGCAATACTCCTTAGAACCCTGTCAGGTGGCACTTGTGACAATCCAGAAATTCCTGGAAATGAGGTGCTGCCTAACAAAATGTTTAGAGAAGAATTAGCAGCTATTTCTGCGTGACACTGTCTCCGGCAACTGTGTGACACTCACCGCTACTGTGTCAACCAATGACTTCCTAGAACCAGTGGGCAGGCTCCTGGCAATGTTGCGACTAATCTTCCCACACGTTCACGCTGGGTTTTATCTATAACCACAGCTCTGTTGGAAATTTTATAAAGTTTCTATTCCTGTAGTATGGTGAATGTAAGAGCTATTTTGCAATTGCAGTTCTTAAAATATCAGTGCAGGTCATGAATGCTAATACATTTCCTATGGTGCTGGAGGTTCACTGATACCATAAGTAGGCGTGGCAGGTTGTATGTGACATAATCATGCAAGCCCCCTATTGTCTGGGGTGTTCAAGTGATAATATATTCACGATTAAGTTTGCTCTATCCCTCTCCACTGCTGCCCTCTCACTGACTGGTGGGCTCTAATTAAGACTCACATGGAAGGGTCGTACCCCTGACAGAGGGAGGCTGCACAGAGGAACTTCCTTCTCCTCTCCTCGCTCTCCCCGAGGAAACGGATAAGAATGCACGCCCCAAGGCTGAAACCACATCCGACCAGTTTATCGTCAGGAAATCGCCTGCATACATCCTTAAACACCAGCGAGAGGTCGCCAGTTCCACCTGAACCAAGGAAATGACAATCATAAAAGGAGTGTTAATTGTACATGTGTCGGTAGGCATTGTGTTGGTTGAAGAAGACAGTGCAAACCTCAAATAAAGTAATTGTGGTTAACTCCTCACACAGTTTGACTTGGATCTCTTTCATAGTTTGACACGTGTGTGTGTGTGTGTGTGTGTGTGTGTGTGTGTGTGTGTGTGTGTGTGTGTGTGTGTGTGTGTGTGTGTGTGTGTGTTCAGTCTATGTACACATCTGGTAGCATTTGCCTGTCAAACAGACAAAATATACACATAAGAGAGAACAGAGGAAATAGTTGTCAAGATCAGTGATCAGCATCAGCTTCACTTGTCAGTGGTGATATTTGTTTGGTGGTTTTGAAATGTATCCTTACATACGTAGAAGGATCATGGCCTGCTTTACCACATGGAGGATTGGTAAAGGGTTGTCAGAATGTACACACTTCATAGTTCTATTGAAGAGTAAACACAAGAGAAACAAATAATAAGATGTGTTCTCCCATCACAGGTGAGGGGAACAAGTCAGAATTCCACACAAACTGATGCATACTCAAACGTGTCAACACCGTAAGATTTTAACTTACCGTAAGTGTATATTCGTTGAGCAGTTAGCTTCTCTGACTTGAGAACTCCTAGATGGTTGAAGACAATCACACGAAAACCAGACCTTCTGGCGTAGCCGGTGAAGCTTTGGATGTAGTCAGTCTCACTGCTGTTGTTGATTCCTAATTAAAAGACCATAAGAAACCTTTAAACTACTATTTTTTAAGACACATAACTACAAAAAAAAAAACACCAACAAAACAATCATATGAAAACAGCCATCCCGCTGGTTTGATTGTTGTTTTAATTATTATTTTTTAGGTGCTTACGTATGTGAAAATGTGCCAAGTGATAAAGAAAATTAATTCAAATACTTAATCTGATAAAGATAGTCAATCAATGCCAAGTAGTATTCCTAACAAGGAAAGATTTGATAGCATTATGAATATGTTGATTCCAACCTATCTGTGAACCTCATCTACCCATCTGTGAATTGACCTAATCAATACATATATACTTCAACAATGGGTCAGAAGCCACTTGTAAACCCGACCCTTCTGTGAACTGACTTGACCAATCTGTATGTATCTAGTCCCAGAATAGGCCACCCACCATCTGCAGATAGACTGCCTGCTTGATGATGGGACAGGACACAGATGTGCGTGTGTAACTGAGGAACCAGTTTGCTTTTCCATTATGCTTACAAATTGAAAACACTCAAATCACATATACAGTATTGCTATAAAAAAAGGGGGGGGGGGGATAGTCACCCTAGAAGCAATGACACGCTCATACCAATGGCATGGTTATAGTTGGGAAGAATGGCCAGGAGCTATGGAAGATGTCAAGGAGTACACACAGGGAGCGCACTTATTGAAACAATTATGAAATGTAAGGGAAATGAGGGATTAGAGTAACATAGGGAAGTGATTTAGGGATTCTGAAATATAGGGAGGAGATCGATTAGGATCTATAACTGGTTCAATTTCTGTTCTCTCTCTCTTTCTCTCTTTCTCTCTCTCTCTCTCTCTCTATATATATATGCGGACTGTCTCTCTCATAAAATTAAAGTAAATGTTGGCACTATGAACTTTCTTAGTCTGTGGGAATCAAGTGTGAAGAGCGGCCAAACAAGAGACTGATATCGACTATAACAATAAGTTATCCAGCCTTGCAGAAGTTGAAGAGAGCCTGCATTAATTTGGTGTTATTTTACTAATTATATATTCTGATTGACATTGTCTGATAGAAGGTTTGGAGGGAATGAGTATGGAGTCACTAATAGATCATGTGACAATAAATGTATACATACTCTCAAGAGAAGACAGCGCAGGGTAGAGTGTTATCTAATATTGTGGGTGTGCTTTATTTCCCCCTCGCGTCTCAACCAAGAAGTTCATAATTATTTTAACACTAAACTCAATATTGGATACAAGCTATGAAACATTTGAATAACTGATATAATGGAGCCAGCCACTTTGTCCATAGCAAGGAGGGGATCATTTCTTGGAGGAAAAGTTATCTGAATGTTGACCTAGGTGCCTGTGCAAAGTACATTTGTGGTAAAGTACCAGTGATCACAAGGTCAGCTGTTAACAGTGTATTAGTTCTGGAGGCAGAGGTGTGGGGGTTGAAGGCACAGGAAGAGCTTACAGGATCAACAGAAATCTCTACATGCCATTCCTGTGAGATGTTTTCAGCAATTTGTTTGCCTACATATCTATATTCTATTGCCCCACACAATGTGTCAATAGCAACTGAAGAATTAGTCTCAAGCAGCCATCACCACATTGCGTACATACTAAGCTCTCTCTCTCTCTGTGGTGTAACTTGCAGCTCGGGTTGAAGCAAGACAAAATATATAACCTCTGTTCAACAAAAAGTAGGCACATTGTCAGATTTCTTTTTTAAAATTTTTAATCTTGATTAGCTCCCAGGTATAACCTTTGGTGGCATTTTGAATGAGAAAGAGAAGCCTTACAACTATTCAACTGCTCCTGATACAAAAAGTGACTAATGCAGAACAATAGTGCTATACAGCCATTATATTCATGGAAGGGGTCAACCCATTCTCTGGTCAATAGAATAGTAGCTGTAATTTCAAATCAGAGTGGCATTGTATGTACTTCAGGAAACACATGTAAGCACAAATGCATACCTAACTGGAAACCCTGCATGCATTAAAAGGTTTCTACATAACCACTTCTTGTTCAATCATATCTATTCAGATAAAACATCTCATTTTCATAGATAATTTGTCCAGAACAAACAGAACATCATCTTCACAACAAACACAGGTTTGAAGAGGGCACTCATGTACCAGCACACCTCACCTATCTGAACGCCCACCAGGGCAGCAAGCAGCTGGGTGGGCTAGCTCCAGCTGGTGATGAAAATATGTCACACTTTCTTTACTCTCATGCTGAAGACTTGATCAGTGCTAGTGACAGCAAGAGAGTCACATTGAAGGTGTGAGCCCAAGGAGAGGTGCTACAAGTCCTCTGGGACAAATGCCTCTGGAGTAGGAGCTAGTCCATACCCCAAACTTCCACCATGACCCAAACTTCCACCATGACCACATACAGAAGACACTAAAGTCAACTCGCTTTGACTTTGCTGGTGGAAAAATCGCTACAAAAGTTTTAATATTTATTCATTTCTTATGTTTCAGATAGCATCCAAATCTACTGGTAAGTGATGTTTCCCCCCCCCCCCCCCTATGTTACTATTGAAACTCTGCGAAGAAGGAATCACGATTTAGCTTTATAGTTTATAAGGGAAGTTGGACTATCGTCCCTTGCCTACTGGAGGGAAGCAGAAACTCTGAGAAGTACTAATGTCAGACAATTAGCTTCTTGTGGCAAAGAATCAACACAAAAGTTATTTAGATAGATAACAATTAATAGTTTAACTGTGGCAAAGAATCAATTTTGTTGGAGCTGGCATGGCACACCTGAGAGCACAGTAAAAAATTTTGATGTTGAATTCTGGAGTAAGATTGTGTTCATTGCATTGAAGAGAACTATGGAAGATGGAGGAGAAGTGTGCTATAAAACTGCTGGGGTAACATTGCTACTGGATTGAAGATTGCTTGTGATGTGAAACTGCTGGAGTAATATGTTCATTGCATTGAAGAGAACTGTGGAACATAGGGAAGGGGAAGGGGGCATTGTGATATAGAACTGCTGAGGAATCCTCCATTGTGTTGAAGATTGCTGAGATGGTTGGAGAACATTGTCATGGAATTTCTTGGGAAAAGTGTGCAATGCATTAAAATTGCTGAGAAGGTTGGGTGTGTCATGATGTAGAACTGCCAGAAATGCTAAGCAATATATTATGTATACTGTTCAAAGATGGCTGAGGTGGATGGTGCAAAAGTATTTGGCATGAGGAATTGGGAATATTGAGAAAGTTAGGGTCCATGTTTTCTATTGTATTTGTCAAGTTGTGTTGAGAGTTTGTGGTTGTATTTGGTTCTGTTGTTACCTTCACTTTGTTGTGATGATTGTAGTGCCATGTCAATTAAATGTCTGTCGGCATCCTCATCTTCATTATGTTCAATAATTATTTCACCTACCATATCTTCTAGTCTGCCCTTGCCAAAAATAGTGATTTTTAATATCCACCATGTGCCTACAAAACTCCCCCCAACATTTTTCAATTATATATGAATGTTTACTGCCTTTGTTGCAAGACAATTCAATAATACGAAGAAGTTCCCACACACAGAACCGGACTCCATTAAATATTCCATCTGTCTTTACCTTCTCCAAAACAACTGTTGCCATGGGATTAGAGCAAGTGCCTTGGATATAGAAAAGTCCTCATTTCAGGGGTTGAATAACACACACGTGTTGCCATGGGAATAGAGCAAGTGTCTTGAATATAGAAAAGTCCTCCCTTCAGGGGTTGAATAACACACGTGTTGCCATGGGAATAGATCAAGTGACTTGAATATAGAAAAGTTCTCCTTTCAGGGGTTGAATAACACATGTGTTGCAATGGGACTAGAGCAAGTGTCTTGAATATAGAAAAGTCCTCCTTTCAGGGGTTGAATAACACACACGTGTTGCAATGGGAATAGAGCAAGTGTCTTGAATATAGAAAAGTCCTCATTTCAGGGGTTGCATAACACACACACACATGCGTTGCCATGGGAATAAAGAAAGTGACTTGAATATACAGAACATCTTCAGGGTGTCCTAAATGAGGGATTCTACTGCCAACACATGCATTGGAATAAGTACTAATAAAATATAACCTAAAATACAAGTACAGTTGTTATTACCACTTTCACAGCATCTACTCCCTTGTGGTGGTAGATGTTATCACTGGGAGCAGCAGAATTGAACCAATGAAAACCTATATATATATATATATATATATATATATATATATATATATATATATATATATATATATATATATATATATATATATATGACTCATTCCAGCTCGTGCAATTGGATTCCATTTGGGTAGTAGAACATGTGCATCTTTTGCAAGCTCTTCCTCGATATGTGTGCCTAGGTCATAACAAGACCTGCAAAAATGGCCAAGTGTCCAGTGTTAGCCTCTGGCAGACTATGAGAGACCTGCTCACACAGCTCAATCAAAGATGAGGCCTAAGCCAACAACTAAAAAAGAGGAAAGGATGGCACAGATACACTCTGCATAAATAGATGACACTATAAATTACATTCCAATGCTCATGCATACCTTTTTCATTCATATTTATCTCCTTCAAAGGTGAGGAAATTCGTCCATCTTGCAAGGGAAAAGACACATCATCATGGTTGCCAGTGCTTCTACTAAAAGGAAAAAAACAAAACAACCCTTTTCTAGCACAGAGCAGTTTAGATATAGTTGTAATCCATCAAGTATCCCATCTGATCAGAGATTTGGTTCAGCCTTCTCAACTGACCATGCAATGATGTGCCATATGGGAGAGTTTACACCCAGTAACAGACCAGGAACCACTACAACTCCATATAAAAGACATGAAAATACTTAATAAAAAGAAAGCTTATTGCCAACAAGAAATTGCTGTTTACAGCAGCTATTTGACTTTTCAATGCTTGGCTCTTTGGCTGTTTGTCGGGAAAGCTTCAAAATATTTTATCCCCCAAAAAAATTAATCTCGGTCACTTCCAGCTGGTACTGGTCGATCCATTTGTAAACCTCTCACTTCCAGTGGCAGAGTCAAAGCAAATGGACTTAGGTGGTGGTGAAGTAGAAATAGGCTGATATCAACTAGCCCTGCAGGCATACTCAACAATGAGTCTGACCACATTCTATGATGAAGTGAGTCCTTATCTCCAGCCTAAATCCAGACAGTAGTAGCAGTGCCAACCTTTATCAATGGGTGGTATGCAGACAACTTCCTTGTAAAAATCACATATTTGGCTTTGTTTCAGCATAGTAAGAAAAGTTCACTATGTGTAATGCAATAAACTGGGGGAGAGGAGTAGTCAATCCCTGCTTGAATCAGGAGAACTAACCATGATATAATCAGTACTGGAGTCCTTGACCCTTCCACTGGTTCCCAAAATGAAATACACACTAAATACTGTGGAGCAGCTGACCTATACCAGCTGTCCTGCCCTCACTGCTGTGCAGCCCAAACAATCTTGTTATTTATTGTGGTTTGTATCCAAAATCAACAAAGATATTTGGGGGTGTATATATGAACATCTGTTTATTGGAGTCTCTCCTATACCCCCATTGGTAGATCTCTACTACATCATTGACCTGACAGTTTCAGCCATTTCAGAAATTATAAATACAGCTGCTGCTATGCACTGGCTTCTACTGCAGTGTCCTTTGTGCAACAACAAAAAATGCTGGGGGGAGGGAAAAAAAGCTCAGGGTACACGCCCCAGGTACACTGCTGTTAAATACACTTTGTAGTTGTCAAAGACTCAGGGAGGAAAACTGCTGTACAATAGCTCCCCCACAATACATACCATGCTCCTAAATTCCTAACGTTGGAATTTGTAGCTAAGTCAAGCCCCCCCCTCTTCCACACACACGCTCACACACAGATGCAGCACATGTGAAAGTGACACCAAGGCATAAAAGAAGTACATATACACGCTCAGTGTGCTAAACAAATAACTCACAGCTCCAGGAATCAACCTTGCTACATATCACTTGGTATTAACCAAATTACTGTAGCAGTCACTCAGGTTCTCTCTATATCTTCCTACTGATTTTTCCTCTCAAGCTGAGAAGCCATTCCTGAATGCTATAAAAGGCTTAATTGCCTCCTCCCCCCACATTCTCTCTGTGCCTTTGTCACACTCCCCCTGAGTTACTTCTGTGCTTACCTTGAGACTGAAAGCTCAAGTCAAAGTGATGCAATCAAATGGCATATGTCCACCATCCATACCTAATCAGCTCATCACTTATGAACAGGTGTCTGATTTGCGTGGTCTACCAAATGTAAGGAGTTAAATTGTAGGCCCAACATTCAAATGACCAATATCTGTCACTGGTATCAGGGTTGGATTGTCCTGAAGAATTGGGTTTCTTCTGGGATAGTGGAAGAAACCCGGAAGATAGGTATTTTGTCCAGTTTCTTTCACTTTTTAAAAAACAAATACAGGAAACCTGGACTAAAGCCGGAAGAAACATGGGGAAAAAAGTATAATACAAATTTTCAGTTGTATAAATGTCTGGTGGAAGAAACTATGGCTCATGATTATCTACTAGAATAGATACGTAGATGATACCATATATGGTGGGAATAAAGACTTATACATTAATATGTGATGGGAGACACATTGATGGAAGATATACAAAATATTTTGTGGAAGAAACACTATCACATAATATCATAGGCTGAGGAGCTGGGGGAGCTGGTTCTGTAGCATGCTGTTTACAAGAGCCCTGGCCAGGACTGGACTGCTGCAGAGTAGGAATAGACCCCTGTGGACCACTTTAACACTTCTCATGGTGTGTCTTCACTCTGCATGCCTTCACACTTAGGATGCAATGACACTTATTACACTGTGCTGAAGTCATATTGCGATATTCAACTGGAAAAAAAGTGTTCCCACATGGGACCTTTGGATCCATTGATTACCACAGTATAATTACTACCAAAATAACAGCCACTAAGGATTTTGAACAAGACTGAGGATGTAGAATTCTGCATGGGCTTTTATTGGGATGTACAGAAAGCTACTGGAGGTATGACAATAATATCTTTTATGGTGGAGGATAAAAGGAGAACAAGTTTAAATTGTAATGTTGGGAAGTATGAAGATCCCCTATAGGTGCAAAAGTCAGCCTCTTATGATGTGGAAGGTTAAAAAAAAAAGAAAGAGTTTTGGGTGTTAGCGTTTGATGTACCCTCAACCCCACCCACCACATATGGTGCCTACAAAACTAGTTTGTTTATATTCTTGATGCCTATCAGACTGCTACTGCTTTACATTGGTTTAGACAGTGTTTAGATTCATTCCAAGCAAGTAAAAACTAATTCTATATACATAGGGATTATCTTCCATTTCTTCAACTAATAGAAGAAATTATTTCTTTTAGGAAGGTTATTTTCCATGGTTTTTTTCCATGGTTTCCGGGGGTTTTTTCCACCAGGTGGAGGTGGTGGCTGTACAAGTATTCCTTTGAAAAATATCCACAAATAACATAAATAATATATAAACACAACCACAATTTTTAAAAATGTCAAAATTTTCACATTTATGGTTTCGACATTATGACGAATACAGATTGAACCCTGCAACCTTAGAGGTGTGTGTGTTTATCATAACAGTTGTTTAGTGACCATTGATTTTAAATAAATAAAAATTTTGAACTTTGGTCCAATGGTAAAAACATTCTTTCTCCACAAATTTTCTTCCAAGAATTGAATACACATGCAGATTTAAGTTGTTTATACAACACAAATTTGTAGTCAACAATTTACCACCAAAAAAAAAACAACACCTCACTATGAACACAGGCCCAATGATTGCTACTAACATCACACCCACTTATGCTACAACACTGTAATGACCTTTTACAAATAGGCTATGTAGTCATTTGTGATTCTCAATGCACTAATTATCAACATGATAGGATAAGAGCTTAGATATAGCATCATAAACTAACTGGTCCACTATCCGACATTTGCTTCATAGAGTTCTTATATTGGCCATGGAGACGAGAAAAGAGTTTAGTCAAGGGATTGCCAGTTTTGTGGTTTCTCCAAAGGTAAGAAGGGATTGGCTCAACATATATGAGGTTAGGACATATGATTGTGGGGCTCCATGGAAGGTGGGACAGTATCTGGTAACCTGCCTCTAACCAGCTGTTCAATGAACACCTGTAACCCAACTAATGAAGTATATTCTGCTCAGGAAGGATCTATGCAGTGATTGGAACAGTGTTTCTTAGGAAGAACCTATTCAGTGACTGGAACTGTGTTTCAAAACAAAAACAAATGACTATTGCCTGGAAAGCTTATCCTGTTACTAATTTTACTTCTGACTAAACTGCACAGTTCCACTCATTAAATATCTTAAGCAACCTACTAAATAAACGAATTTATGAGACTTCCCCTACAATTAAGTGTAACTATTGATGAATATATATACATACATACATACATACATACATACATACATACATACATAGGTAAAAATATACATGTCTTGTATATTGAGTCATAATGGATATGTACATGTGCACGCACAGAATAGCATTACAAATAGACATTGCTCTTCTTAATTTAAATATTGCCTCTGGACATATACCAGCTTACCTGGAACCACAAAGAAGGTGTAAAGACTCACACTTTGACCACACCTCTGCTCATCCTGTGAGAAATCAGGCTCAAACACGTCGTAGTAAATGGTGGATCCATCCGCAGCGACCACACAGAACCTTTCACCCTCAACTTGGTCACGTGTAACGCCTGCACCAAAAACCACAGTCTGCACATGCCCACTGCTGCCCCAGAGAAACACAGGGCGGTAGCTATATAGTCACCACAGTCATCCACAGGTGCATATGTGGAAAAAGAAAGGCAATGATTATACCAAACAATATAACGCAAGCATGCAGGTTTCTTATATTGCTACCCTCCCCCAACACACAAGTTTAATACAATTCCTTCATCTCCCCTTTTGTTTAGAGAGGAAGCAAACAAGTGTTTCCCCCAAAATTGAATAAATACTCATTTCATTTTATGATCCTGCTGATTTTATGAAGACAAGTTAAAGCTGAGATTTGGCTTATTAAAAAAAATTAAAAACGGTAATCTTGCAGAATAGCACTCCAGGCTCCGGGTTGGCACTGGTAAAAACTCAAAAATGCAGGAACTATGGAACGCCCATGCTCAGTACTATTCAGCTCAGTACTATGAGGGGGGGGGCTAGGTCTATTTTATAAGAAGAGTGTTTATTTAAATATAGACCTAGCCAACACAAAGGGTACACTAGCAGTGCTTAAATAATAAGCTAGCCCAGTCCATTTCGGTTAGCATTTAATTTGGTGTGGATGTCAGTAACTCCTGCGCTTTTGAGTGTCTTTTTATGGTGGCGACCCAGAGTCCAGAGCGCTATTCACAAGATTACCTTAAAGACTCTATATTTTGTTGTAGCATTCGAAAATCTATATGGCAACGCCACAGATAGTCGTTAGACACTGGACCCAATCATAACTTTTACCAAAGTCCCATCCTTGGCTCTCAACTCAGCCGAAGCATAAAATCACCTTCATAAAACTATCAATTGCAAGACATTTAAAGGGGGGAAACACAACATTATATTAACAAAATTATCCATGAAAAGTCATGCTAAAACTTCTATATCTATCAAAAATATTTGGTCTTTGCTGGCTCTTAAACTTTATCCAAAGATATATCTTCAACGCTTGTACACACTATTCTAATTTTTTTTAATTTTTTTTTTTTTTTTTTTTTAATAAAAACAAAAAATAAAATAAAAAAATAAGAAAAAAAGAAAGAAAAAGTTTTATCCTAAATAATAGACTCAATCATTTCATTTTCAGGGTAGTTCCTACATACTTCAAGAGACAAGACAAATTAACCCATGACCTTAAAACTTACCCATCACGTAGAGTGGTACACTTCGCCACCACTCGCTCCATGAACTCCGATCCAGCCTGATAGTAAATATTGGGGGTGGAAATATCCCTGGACTTTAACAACTTTGTGAAAGCCACATAGAGAGAACACAGTCCCACAAAGGTGCAGACCAGTGGGTACCTAACCGAGCTTTCTTCAACTTCCATGACTTCCCAGCTGAAGATTGAACCGCAATCCCTTTTTCTTCATTCACATCAGTTCAACACGCCCTTTAAAATGGAAGAAAATACCAACAAAAAAATAATTTTTTTAAATAGGCCCACACCCTCTTTACTGTAAATACTTTTAGACCAGACGTGGGAATGTTAGGTCACGTGCAAAAATGTTCACGCTCCCTCTTCTACGGATATCTATGACAGCGGTGACACAATGGAGTCTCGCTGGCCTCCCTTTACCCTCTGTACCACACGCAGCTCACCCGCGGTTTAGACTGGTTCTGGCTTGTACTTGGTTAAGATGCTAGCAATTTATGCTCGGTCGCCTCAGCTCGAAACTGGTAGGCAGGAGTGTAAGCAGGACTGTACGCAGGAATTCGAATTCTAGCACGGAGGTGCTGAAAGCATTTCTGGTCTGCTGCCCTAGATGCATATTTTGATGTGAGGGTTTTTCACCCTAATGCACCAAGCAACAATTCAGGAATCACCTCAGCAACCACCTCAGCAACGTATAGGAAACATGAGAATATTAAGAAACGGGCATATGGCCAACGTGTTTGGGATGTTAAACATGGGGTTTTTACTCCTAGTGTTTTCCACCACTGGGGGAATGGGTCATGAAGCCACCACATTCTATAAAAGGCTTGCAGATCTGCTCACTTCCAAGCTGACAGAGGTCCTATTCCATTGTTATCAGTTGGCTGAGATGCAAACTTTCCTTTGCTTCCATCAGGGCATCCATCATGTGCATCTGTGGCACTAGATCATCAAAGAATAAGCCCTTAAGTGATGCAGATTCAGATATCACCTTAGCAACAACAGAAGGAGGCATACCAAGAGATTAATATTATTCCTCCTTGACATTATTTCTCCTCTTTCCTTATTTATTGTATTTATCATTCAAAGTTGTTTTTTTTATTGTGATGGAATGAAAGGAGAGATTAGGAACTGGAATATCTCTAAATTTAAAGGCTTATAGCTAGCTATATGGTTTATTAACTTATCACATGCAGCTGTGTCGTTCACAATGGAGTTGAGTTTCTTCCAGATTGATAGCTATAGTATCTGATACAGCTTGGTGTAATGTTGATAGATGTTGGTCTGTTAAATGACCAGGAGAAACTCCTGACCTTACCACTGCTACTTTGTGGTACTCTTTTAGCAGTATGTTTTTCCAGTATGTTTTTCCAGTAAACCCAGATGTTATACAATCACACTTGGGTCTGACCATGAATGATAGAGGAAAGGGATCCATGGAAGACATCCCACCATTCTGTTGCTTTTCTGTATTTTAGCCGAGGATACTGATGCAACCAGATGATGTTGAAATGAATGTCATTTTGCATATTTTGGGAATTTGAATCCAGCTATAATGGTCACTGCAATAATGGCTTTTATGTTAGCAGCTTTGATGTTAGCAGGGATGGTGGCTGTGATGATGACTTGGGTGGATTTGGTGGCTTCAGATAGTGGCTGGATCTTCTTAAAGAATTTTTGTAGCATGCCATGCTGGACAGCTGCAAGAACTGTGACTTTTGGCACGCTATGTATTTATGGTGAAATGTTCATAGTTTTGATTAGAGTTACTTTTAATTTATTCTTTAAAGGATTATTACCAAATATTTATTATTTCTACTTAATGCAATTCCTTTTTTACATTATGGGGACTTTGTTTACTTTTGAAACAAGAAGAAGTTAATAATTGAAGGGTGTGCTGATGCACCCTGAGCTACACCCCTGAATGGAATGATGCCTTTTTTTTCTTTCTTTCTTTTCTTTTCATGTGTGTTCATTTGATGTAGACAGGACATGCCTGTGCTGACATGAGCTTCACTGATTGTGCCTCAGCTTTCTAGTTGAGGAGTCCAGCATGATCTGTTCCTCATAGGTCAAACACTCTGTAGTAGCAGTAGGGTTTGATTGTGAATTAACTAGATCTCCCTCTTTTTTTTCCTTTTGCATTTTTGATTATTTGTTGCTATCACTCTTCTTTAGTTTATCCACATTTGGTTTGGTTTAGTTTGGTTTGGTTTTGTTTAAAGGCTAAACTGGTAAGACAGGTGGATCCATTCAAGAATTATTTATGGACTGTTCTTGTTAATAAAGAGAAGGAAATGAATTTGAAAATATCAAGAGAAGCTTAGGTTGAGTTAAAACCATCAGTTGTCCATAACACCACTGAATAGCAATGCTGAATAATATGCAAAATGTCGACGCACATAGTATAATTACAAATTTATAATTTTTTATGCTTTGGGTTGCTCAAATGGACCAAATCCTTGCTTTGTTCTCATTTAGATTTCGTAGACAATGTCAACCCTAATCTATTTGATTAGAAATATGTATATGTATTCACCAACCATACACTTATGCAATATACATTATGCCCGGAGCTAATATTAAAATCATTTTTTAGGCTAGCCATTAAACTTGCTTCGCTTGTCACCTGAGTATCAAACTCATTTTACTAAACTCAAAATTGTATGTATGTGCTAACCTATGTGGCTCAAGTACTGTCAAACTCTTAAGCCTGAAACTTAATTTACATTTATCTATGTTGACCAGGAAAGTAACTTGGGCAATATTAAAATCCAAGTGTGGTATTTTGGGGGTTTCAGTATGCAAAGAAGGGAGATTGAGTGGGTTTGGTGAGCATACCTGACCCAAACAGGTCAGAATTACACTAAATTCAAAATATCTCCATTAAAATTTCCTTTAGCAAATTTTAAGAGCAAGGACATTAACCTTGTCATGACACTTATCCTCACGACAAATTTTATCTACTTTTGACCTCAAGAAGTAACCATTTAATATTCAAATACATTAAGTGTTACCAAGGGAGAGACTGACTGAATGATGGAGGGACAAACATTCCTTTTTATATAGATTTATTGATGTGCTTACCCATGTGCCTAATGTACTGCCAAACCTTTAGACCTGGAGACAACTTGGCAATGTTAAAATCAGAATAACACTAAATGCTAATTATCTCTGTAGAAATTATTTTTATCAAAATTCGAAGGGAGTGGGCATTAACCTTGTCACTACACTTGCCCTCACAAAATTTCATATACCTTCCACCTTTCAATTTTCATAGCTCAATTAAAAAATAAAAAAAATTGTTTTCAGAAACAGGAAATCACAGCTGTCCTGCTACTGTGAGTGTGTGGAGAGGGTGGGGGGCAGGGTGGGAAGAGAGAGAGACCAATCTGTTTAGGAGTGGACAACCCCTACTGCTATCCAAAAGCTGAGCTAAGACAACTCCACCTGAATTTTTTCTTCCTAATTTTGTTTATATGTTGTTTCCTAATTAAACAAAAAAATATATATTAAGAAAAGGGCAACTATATTTTATAATTACACCAGATATGTATGCTAAATTGGCAAAGTAGAGAACTTAGGAGCAAACCAGTTTAAAAGCTGTATGACCTCACTTTGCTAAACCCACAAAATTGTATGTGTGTACCTACCTATGTGGCTAATGCACTGACAAACCCTTGAACATAGAGACCTCACACTTAGCTTGCATACCCAACTTGTTCAGGGCAGTAACTTGAGCAATGTTAAAAGTCCATGATGGGATGTGGAGCCTCCAGAACATAGTGACCTCAATATTTCTTGCCATTTTGCAATTTATAGACCATTCAGCCCAAATGAGTTTGAATTGAAATTAAAAACAAGAACTAGAAGCCATCAAGGTATGGATCCCCATAAGCAGGTATTGCTGTTGTACAGGGTTTATTTTGGCTGACCTTATTTAGGGTATTTTAGTGTGGCTAGTCTTTTACATAGTGTGGTTTGTAGGGTTAGCCTGGGTACAACCATTGCAATAATTAATTAGGAACGTGGGAGGTACCTTCTAAATAATAAAATTTGGATTGCTAATGTATTTTTATTTATCTTTAAATTTCACATTCCTACTAAGTTATTACAATTGTTGGAATAGTACACTTAACCTACAAACCCAAGTATGTAAAAACTCAGTCAATCTAAAATATCCTAAATGAGGTCAGCAAACTATAAAACAATGAACCCTGTACATCAACAGCTAGATTAGTATTGTACACATCTGCTTGTGGGGTTTTATACTTGGGTGGCTTCTAGTTCTTAATTTCAATTTAAACTCATTTTGGCTGAATGATCTATAACTGGAATAAAGGCAAGAAATATTGCAGAAATAATCTACAACTTTTTTCCAAGTGGTTTCTCTTTCATTCAATCATTTCTAGTTAGAAGTTACCCTTCTTGAGTCCAAAACCATCCAGGCTAGATATTGGGACATGATAGAGCCTTTTGATGGTGTCATCATCCAGGACCTGCAGACCACAGATGCCATTTGGTGGCAAGTATTGGCATTTTAGTATAATGTGGTCTGCAGTTACCCCAGCCATATTCACAGACCAATGAAGGGGCCATTCCTTATTTGTGCACCAGTTTGAAGATAGTGTAGCCAGGTCCACCTGATTTTGGCAGAGCCAATCCCAGGGGACAAGGTGGATGACATCAGGGGGGAAGGAGCAAAGTCTGGAGGCACTGTTTCGCCATGATTTGGGTGTGTATACTTATCACTGGACAGGTGCACAGTACTCTGCTGTTGAGTATACAAGGGCCAAGGCAGCTGTTTGAAGAACACTTATATCCTGTAAGCTGCCTCATACTGGTTGCACATGAAGTTAGTTTTCCACACAGTGACTAAAAGTGCCTGTTTTAATATGTAATCAACCTGTCCAGTATGTAACAGTATCACAACCAGGTATGTTGGTATCTGGGTGGCAAAGGACAGGCTTTCTCACCAAGTGTGACATTGAGCTGACAACCTTCCTCCCTGTTGTTCAGATGAAAGCCTACAAACACTGTTTTGACCAACTGAGCTTCAGCTGCCAAGTCTGAAGGTACGATACTAATGTCACTAGGTCTTGGCTAAGAGCCACTTGGAAGGCCTGCCAGTCTCCAGCAGAATGCATAAATGCAAGATCATCTGCATATGCATAGTTTTTTTAGACTAATGTCAGCAGGTCCTAGGTGTAGATGTTGTATAGAAGGGGAGCAAGACTGATCTCTGTGGAATGCCGTTTTTGAGACGTGGTAACCTGCTTAGAGTTTCTCTCCCCCAATGGTGACAATGAAGCTGTGGATTGTGACAAGCTCCATGGTAATTTTGACCATGTGATTGTCTGGCAGCAAACACTGAAGCTTGCAGGTGAGGCAGAATTGCCATATGGTATCATAGGCTGCTGTGAGTCAACAAAGTGACTAGATCTAAGGTTGATCTCCCATGTTGGAAACCAGCTTGCTCCCTAGGGAGAATCAGTCAATGGTGGACTTGACACAGGCATAGATAAGATGCTAGAGGATCTTGAAGTGGAAGTACAGCAAAGAGATTGGTTGAGCTCTTTGGATCCCATTGGGGCATATTTGGTTTATCTAGTGCTCTTCTCCTAATCTTGGGGATTTTGAGACTGTGCAAGCAGGAAAAGAGTAATTTACACTACCAGGATTTCATTTCAGAGCCAGCATGGAGTATTATTTCTGGGCAGATGAAATTTAGGCCAGTGGCTATCCCAGGCTTCATGTGTTGGAGGGCAGATGTGAGCTCTTCTACAGTGAAATCACCAGAGAAACTCTGACCACCTGGTGTTAAGACCCTCCAGAGATCGGACACCTTTGAGGCCATGAGTAGAGCAGATTCACAGTCTCTCACATGAAAGATCCTGTTTCTCACAACTTGTGATGCAATGGAATTTGTTGAAACAGGATATCTGTAGGAGGTATGTCTCGACCTACCTGTCAGCCTGTTGAGGGTACTCTATGCTAAGCAGCAGAGTGTGAGAAGTCAATGGAATAGATGGCTTCATTGCATTGTTCATGCCTTCACTTGTCAAGATGAGACAGCAGTGATGTGGCAGCATTGCTAGACCTTTTCCCATTGGGGGTGTCCAGAAAGGCATAATAAAGACTCTCACACTCCTTATCCGAACACAGTATATAGTAGTTTCTGTGATCTGTGGGATGGATCTTTTGGCCACTTTGATGAGGGCACTGCAGAAGTTGTGATAAACCTCCTTAACATTGGTGGTGCCAGAAAATATTTAGCTCTGGGTAGCTTCATTGGTGAGGAGGCTATACTGATTCCAGTCAGCCTTGCAGAAATTCCATCGCTTCACCAGCTCGGTACTGGGACCATGAGTTTTGCAGCAGTGATGAATGAGGGTCAGTGTTGAGACCAAGGGAACCTCTCAAGCACACATCTACCAGGGAGCCTGTTGTCTGGTTTAGCACTTACAAAGGCCAGGTCCGGATTGTTCGCAGTGTTCCAGTGCCCAGAGGTGAAACTGACTTCACCCTATGGATGGTGGAGCAGCATTAAATTATTATTTCCTGCCCACTCAACCAAATACTCTCCACTGGATGTATTGGCTCTGTTTCCCCACTGCACATTCAGGCAATGAAATCAAATTTATCTTCATGAAAAGTTGTTAACTTCTACATTGCTGACTCCGACAAAACTAACTATCAAGCTCATGTCTGCTCTTGACCTACTTCACCTTTTCCACACCCATGGATGAAGTACCAGAACCAATTGTTCATGAAGTTTCCTTGAAACTGCCACCTTTCTGGCCTGAGACCTTTCTCTCTGGTTTCATCAAATGGAGGCTCAGTTTGCCACCAGCAACATCAACCAACAATTGGCTCAATACAACTATGTTATCTGAGGTTAGACTTTGTCTTTGTCTATATGGATACCTGCTAATTGCAAGCTCATCACTAGACAAATATGCTCGCCACATTTGACTCTTCTTTGAATGCCTCATATCACATGGACTAGCTATCCCATCTGACAAGTGTGAATTTGGCTGCAAGGAACTCTTTTTCCTCGGCCATCACATCTCAGCCGCTGGCTCCCAACCACTTCCTACTCCATGTTGGGGAAACGCTTCACACAACCAGTGATTGCGATCACTGGAACAGGTGATGATGGTCACCTTCTTTTTCTCAATTACTGCACTTCTGGCCAATGCTATTTAGTCTACTCTGGTTCAGAGGTCAGTGTACTGCCTGCCACAAGTGGCCACCGAGAATAAAGAAAAGTTCCCCTCTGCAGGTGGCAAATGACACTCATATACCAACATACGGGACCAAGATCTTACCCCTCGACTTGGGAATGGACCATAAATTTACTCTAACCTTCATTGTCACAGATGTCTCTAACTCGAACCTTCATTGTCGCAGATGTCTCTAAGCCCATCCTAGGTGCAGACTTCCTCCGCTATTCGGACTTATTAATAGACCTTGCTTGTAAATATCTCATTAACAGATGGACATTTAGCAGCACCTTGCTCCATACATCTTGTGATCAAGCTCTCACTCTCTGCTACCTTGCAAACTATTCATTTATTTTTCTTTCCTCCAATCTTTTCCCTCTCTCACAAAGCCCTGTTTCAACTGCAGCAATATTCGACATACTGTCGCTCATCACATTGTCACAAACAGACCACCAGTCTTTGCTCCATTTCAGTGCCTCAGTCCTGAGAAACTACAAGTAGCCCCCCCAAAAAAGGGTTGGATGAAATGCTTGCTCTCAGCATTATCCGTCCCTTCAAAAGTAATTAGTCTCCACCACTTCACATTGTTCCCAAAACCCATGGCAGGGGTTAAAGACCTTGTGGAGATTTTTGATGCCTGAATTACATAACTAAGGATGACCGATATCTAATTCCAAACATCCAAGACTCCACTGCAATGTTTGAAGGCAAGATCATCTTCACCAAAATTAACCTAATTCGGGGTTTTCATCATATTCCTGTAAACAAAGGAAACATTCTAAAGACTGCGGTTGTGACCCTATTTGACCTCTTTGAGTTCCTCTTCATGCCATTAGGATTAAAAATTGCTCCTCAGACATTCCAACAATTCATGGACTGTGTTATCTGAGGTTTAGACTTTATCTTTGATTACATGGATGACCTATAAATTACAAGCTCATCACTGGATAAACATGCTTGCCACATTCGACTTGCCTTTGAATGCCTCATATCACATGGACTAGCTATCTGATCTGACAAGTGTGCATTTGGCTGCAAGGAACTCTCCTTCCTTGGCCATCATGTCTCAGCCACTGGCTCCTAACCACTTCCTGAATGCATTCAGGCTGTGCAGGACTTTCTACAACCAAAAAAATATATCCGATCTCACTTGTATTTTGGTCTCATCCACTATTATCATCATTCCCAAGTGTGCCGAACAACTCTACCCACTCCATCAGCTCACTCATGGTCAGAAACCAAGTGACGACATCATTTGGACACCCAACGCAGTGCAAGTATTCAACGTAAGCAGAAACACTTGACTCATCCTTCCACTATGTTCTCACAAGACTGACCATAGATACTTCAGATCAAGCTGCTGGTGGAAATCTTGAAAAATTCCAAGCTGGCAAGTGGGTGCCTGTGGCATTCTTCTCCAAGAGCCTTCACAAGGCAGAGACACGCTACAGTGCCTTCGATAGAGAGATACTAGTACTCTATTTGGCCATCAAACATTTCTGCTATTTCCTGGAAGGTCGCTCCTTTACTGCCTACACTGACCACAAGCCTTTAACCTTTGCAATCTCACAGTCAGGCTATACATGGAGCCCACACCAGAGCAGACACTTATCATTCATTGCTGAGTTCACAACGGACATTCAGCACATCATAGGCAAACAGAATGTAGTGGCAGACACCCTCTTTAGAGCACCAGTCCATGAGATAGGCACTACCCTCACCTCATCCCTGGACTTTGCAAACATGGCAATTCTTCAAGACAATGGTTCTGGCATAAAAGCCTACCGCACTGCAATTACAGGACTTCATCTTCAAGACATCACTATACCGGGTTCCAACCACATCCTATTGTGTGATGTATCCATGCATTCTCTGTGACCTATGTTCCGAAGTTACTATGCCATCTTGTTTTTGAAACTGTTCATAACTGGGCACATCCAGGAGTCAATCCTATGCAAAAGCTAATTATGCAGCGCTTTGTGTGGCATGGCATTAAGAAGGATATAACTGCTTGGGTAAGTTTCTGCATTTCCTGTCAGCTTGCCAAAGTTCACTATCACACCATTGTTTCACTGCACAAATTCACACTGCCAAAGAGCCGCTTTGACTGCATCCACGTCGATATTGTGGGTCCTCTTCCTCAGTCACGTGGTCACAACTACCCTTTTACTATTATTGGCAGGTTCATTCACTGGCCTGAAGCCATTCCAATGGTAGATATTACTGCAGAATCTTGCTCCAGGGCACTTCTCTCTGGCTGGCCCCACATTTATGTCTTCCAAAAGGCATAAACAGCTGACAGAGGACGACAGTTTGTGTCTGATCTCCGGTCAGACATGATTGGTGCCAAAGTAACTCACACCACTGCATACCATCCTTAATCTAATGGTATAGTGCAACGGTTCCATTGCCAGATGAAGGCTTCTCTCAAAGCCAAGCTGAACACTTTCAACTGGTTCAACGAGTTGCCATTAGTCCTGCTGGTAATAAGAACTACTCTCAAGGATGACATTGGCTGTTCAGCCGCAGAGATGGTTACAATCAGACACTCCAGCTTTCTGGAAAATTTTTGTCCAATCTGGTTGTGCAGATGCTCCACAACCACACGCCTTTCTCTCATATCTCAAGAGTGACATGGTCAGATAGCATCGTACTCCAACAAAAAAATCACAGTTCAAATAGAGAAATAGAGAACTTCACATTCCTTGCAATTTGATGGAGTGCACGTCTTTGTGCTCCAAGACTGTCACCATTTCCCTCTAGACTGCCCATACAGTGGTCCACATAGAGTACTCAAGCGCTATGACAAATATTTCACTCTAAGGATGCCTAGAGGTATGACATGGCCACTCCAAGTGGAAAGGGGTGATGTAGTAGTTGGTGTTAGATATGGAACAGCAGGTAATGCAGAATCTGGCACTGGAGAAGTTACTTGTGGTACATCAAGGAAGGCTGTCTTGAGTCGGTCCATACTGACAGTGTCCACTCATGTGATGAGGTCTTTGTAATGGTGGGGGGGGGGGGGGGGGGGGGGAGGTGATGTGGCATCTGCAGGCATCAGCTGACTTTAATCATATTAACTTGTTTTGTGTTATCTCTATAGGTGCTGATTGTCTATTAATTATTGTCATATGTTACTCTTACTTTATTACTTGTCCATATGATTTCTTTCTGGAATTTGATATGATTTTGTATATAAATAGACTAGCTGATTCATTTCATCAGTAGATGTTTATTCAATGAAATCAAGTTTATTTTCATGAAAAGTTGTTAACTTCTACAGCATGATGATTGAGGTTTCTAGACATTGATATTATTTAGGCCAGCAACATCCATGCACAACCATTCAATCTCAAAATCTTCTGGAGATCAACCGGCTAGTTTCCAAGACAGGCTCTGATGGACAAATGTGGATAGATTGTGCTTCCTGCTTGGGATTGACCGAACTAGTGCAAAGTTTAGAAATACTAGCTTAGCAACATAAATGCAATGGGTCTCCTGGTGGAGAATGACGAGGGTTTTGGTCTTATGGGCCAGGCACTCGATCAATGACATTCAAAAGAAATAGTGTTCCAGAGGTGAAAAGAGTGAATGTAACTTCACTGAATTCAATGACTATTGAGAATACAAATGTAACTGACATTCAGGTTTCATCAACAGAAGTTCCTCTTGATAATGCTGTCAACTTTCAGGTTGAAAGGAGGGAAACATTCACAAATTTCAGACCACACCATCTTGCTGGTAGTGTTCCCTTTATTGTTCAGCTGGAGCACCACAGGTTGCAAGTACTTTGCTAAGCAAAGGTATTTCCCTGCATTCCAGTGAACTCTGCTGAACTGCAGCCCAGATGAATAGAATTCTCTCTTTCTCATTCTTTGTTGACTTTTGCTTCCCCTCTCCATCAAAATGATATTGAAGGTACTCACCAGCCACACTGCATGAAGGTAGTCATCATAATGTTTTCTACTTACATCCCAGATGCAAAGGAGAGATCTTATTGACTCAATTAACTTGTTTGCATCCATCTTCTTTCGAAAAAACGAGATACAATGTTCAAAGTTAGGGTGGATAGCAAGGAAATTCAATGCTAGAATAGAATTCCAGTCTAGTCAAGCAATTGAAAGCATAGTGTTTTGTTTGACAAGTTTTTCGGTTCACAATACAAGTAACAAATCGAGACATGATTGAATTCTGCTTGATTCAATGTGATTCATAATGTAAATTGTGAACCAGGCTTTATTCTGGGTGTAGCAGGCAGATATGACTTATTTTGTAACAGCTGTGCTGGAGCTGTGGCTTGGAGCAGCTGTATTAAATCCCCTTAGGAAATAACTGAGTTGTGTTACTGCTCTCTGTAAAATTTCAAGGTGAAAGTGAATTCATTTAGAAGGAATTAATCATTTATTATAATTATTAATTTGGGACCAGAGGCCCATTTGCAGCTTATCTTGCAATGATAAAGGCACTGTTGTCCAACTAACATCCTAAACATTGTCAAAAAACGAATTGAAAGAGTTTTAAGTTCATTTTGCTGCTTTACTGTGATTGTATTGTTGGATAAATAACTTCTGCAACTATGCTTCCTCATCAATTAAGAATGACTGCAATAATCTTAGTTTCAATTATTTATTGATGAGTGATTTTTAAATGTTCTAATGTCTCCAGCCTTATAAACTGCTCATGTAGGGATAGGTTGTCATTTTTTCCCCTTCAAATATTGTCAAACTGCTGGTTTTTAGTGGCCAGTGTCCTCACCTGTTACATCCATGCATTCATTCATGGAAAGGGTCACTGTCCACACTGCTTCCCCACTTCCTATTCTTCTTTATTTATAATTATATATATATATATATATATATATATATATATTTTATAAATATCATCATCTCTTCAAGTTTTATTTCTTGGTGATGGTAATTTAACATTTTTCTGTTCAACATTCTATGAATTGGTGGAAGACATTTTTGAACTATAAATGCCTTTACATTTTTTAAATGTACTTTTGGTTTCAATGTTTAACTATATTCTGGCAACTTTATAATTTTTCATTCATTTACACATTCTCACAACTCTGAACTGCAGCAGCTGTTCTCTTACCTCCTTTGTCTGCAACTTTAATTCTAAAGCTGGGAACTCTGTACATTAAAAATATATAGCCATAGAGTTATCAAATACTCCACTTTTAATTGGTTCACTAAGCTGTTGGTCAAATGGTCAATTCCTGAACTCTGGGAGATGCACTCTTAAGGTTATACTGTACTAAACTTCACAAATATTAACAACAAATGACTGAGGTAGAAAGCTGTTGGTAGACCTTTATATGCAAGCTTCAATGGCTAAAAAGTGTTCCATTCTCAGACTTCACCTATGTACTAAATTTTTTTTTTTTCTATTTTTTTTTCTTTTCTATCTGCCATTTTAAAAATGTAAATTATGAATGGGTATGCTCTTGACCTTTTATCTACTTCTCGAACACAATTTGCTGAAGGAAAAGGCTTTAGTTTACCTCTAACTTTTTAGTTGGACATTTTCTAGAAATTCAAATATGTTCCACAAGGATAGGACCACTAAGGGTGTAGAATAAAGGTTGGATGGTGTACCTATGACCTGTTGCTCAAAAGTTTTCCCTGACATTTATGAAGGAATGCAGACAGGGAGTTAGTGAAAATTTATTATATATTTTTGGTTCGTAAGTATGTTTGCGTATATGCATGATGTGTGATGTATGTATGTATGTATGTATGTATGTATGTATGTATGTATGTATGTATGTGTGTATGTGTGTATGTATGTATGTATGTATGTATGTATGTATGTATGTATGTATGTATGTATGTATGTATGTATGTATGTATGTATGTATGTATGTATGTATGTATGTATGTATGTATGTATGTATGTATGTATGTATGTATGTATGTATGTATGTATGTATGTATGTATGTATGTATGTGCTAGCAGCATATACCCGGCATTGCCCAACCAATGATAACATGAAATATTATAGAAGCCACTCAAATTTTGCCTGGTTAGCCCTTTAATTAGCTTTTGTGGCTAATACAAAACCACACACATTGCTATGCCCCTATATAGTTAATAATGCTCACCCGGTGACATGGATTCCGTATGCTCAATTTCAGCCTGATTAATCTATAAATGAGTTTTTGGCAGGCATAATGATGTCCTATAGGTGTGGCAATGACCAAACCACACCCATTGACACATGCGCTTGTGATTAGTAAGGCTTACCCAGTTGCTTGGAAGTCTCATTCCAAATTTCAGTCTGGTTTGTCCTTTGATTAACTTTTAATAGCCAATACAACTTCCAGTGGGTGTGGCTATGATCAAACCTTACCCACAAGTAGTTAATAATGCTTTCCTGGATACTTTGAGACCACACACAAAATTTTTTTTCCATATTGGTCTCTGACAAACTAGCCTAAGTAACATCCTTGGGTATGGCTATGGCAAAAACACACCCATTAAAATACCCACATTTGTTAAATAACGCTCATCCAGTTTCTTGGAGAGTACATGCCCAATTTCAGCCTTATTAATCCAGGTGTTTAGCCATGATGCCTGGACACACATACAAACCAAGATATATATTAAAGTGTGTTCGTAGATCTAACTCCTTTGCTCAAACTGTTTTTCAGAAGTTCATTTTTTGGCACTTTCACTTTACACATCAATTGGGTGTAACCAAGAGGGATTCTACCCATGTCACTCCCAAAATCAAGTTGTATATGGACACCATGTATTAAGTTGGTTCCTCCATGGCCTTTTTTGGGCCTGACATAAAAACAGAAATGGCTGTGGTTATATACATGTACTTAGAACATTCCCCAGATTATATTGATTCCCAATACATATGGGTTTATGGGTCTAGGTTCAAGTGTTTTTGTGGAAATACAATTTTTGGCATTTTCAGCCTTACACAGGGAAAGGAGGTGTGGCTAAGTGCAACCCAGCCCATGTTACTCCCAGAGTCAAGTTGTGTATACATATCAAGTTTTAGCTCTGTAGCACCAAGGGTTTTTCTGGTAAAAATACTGTGTTTTTTGGGCTTTTTACCATTACCATAGTAACCAATGCCATGAATTTTTTAGCCCATGTTTTAAGTTGGGTTGAAAACTATCATCATGCCAAGTATCAGAAAATTTCACCCACAGGTTTGGCCAGAAGGATGGTGCAGGCAGGCAGGCAGGCAGGCAGGCAGGCAGGCAGGCAGGCAGGCAGGCAGGCAGGCAGGCAGGCAGGCAGGCAGGCAGGCAGGCAGGCAGTCTGTGTTGTGTGTGTGCATTCATGTGTGCATGCATGTGTGTGTGCATGTGTGCTTGCAGCCATCACAGTCAAACCCTTGGACCAGAAAGGTCGAAATTTGGCATGTGGGAGAGTCTCCAAGTAACCGGATAAGCATTATTAACAACATATGGGTGTAGTTTGGAATTATCCACACCCACGGAGTGTGTTTTGCTAACAAGAACTAATTAAAGAACCAACCAGGCTGAAATTCAGCATGTGGTTTACAAGGAACTGGGTAAGCATTATTAAGCATGTGTGGGTGTGGCAATGGGTGTAGTTTGGTCATAGCCACACCGATAGGTAGTTATTTTGGGCTACCAAAACTAATTTATGGACCAATCATGCTGAAATTAGATTTCTAATAACCAGGTGAGTGTCATTAACCACATGAGGGTGTGGTTTTTCATTGCCACACTGACAGAAAGTCATTTTGGCTACCAAAATCTAATCAAAGGACTAACCAGGCCGAAATTTGGCATGTGGTCTCCAAGTAACTGAGTAAGTGCTATTAACCATATGTGGGTGTGGTTTTGCCATAGCTGCACCTACAGGTAGTCATTTTGGCTACCAAAAGCTAATCAAAGGACAAACCAGGCTGAAATTTGGCATGCATTCTCCAAGTAACTGATAAGTACTAATGACCAAGCATAAGTGCATCAATGGGTATGTTTGGTCATAGTCACACCCATAAGAAATTGTTTTGGCTGCCAAAAGCTAATTGAAGGACCTATCAGGCCGAAATTTGGCATGTGGCCTGTGAGTAACTAGTGAGCATCATTAATCACATGAATGTAGTTTCATGGTAACCACACCCATAGGAATACTTTTGTATTCCAAAAGCTAATTGAAGGATCCACCAGACTGAAACTTAAATGGTTCCATAATGCTTCATTTCAACATTGGCCGGGCAATGCTGGGTATATGCTGCTAGTAATATATAAGCCCAGTGGTATAAATGTTTTTTTCTTCTGACAGTTACACAGGCAGGTAGGCCCACGTAATTGTATATGCATGCCATGTTTCAGATCTCAAGGTCCGAGGGTTTGGAAGGCCATTAGGCACATAGGCACAAACATAAAAACTTTCATACAAATATATGCACAGCTACAACCATGAGTTATAAGTACTAGGATGAAATGACCCTGTCGCTTGCTAGGCCACCTTTGGTGGGCTGTGATCACACCCCCCCCCCACTCACTCACTCACCCTCTTGCCCACCCACACACACACAGCAGCAGCAGCAGCACAATTTTTTTCCTACAGACAGTGTCTGAAGTGAATCCAAACTCAAACTTAGTGTGTGCTGCTCATGTAGCATTAAACTAGTAGCTATTACAGACAGACAGACAGACAGACAGACAGACAGACAGACAGACAGACAGACAGACAGACAGACAGACAGACAGACAGACAGACAGACAGACAGACAGACAGACAGACAGACAGACAGACAGACAGACAGACAGACAGACAGACAGACAGACAGACAGACAGACAGACAGACAGACAGACAGAGAAATGGAATGCAGTGGATTTACACAAGTGGCTATATAAATTGCATATATACCATTTCAATAATTGATGAGGTCATTTGAACATAAGGGAGCTATTTTAATCATATTAATGTGTAATGACTCAGTAGGGTAATTTCAAGCTAATTTTATGCTAACCGTGAAATCACCCTTAAGTCCTTCTACCAAGTGTGTAATGAGTCAGAGGTCAAATCTAAAGGGGGGGGGGGGGGGGGGGGGGGAGGCATTCTACACTATGACACTGAGACAATTGAATAGGAGCAGGTTTCCTCTAGCCAATCCCAGGAATTGTTGGAAGGAAAGTCTCCATGCAATATGGAGATTTATGGCTCAAGGAATTGATAATGTAGTAAAGATAAAGATAAGACCTGATGTAATTCGTATTACTTATGAAAATGCATGGTAAGATGTATGTGAGACATACAAAGTGCAAAACATTGTAGCAAATGTTATTTTTAGTCTTTAAATGTTTAGCTGAGTAATAGAGAGTTTCTCATGTAGTCCATTTCAATCAGTTGACATGGAAGAGGTTGAGGACCTGGAAACTGTTGAAGAATGAGGTTGATTGCCCATGCCAAAAAACTCTTGCTTAGCTTCAAGATCATATCTGCACAACACAGCCACCAAATAGTCAACATTCAGGCACAAATTGGATTACAAGCAGATTCACGCCAAAAAAAATTTTTTTTTTGTCTCATAGATAACACATCCCTGACACTATGGGTATCCACAGGCAAAATTAATAGCAGTCCTGGCCTCCACAATTTACTACAATTTATTTACTGGATTATCCCTCACTTGCTCTTTAGTTACTAGACATAGCTTTAGAACGACTCACTTTGTGACATAAAACCAATCAGTAGTAGTAAATATGATGCACACATACACGCACACATATACACACACACATACACCCACACACCTACATACACACCCACCCACCCACCCACCCACCCACCCACCCACACACACACACACACACACACACACACACACACACACACACATTAATATGCAAAAATATATACACACTCGATACTGGACTCAACTCAGACCTATAGTCAAGGAAGAGTTCCTCTCCAGGGTAAATCTTCCTCGTAGCATAGATCCCAATCCTACGATCACCATTCACCATCACATTTCTTGAACTGCAGTTGTTATTCTTATCAGAATAATTTGCAAAGCGTATCTCACTACCAATCCGAATGCCGTCCACATCAAAACCTGTAAAATAAGTCAATTCATCTATAAATGAAACATACTCAAGCTACATCAATATTCTATATAGATGAGCAATAGATCCATCCCTTAAGATTCTGGTCCTACTCAATCAATTTTTATTGCTGGTCACCCTGGTCTTAAAAAAAATTCGTATATAAGAAAAATGGTCCTGAACAGCATTCCATGCCCCATACTCTGCTCCGCTAATTTGACTAATAAGGAATGTCAGTAATATGGTATTAAGATTGTGCCTCCTTTTTTTTTATTAATGAACTCACCATCAGTGAGGTTGAAGAGGTAACTACACTTTTCCTCTTTATATATAACTCCTCTTCTCTCTGCTTCTTCTCCAGGTATGATCTACCAGGTGAAGAAAAAAACACCAAGGAAAACAAAGTTAGCTATGAACACACACCGCCATCATTACCAAATTCGATGGTGCAGAGAAAAATATAATATACTCTCATATGGAAACTGAAAGAAATTGTAATATCTCTAAACATGAGCCACTATGATGCAATGCAAGGCAACAAAATAGTTTTGGTGGAATTATATATTAATCAATATATATGGTGCCATAAACCACATCTGAGGGTGTGCATACTGCACATATAGATTCAATAAGGACCTCATTCATTATTGTTACCTCGCCACAGTACTCGCT